>VZTB01001714.1:48737-133158 GCA_013397245.1 Thryothorus ludovicianus
TCGGGCCCGGCACATCCCGCCCCACTGCCCCAGGATGGAGCCCGGCACGACCCAGCCCGCCCCTCGGGGCCGGGGGCCATGCAGGTCGCGCCGTGCTCTCAGACCCGAGGCGGCCTTGGCCGCAGCAGGACAAGGCTGGGCTGTGCTCGGGAAGGAAGAGCGCTCAAGTGGGGACCAGCTCCGGCGGGCGGGTGCCGGGCACCGAGCGGTGCGGGGGAAGGCCCGCGGCGGCCGCAGTCCCGGTCCCGGTTCCGCCCCGCCGGCGGCCGCTGGTCCCGGGGCCGTCCGGCCCGAAGCCGCCGGCGCTGCCGTGTCGGGGGCGGGATGGAAATGTCAGAGCCCCTTTCTAACAGGGTCACAGACCAGCGCCGGGTAAAACCGAAAGTTACAGCGGGCGGACAAAAGGTTGTCCCTTCCTCCCTTTCCGCCGAGGGAACAGCCCTTTCCTGCCGTGGGGGCACCCCTCAACTTCCCAGGGATGCAGGAGCCTCAGAGCTGCACGTTAGCGATGGGGATGTTCCGGGCCAGGTTTTGTTTATTTTTACCCCCTGGGTTTTAGCTTGGCAATTCCAGTTGCCAAAGGCAAAAGTGAAAAGGTCGTACCTTTAAGCTGTCAGAAGTCGTTACATTCATAACGTGGTAAAATTAATTTAAACAAAAATTATGTCTTAGATACTAAATCATTGTTTTTAATGTGTAGTGCTAAGATTAAGCTATGGTATCAAATAATGCAGGTTATACGTATTTTTTGTATCTCGGTGGCTATGAGAAATATTAGATTTAGGTTTGACTGGATGATGTTTGACACTGATGGTCGCTATTAACTCCACTCCATCATTTCATATCACGCACCAAACATTTAATAATTTAAAAAATTGTATATTTGTGCATCACCGACACCAGTGAAGTGTACTGTAGAAGTGACCCAATCGTTTAACATGACAAGAAATTAGTTTGGTTTAGTCATCGAAAATTATTATCTATGAGTATATATGATATAAAAATATAGATATTTTCAAAACTTCTGACCACTTACTGCAGTTAATTTTTCTCTTGGTAAACTACTAAAGAAACACCTCAGCAGTGAACTTTATTTCTACTGGGTTTATTGAGTATTAAGTTGTTTTGGAAAATCGAGATTAAATTCATCTCATTAAAATGATGATTGATGATTTGTCATTTTAATGGTACCATATGATATTGGTGACTTTTACCAAATTGCTGTTTTCCAGATATTTCCCCTAATTAGAGAGTACTATAACAATATTTGTTGAGCTATGCTTGTTATTTCAAATCTTTCAAACTACATTGCCTTGTCATGTAGTGCTCATGTTAGCCAAAAAGCCAAATGGTGTTGAAAATCTTTGCCCACGTTCCCAAATTGCAATTTGGAAAAAAAAAGCCAACAAAATGTTGCCATACATATAAATTTAACCAATAATTTCTTTTTCATATGGTGAAAAGTGTGAGTTAAAATGCACATGCAGATGCATATCTACACAAAGGGCTTGCATGGATATCACTTTATATTTCTTATTATATTGTGATAGTTCTTCCACACACAACTGCTCATGAATTTTAAAGTTTTAGTTTTTAATATCTGCCAATTGCACTAGGGAGGTAGGAAGAAAAAAAATGAAGCTGAGTTGATTAAATTATTTATCCCTACTGCTGAAGTGAGTTTGAAGGCTCATTGAATATATCTGATTTCTTGGCTCCTCTTTCTCCCCTTCCCCCTTCAATTCTTCCTGGTTATTTCATCCATATCATCCTGCCAGCAACAATAAATTCACTTTTTTTTTTTTTTCTTCAAGTAAGAAAACTAAAGACAGATATTTGTGCTGGGTTTGCTATATGTGTCACATTTTATAAAATAAGCAGCATCCTTTTTTTTGTCATAGAAGTTGATGGTACCTTCATTTTTCTGTGTTCTTATTTTGTAGCTTACTTTTTGCCTCCACTTTCAAATTTAGGAACAAATGAAATGTTTAAATGTAGAGTTGCTATAATGTTTGCAAAATTGCAATTTTAATAAATTTATACACTTCATTGCTAAGACTTGTGGGTATCAAGTTCTGCATATTTTGGTACACAAGCCTTTTTCCTCCATTGTGAACAGTTTTCTGCAAATGTTTTCTATTTTTATGGGAAATTATGACATAGTTCCTTTTACAGTACACAGTTAGCATTCATTAGTGTTAAACTTAACATGTATGTATTTGCTTCCTATTCAAAATTAAGAGAAAATGAAGAGAGTTTGCATTACTGTTGGACTTGGTCATCCTAGGTCTTATGGATGAACTGTTAATGCTTAAATTCCTCTAATCTGCAATCTGTTAAGGGAAAACACAGTAATTGATTTGTTTCCTCTAAAATGTTATGTCTCAAAAGTAAACATGGAGCTTGCACAACTGTGATTTTGCCTAGAACTGCAGAAACATGTAAGCAGGGAAAAAACACATTGAATTATTAATTTGGTTCACTTATCCCTCAGTGTCTCCGAATCCAGACATTCCTTACAGCAGAGCATTTTATTTAAGTAGTCCAACATTGGGTTGGTTTTTTTTGTTTTGTTTTTTAAAAAGATCTCTAGCTTGGAGAATGTTCTTTTTTTGCTGAACTGCTGGAGGAGTGCAGAATCAGTGGGGATTAGCGCCTTTTAATCTACTACATCTGTAGTGGGTCATCCAACACTGCAGAACTCTCATTACTCTCTATTGCTGTATATGATTAAGTGACTGAAAATATTGAACATTGCCCTTGAAAATAAAGTTGTATGTGTTGGATGAGCAGCTTCTGAAGACTTCATGTCTAAACTAATCTTTCCCCTCGGTAACTTTAGCCCTGGAATACGAAAGAGGACTAGAATGTTAGAAAATGTAAGTGAAATATGGCAGCATTTGAAATGCATCATTATATAAATTATGGCATCACACAATATGTCTTAGGAGTAACTCAGCATCTTATTAGCTCAAGTCAAAATGGGAGGGTGGTATGTCTTGAACCTACTTATTTTTGTGGCTGGTGCTTTTCTGTAAGCTGGTTTCATACTGGCTAGCAAACTAAACTACATCATCTCGACGGTAGCTGCTGAAGATGCTGAAATTAGCAGAAGACATTGCTTAACACCTTTGAACACTGGCCAATAAGAAATTATAAGTAAGCACCATTTTTTTTGGTATATGTTTGGTCATATTATGTATTTATTGCTAATTTTCACGCTGCCAATACTTTGGGCATTTTAAGTCTCTCCAAGTCAAAATGAAACTTTGCCCTCTCTCTTTACAGTTACATGAGTATGGTAAATCACCTGTGTAACTCATTTTGTCTTGATTTCGCTATGAAAGGACATACCTAACATATTTCAATGCAGACTTCTAGTTTTCATGTAGTGTATAGGTCTCCAATATTTTCTTTCCAAATAACAGTGAAGGGAGGAGTTGAGTGAGTTGGTTGTAGTGATTAATATGTTTCATTGAACCTTATGAAGGCCCTGATCCTGCAAATAACTGCCCATGCACTTCACTGTGGGCCTAAAAGCACCCTTGACATCATGGGCAGAATCAGGGCCAAAACACTTGGAGGTTAACATTTGAAGAGGATGAGATACAGTGAGCCTTTAAAATATCTAATGTATCAAATGCATGCGTTGGTGAGGAAATATATTTTTGGCTCAAATATCTGCACTTCTGTCAAGCAGCACTTCCCTATTAATTTCATTGTGCTTTAGCCATAGTGTTAAAATAGCTTCTTGAGAAAGGACATTGCTGTTTTGTCCATATTTTAACAATATGCTGTCACAAAAATGCTCCCCCAATACACTCTAAAACCCTTCAGAGGAGGGTGAGGTTATTCAGAGAATCAAATGAAAGCTTATGCTTTCAGAATCTCTATTAAAGCTATATTTTTTCATCTACTTTCGCATATTCAGGACTACTACACTCCCTAAAGCTACAGTCTTTTAACAGTCTTAAATATAAGCAACCTACTTGCTAAGAATACTTACTGTTCCTAAAAATATCCTAACTATAACTGTAATAGAAACATGTCAACCAACTTATTAATTAAGGAAGAAGAGATGAGATCTTCTCAGGAAAAACAGAGTACTTAGATCTTTTGGCCTTTAAAATATTTTACCACTACCACTCTGAATTTTTTTTTTAATTTTTTTTTACTGATGGAACATTGTCATTGTAGAACACAGTATTTTATCTAGCGGAAATTTGAGCCTCTTATTAAGAGCAGCAAATCACTCCAGTTGCCCTCTTACTTGAATTTGAAGATTTAACCTACATCTTTCCTGCTTTTCCCTGCCAGTTTTTAGGCCAGCTCTAGGACAGAATATAAAGAAGTGAATCCTTTGTAGCATAGTGCTGGTGTCCCTGAAATGAGAAAGTCTATAGACATAGCGTGTAGTCTTATAATTTCATAAATATCCAATCAAATTGTTGAAAGAGAAATATTAGCTTGTGGAAATATCTGTTTATCTGAAAGGAATGTTACTTTCAATTTTTCTTGATAGTTGAAATAGATTTTGCCTTTTATACAGTTATCATTTGTAATATATTAGTGACATTGAAAAGTAGATAAAAATTTACAGTGTATCTGTAAGGGTAGTGACAGTGTTGTCTCTCAAGATTCCTTAGTTTTAGTTGAAGCAAAGGAGATACCTTTATGACTTCACATTTATGAATCTTATTTATTTACTGTTTTAATCGATACAAAATAATTATTTTGTAAAACTAAAGGAAACTTTCAGGAGGAAAATTGTTGGGGTTTACTTTTTTTTAAAGGTCAGTGCTGATTTTAATGATTTTAATGTACAGGCCTACTAAGAGAGAAGTTACTGTGATCAACATGGTTCTATCTTATTTTCAGTAAATATTTTACCGTTTTTATTTCTTGTTTTCTTCTGCAAATTATGTCCAGGAATAAGCTGGCTGAAATTTTTAATTCATTTTTAAAAAATAACCTTATTAAAAGGAACAATTAATAAGTGCAGAAATCTTACTAGCTCTCTGAAGCACAGAGGAGTACATGGCATATGCCTATGCCATAATACTTGCCATTTTCACTTACACTTCAAGACATTGCTTCTTTAAATAGGTAAAAAATGACAGCAAGTATGTTGGACAACAGTTTTCTCATTGTATTCTGTGAGTACATTCATTATGTATTATTAGTCCTTAATTGTAAAGATGAAATAATATAACCATTTATCTTGGCAAGACCATTATTTATAATCTGTACATTAGAAAACTGCATGGATGTACATGGATGTTTTCTTCTGTATATATATTCAGATTTTTGACATAAGGGATGAGAAGAAACTTTTAGGCTTAATCTGTGGCTAACCTAATCCACCCTTTGTAGGCAAACTGTATCTCAACATGGTAAAAAAAGACCTCTCTGTCCCCACCCCCCAAAATTCAGTTCTTCATTTGTTTTGTTCACCACGCTGCATTAACACAGTTTTCCCTTGTGTGCATCTGCCAGTGTACAATTTAGCCACGGGCATCTGTAGACCTTGTGGTGATCAGTATTGCAGGCAAAAGCCATATGTGTTTAAATAAAAAAAAAATCTCTTTATTTCATTTGCTGTTTTAACTGGATGGATAACTTCTGTGCCTCAAGACAGAGGAAGAGAAAATACAGAAATAATTAATTGCCTCTATTCTTGAGGCAGTTTCATTTTCCCTCTCCAATATGGAATGCTTGTCAGCTTCCCTGATAAATGACTGCATGTATTTGCATAGATTTTACATTAACACAAAAATTAGTTTTATTTGTGAAAAACTATTTTACATAATAATGCAAAATCTAGCATTATGGATTATGTTTCCAAACTTGAGAGACTGTGTAGAAATGAGGTTTCTTGCGTTTGCTTTTTAAAATTTTATTTGGTTTGTGTTAGTTTTGTTGCTGGGGTTTTATTTGTTTGTTTGTTTCATGTCAAGGTATATTAATTTTTAGTTTTGTATTGTTTTTTTTTGTAAAAACAACCAAGTCAGGATCTCTTAATGTTTATAAACGATTTATTCAGTCTTTCATAGGTTGAATTATTGATGGTGGTATGGAAACAACTTTTTTCATAGACTTCTAACCCATTTGATGTATTAAATACACACTTAAATATGAATCTATTTTCAAAATTTCATGAATCTGTTTTGAAAAGAAATATTTAATCAATTTTATCATTAAATACACTATGAGAATATACTTTAAGTTTCTAAAGCTGCTATTAATATAGTGCTCCATCAGGTATTCTTTCAGAGCATTAATGTAGTGCATTAGCTTGTGTGCTAGTGCAGGACTATTTTTTTCCCTATATCTAATAACCTGTCTGTTTTAAGCAATTAGGCACTCCTAGCTTGAGTGACACTACTATACCTCTAGTTAAAAACTGTGTTTTATTCACGATTTGTCATGTCCACAAATAAAATCTACAAATCAATCAGTATGAAATATCTCTGAAGGAAAATATATTGCACTAATTTTAATCCAATTGTAGTTATTTTCAAGTGACATGAATTGGATATTTGCTCATAGAATAAACCTGGTGTCTTGTTGTGTGAAGGCAACTGCTAATTGTATATCAGCCAGTTCTCCACGCTGAAAAAAATACAGATGCATCCACTGCAGTTATTTCATGCTCTATAGCAAGAAAAAAATATTGCTCCTTATGAAACGTGCTATACTTGATGGCAACTTAAGGCAAAAGAGTGCCTTTGCCACTTCTTAAATCTGGGACACCCTAGGTGCCAGCTGTCACTGCTCAGCTAATGATGACAAATGCCCCTCTCTATGCAGATTGCAGAGCTTGCAGGCTGCTATGAAAGGCAGTCAGATTACCTTTCTTCAGATAGTAACTTAACCTTTTAAACTCAAGTGTCAGAATGAAATTATTAGCTGGGATAGTTTCAATATCTGTTTCTTTAAAAAGGGGAGAAAAAATGGAAAGCAAAGAAGCCAGTGACTTCAAATAATACCATAGCACTCGTATTCACAAATCGTTTTTGCTTCTCTGATCTTTTAAAAATAGGAAATTGCTGCCACTGTGCCTGTGAGCACTCTATGGAGTTTGCTGGCATTGAATGCATGAATGCTGAAGCTGACCTCTTGGTTGCACTACACAGAAATGGGGCCAAGTGGGACAAATTCTGTCCTTGCTTACATCCACACAGTGTTACTGATGCACAGATCTGACAGATCACAGGTTAATGGATGCTATTTGTAATAGACCTTAATTGATCTTAGGTATTGTGGATATACTCAGCTTTCTCTGTGGCAGTTCGTGTTACCTCTCTAAGTCTATGAACTTCAGCTAGATTCCGCTCTGTCAAAATAACCAGCTATCTATTTTGTGCGTAAGAGTGGTTTCACAGAACTCAGTGTCACGTGGTTAATATTGCTAATTTAAATATATTCTACAGTCAGAGAGTCTGGAGTTGCTTCCTGGCTTTCCTTGAAAGTAGCTTACAGATGTGGAGATGTTACATAGTTCCTTAACAGCAAGTCAGAAACATAACATGGTACAAGCACTGAATGTGCCACCTAAAAGTGTAGGGTACTTTTTGAACGTGGGCACACACATCTGTCTGTTTTTCTGCAAGTCTGTTTCCATATGTTTATACAGTTGAATGCAAAAGTAAATAGGAATAGGCACATTCATGTCAGTATGTGTACACATGCACTATCCTACACATGTAACAATATGTATTTCTATGTTTATATTAAAATGCTGGCATATATGAGCATGCTTAACTAGAACATTATATTTGCCATTGAAACAGTTTGTGCAGTGAGCTGCATATGAATATCAGTTTCTCTTTGAGCTAAAGTTTATTTTTATTACAGTAAACAAGTACTTACAGTATTTTTCAGGAACACATCTCCACAACAATGGGCAGTAATAGAAAACTACAGAAAAATGTACAAGTTTACAGAGAAAGTTGAGATCAGTGTTGCAATAATTGCAATGTGGTTGATTCTGTAGTAAAGGAAAGGTAATCTTATTCATAAACATAATATTAATTAATATTAATTTATCCAGAAAATAATAGATCTGATTGCTGATATAGGTATTCTCAAAGAGCTTCAGTGAGCAGATATCTCTTTTGGTAATATGATGTATGAAAGGGAGATAGTGGTTAATATTATATTAGAAATGTTTCGTGTTGAAGTTTGGGGACGAGTGTTTTTGCCTAAGTATGTTAAATTTAACATCCAGTCTTGTTTTGTTGCACTGTGTTTCTTCTCTGAAAGTCATTATGTTCAAAGTATTTGAAACGATACATTTTATTATTTTTAGCAAGTGTAGCACAATCTGGGAAATGAAAAAGACAAAGATCTAGTGTTTAATACTCAGCTTTCTCAGCTTGTTGGTTGAATAGGCATCAAATGAAGTCCAATGCCTATACAAAAGAAATGTTCCTTGTTTGGATTTGCCCCATCTGTGTCATCTGGTGGCTTATGCAATAGGAGGTGTTATCACATGAATCCAAATGCACAAGCCAGTTGTTTTATGGACTCTTTCTGTGCTTGGAGGAGTTTATAAGTTGCCCACTCTATTGTGTGTCACTCCCAGATGACACGTGTGCATTCTGCTGAGCATATTTTGGGGGTAATTATAACTAATGAAGCCTGGTACACAGCTTGTTCACAGAGTGATTTATTCTGCTCCTGTCTGATTCCTGAGAGTTCTGCAAAATGGTTATATTGTGCCCTCCACTTTGGACATGTATGGGAGCATGTGGTATTGAGTCCATCAGAGAAAATTTGCTATTCAGTGTCCCACAGACTAATTACAAAGATATTGGCTTGCTACATCTGTTTAAAAATATAGAGTCAGATTGAAATTATAAATGGGATCTGTAACTTTAGGGATATTGACTTTTTTATGGCTCTTGTTTAGTAATTTACTCCTTTCACATTGGCAGTAACCCACTTAGATATGCTACTGTCAAATGGCTCAGAGTTTCTCTGAACCCCATAAGTTAGGGTTAGTTTCCCTTCTTTTCTTTTAGCAAAGCAGATTTTATTATGCAATCTGAGTTTTGGTTGGTGGTGATATTTTGTGGAAAGATGGATTTAAAATTTGGAAGAAAATAGCTTGTAGTTTACAGGTTTCATAAAGCAACAACAACAACAAAAATTCATTACTGAAGCCTGTGTGTCAACCTTTATTTAACCTTAGATTTATCATTCTCACCCTAATTTATCTTGACTTATCAGTCTCTCAGGCAAGTAAATCCACTGATACTAGTGGAACTCATCTACTATATGAGAAATATTCATACATTTTTTGCCAGGATGATTCTAAAGATCTTTTTTCCATCATACTAACATGCCTCTGAAATCACAGAGTAATGGTGTGTACAGAAGCTTCAGAGTTTGTCACATCATCTACCAGATTCAAGGAGCCTAGATGTTTTTTTGTAAGTACTTTGGCATCAGTGTTCAGTAATAATAGTCTTCAGTTATATCTGTCTTCAGTTAATATCAGTTTCTTCCATCTTCACCCCTAATTTTGTATCCAGATTTGAGAGAATTTTACAATTTTTTTCAGTACAAAACAAATTTTCTTTCTTTCTTTCTGACCCAGTTAAAGAACCGTGACAAAGTACAACTGGTATATTAGAAAAACCATGCCTAAAAGTGAGTAGTTCTTTTCCTTGGAAAAAATTGTCATAAATTTATACACTAGTTAACTGGAATTATGGGTTTGTGCTATTCAAATATTGCAGTTTTTGGGTGAGTAGTTCTTTTCCTTGGAAAAAATTGTCATAAATTTATACACTAGTTAACTGGAATTATGGGTTTGTGCTATTCAAATATTGCAGTTTTGTCTTCTAAATAATCTACTTGTGTTTAGTCAGAGTACACTTGTTCTATATAATTTTAAACATTTAATAAAATATTTAAGACTAATGGTCAAAATCAAGTGCTAGCTAAAACGATGACACTAATTGCATCAGATGTAGCTGGGTCAGTGAAGCCCATATGTCAGTCATTCTTTTGCACTGACCAAACTTTCAATGCAGGAACTCATGTCTTAGTTGGCCTCTGGAAGAGTTTTTTTCAGAGCAGAGTGTGGCCTTCCAGAAACTGGGAATTACAGCTGTAGTTTCATTCTCTGTACTATTTTGCTTTCTTCTGTAAACAGCATTCATTTTATTTCCATTTTCCTGTTACTTTACATGAATTTGGTGGCATGAATTTCCTATTTAGGTCACCTTGATTCTAGAAACTTCTTTATGCTATGCCATACTATGGCTAGTGAATATGATATGCTTATCAAGTATGGGTAGATTAAAATAGTTTTTCATATGAGTATTTGGGAAATAGTAATAAAGTACTACTCATTTGTACCTGCAGTGATAACTCTTGGAAACAAGAAGCTGAGGTGCTTTTTTGGGCTTTAAATTCTTACCTTGTTAATCTCACCAGTGTTAGCAGCAGACTTTTTTTTCCTGGTAAGCCATTACATTCCACTTTCCCAGGTAGTCTCCCAGATTTGTGGGGCCTAGCTACCTAATTGGATTGTCTGTTTTCTGGAAATTCTGAAGAATTGCTGAGAAAAGAATGTTTGCCATATTCCATACGTGCTGATCAGTCACGTGGTGGACATGTTGGACTGCTTGTAAAGCAAATGCTGGCCTGTTTGACTTTACTAAATGCATAAGGAATTTGAACTCTGACCTCACACTGACCCTATGGTACTCTATGTGTTGTTCAGTCAAAATTACAGTGATTCCATTAAACCCTCAATTTTTATACCACTTTAGTGGAGTTTATATGACTTTGTGGAATAGAAGAAATAAATCACAAACAAGAAGACAAGCAAAAAATAGCTGTGTTTTGATTAGAAAAAAAGTGACTGAATGAGCTGAAGATCAGGGCAAAGAGATCAAAGAAAATGAATTTGAAATGGAAGATATGAAAACTTCTTAGGCAAATTTAATTTAAAAATTTGTAGTAAAATCTGTTTCATTGAAGGGACTGAACTAAAAAAAAACAATAATAAAACTCCAAAGGGGAGAATCAGGACAGAGGACAAGTTAGTAAGGAAGAAGTAGTTCTTTGCTTAAAGAAATTTGAAATAAAGTAGAAACTGTAAGACTTTCTTCCCATAAAGATAAATACCATGCTATGCAGAAATCCCAACTTTAAAGAGTACCAGTACACCTAATCACAGTTGGCCCATGTGATAACTCTGATGTGAATATGCTGTAAAATGTCAACATCCTCCAGAATTACTCTTGGCTGTGCTTGAACTGAGCCAGCCTCAATGTAGTTGCTGCTTTTGTGGGCAGAAGTCATTGCTTTGTGAAAGCAAATAAGGTAGTTTTCCAAGAGCTGCTCTCCAGGGCCTCAGACAGTGACAGCAGTCTCTTCATCATCCTTCACTGACCTAAAGGTTAACCTGTCCAGAGCCTTGTGAAGTCTATACAGTAAAGGAAAGCTTTTTTCATGTGGGAAACAGCTTCTGAAGAGGGGGACAACAGAGAATCCAGAGGTTTTGAGGGAATACGTGTAATGAGGTTCATGGCAAACCTTTAGAAGTGTAGATAATTATATTGACACCTTGGCTGGTATTTCTTTACCTTCTAAATCAAGCCCTAATGAGAAGGAGTGAACAAGACCTTTGTATATGCACAAACTGCTGAACTTGCTTCTTTTGGTGGTGCTGTATGTTCTTAAGTAAATGTCACTCACTAAACATGAAACTTGTGAAGACTGCTTTCATAGGCCTATGCTATTTGTTACTGGTCTTGTTTAATATTTATAGAGTGACACACATTTCTATGTTGCCTTAGAGAAATAAAAATTATGTTATTCTGAGCTCATTTTACTGTCTAATTTTGGCAAATGCAAGTTGGGAAAATAAATAGAAAGGAGACATAGTGGAAAATGTAAAAAAATCCTAATAAATAGAGATGGCTGCTTCATCATGTAGGAGGCTGGTAGATCTGCTTTTTTTTAAAGTCAGTATAAAATGGCATTTCTAAATGGATTGTTGTAGAGAGGAAGTTCTGTTTAGGGGTTAGGACTGGGAGAAGCACCAGGTGAAAGACAAAGGTAGAAGGTGTGAGAATTACATTTACGTTGGATGTTTTTTCTGAGACTGCTGAGAATTCAATCGGGGTGTTTGAACAAGATGCAGTGGCTAGTAGAAGAGGGAATATTTCAGTTTCCCAGTTCCCAGGTGGATGAGTTGAGGACCAAAGGGTAGGCAAGCTGCAAAGTAACTGAATCAAACATGAATGGTGTCAAGGTTTCCCAGGAGTGCACAGTCCAGTGCATGGACACAATACATTCAGCTGCAAAATTTACGTGTATCTAAGAATGTAGGCGAAATCTCCAGCTCAAGAAAACCCAATAAAAAAATCTTGGCAATCAAGGGCAGGAGGATAATGACACTGGTGTTACATGATAATATGTTATTTTTTTAGACATGGCTGCAGTAATGCATTGTGTCACCTTGTTGCAATATCAATCCTTTAATGGTATTTTCTCTCTCATTTTGATGCAGACAGTGCTACTGTGGGTCTTCAGCTTTGAGAGGCGGAACACTAATGTATCTGAGTCTTCCTTTTGTCCTTTTCTGGACTCATTTGTAAAAATTCAGCCAAATACTACCCTTCTAGTGTGGTGTTTCACTGATGGTATAGCAGAAAATTTGCTCATATTTTTTTCAATAGTTCAGTGAAAGATTGATTCATCTTTTTAGTCCTACAGACTGCAAAACTGTTCAGAGCTCTTCATAAATTCTAGCCTGATAGTCTACCTAGAATGCCTCAATGAGAAAGGAAAGAATCAATTATTTATACTTCTTGTGTAAAGGAAGTGTTCATAAGTATGAATTTTCTCCCTTCAACAGCAAGAGGTATAAGCTTTGAGTAGGTCTGAATATCTAATTACAATAATCAGACCTAAGTCCCTACAAAGACTGAAGTATAAAATTTCTCTATGAAATACAACTGAAATTTAAAAGGGATGAAGTTAAGGCATAAAAGCTGACTGATTTTATGATATTTGTGTAACCTTAATAATAAAAGCTGGCTAGTTTTATAGTTTTTGTGTGACCTTAAGCAAAATAATACTTTGCATTCAGGAAGTGGTCAATTCTACACAAGTACAATTCATTGTTTCAGGTTTTCTGCTTAGCTGGCTCATAATAAAAGTATGCAAACTGGTTAGGGGTTTTGTTTTGGTTTTTTTTGCTATATGAATGAAGCAAATGAGATGCAGTGGCTGTAATTCCAGTTATTAAACTTGTTCCTTTATTAATGGAAATCATTAGGTGGTTATTAATCTGGCTAAAAAGACACGCACCAAAAATGGTTCTGTGATAAGAAGGCAGCTTTGTCTCAAATAAGGGATACTGGATGTAGTGCTCTGCACAGTACATCTCCCAGAAGCTCATAGGATCTGTTTACCTGGTTGAAATTCAAATTGTTTTATTATGGTGTCAATTCTTTGGTTTTGGCAGCACTTCTAAAGTGTCTATACACAAAAGGACTACCACAGTGAATGAATGCTAGTGTTGACACCACCTAACAAGCAGGGATTATGTGTTTACAGAAGAAGTAATATGATAGGTCAAGTATAAGAGGCACTTCTCAAGAGCACTTCACCACATAATGAGTGACTGACTAGAAAGTGCGGAGCTGCCACTCTTTGGCTTCGTTTCGGTGTTGATGCCTGCCTCTCTCCTCCAAAGCCCTCTTGATCATGTTCAGCTGCTCTGTTCTCATGTGGGGAATAATAGTAGAGTAAAGCTGCTTTTCTGTCTCATTTTTCTTGCTAATTTACACATTCAAGCCATTTTTTGTTTGCTATCCTTATTTGCTATTCCCTTTTGTCAAGGCACTGTTCTCTTTTTTGCCTCAGGCCTAGGAACTAATTTGAGCTTCTATAATTACTTCGTGTTTTACACCTGTCTGCATATCATGCACCCCTTGTCTCCGTGCTTAAGCTGTATATTTCCTTGGAAGGAGAAAAAAAAAAAAAAAAGAAATACTAGTTTTCATACACAAGGAATCCCCAAGTTTCTCCTCTCAGTCTTCCTACAGGAGAAACACAATTAAACTGTTGAGATGTTCTCAGCAATGCAGCTGACCTTTTGGGTTCATGAAGGACAAATGAATGCTGTCTGTTCAGACAGTTTGTGTTAAGACATTGTTGAGCAAAGAGCCCTGAGCTTTGTTCCTCTTGAATGAAGCAATGGTTGTAGTCATTTTAAAATCATTAAGGGCCTGAATGCACGGTATCATTCTACAGTGTTTGCTCTACAGCTGCTCTTCTGCTTTAATAGCAGCTTATTAAATTTGGGTCAAGCACACTCTGAAGAGTATCACAATGAAGAAACTGTTCAAAAAGTTACCTGTTTAAAAAAAAAGCAATTGATTAGATTTTTAACTTAAGTGACAGCTGCAATTCATTGCCTGTTCTTTGTGGTGTCCTGCAGCCAGAGTGGAAGCCTTTTGTAATTTGGTCTTCATTTTGTAAAAGCTTTCCTGAATAATCCAGGGTTGCTTTCCACTCTGAGACCGCCTCAATCCAATTAGGAGTTTAACAAGGGTCAAATTAAGGAGACTTTACACTTCATGTTTGCATCATTAGCCATAAGACTGTTTTGTGTGTGCACGACTGTGTGTCGAGGGAGGAGGGGAGGCTGCAAGATGGGGCAGACACAAAGCTGTCATCCACCATGTGGTGCATCCCGCCGCTGAATGAAGGCACAGCAGGCTAGGAACAACATTTCCAGTTGTCTTTTGGGGCTGTCGTCATGTGGATTTCAGCTGGTACATGGCTGTTTGGGGTTACAGGTGCTAGCTAGAGCCGAGGAAGAAGAGCGCATTCTGCGTCTAGTCTTTTCTCTCCTGGTAGTCTATTGTTATCGGACAAATGGCTGGGAAGAGATGAAGTTAGAAATCTCTTGAGCATTCATTATTTTTGATGAGATGACAACTACCCCAGTTCCTTGCTCTCACTACTCATGCTGTTTCCTGTTATTTTTTGAAAACATTTTTTTTTTTTTTGCGTGTTAAGTGTGTGGTACAGTGTGAACTTTTTTTTTATATCAGTAGTTAGCAGGCTTTCGATAATCAGATGTGTGCATACAGGACTACAAACATTCTATTGCATTTTCTGCAATAAGAAGTAATCTAAGAACGGTGCCGTTTTACTTATGCAATTTTTAACTACGATTACATTTTCCTAATGAATTATTTATAAAAATTGTCAAAAATTAAAGAGAAAGCCATAAGACACTCTTTTCTATACAAGATTGTTCATAATGACAAGAAAAATTCTCCTGCTAATCAGTGTTTAGACGTGTGGGATATTGCTGGAGAACTGTTGCAGTGTCTCTTTAGCAAATGCTTTGTGCTGCTACATACAAAGTAACGATTTATCTAAAAATAACACTTTCATTGTTCCTCCCCCCCTAAACCCATTAATAGGTACTTTAGTATCATGCGAGTTTTCATAGTTTAATCCCTTTTCAAAAGCTTTTCAGAATAAAAGCTCTAAATGGTCCTCAGTATTAATTTGATGTGACTTCTGTACAATATGGTTTGAAACTCTCAGAAGCACATTTTTACAGCTTACCCCTTTTCACTAGATCAGTGTGTGGAAAATACCAGCTAAATGTTTCATGGAGTCTGTGCTGTAAGCCTTTTTTGTTGTCTTGCAGATGCTATAGCCTTCTAGTGATTTTTATTTAGCACCATCATTATTAGACAATGTTTCAGACAGATCAAAAACTCTACATAGATTATTGCTCATTGAATTTAGGAAATTCTCCTTAAAATATATTTTTTAAAAGAATTTTGACCAACCTCTTGAATCTCATTCATCAAGAATTTCCCTTCAATGGTAATCTGTGCATAATAAATGGTGATTGCATTTAATGTAGTCTGCTTTTGTAGTCAGTCAGATGTTTGCTTACATTTAGACAGGGATAGCTGGCAATAGGGTTTTGGACACCCATAAATAATTACATTTTTAAAATGCTCAGCTCTCAGTGAAATATTAATATGATGTTTCTGATGAAAGTAACAAGAAATAATTTAAAACTTGTTCTGTCAACCTCTGTCAAAATAGGAAAATAATTTCAGCTTGGATTGCAGTGGGCACAGTGACTGATGAAATAAAATTCTTGACTATACAATTTTTTTCATAAATATGCCTCCAAAGGTGATTTTGTTTCCTCAAAACCACTGCCTGATTTTGGAAGAAGAGGGTTCAAGTAGTAACAAATAGGGTGTGAGCATGTATTTTGTTTAGCTTTGTTTTTTTTCCTTTGTCACCCCATCTTTTAATGTTCTTGCATAAATTAATATCATGAATTAAGTCAATGTGAATTGTATGATAAAAGCTTGTTTGGAGATATTTGGCCTGTTCTGAGCTGTAGATAGCCAAGAGGATCAGGATAATATGAGATTCAAAATGCCACAGGTTTTCGTTCTTTATTACTTAGTTTCTTTAGTTCAAGGAGAACTCAGTCATTTGAATATAGAAACATTTATTCCAAGTACTGTATGTCATGTCTGGGTAAAATAGGGTGTCAAAAGATAGTTTAATATTAAAGAAAGCTTCTGTCACTGATTTATAATATTCTGTCTTCCTGACTGACCATTATGTTATGTTCAGCACATACCAGTTTATTGTTTTCTTAACCTGGTTATCTTCAGAATGGTATTTCATTTTATAATTTCAGCATGCTGCCTGGAAAGATACTCTTTACAAAATTTTAACAAACTCAAATGAAGAATCATAGTGGTTATGAAATAATTACATTAATATGAAACCTGTTTTATAGTCTGATATTTTGTGCTTGACAGGCTGAAAAGTGCTTTATTCATTCCTCAAAATGAAACATCTCTGCTGTGTAAAAGTCCTATTTGGCTTGCCGGTAGATCCTTTTATTATAGTTTTTCATATATACTTTGGAGCATAAGTGGTCTACAGGGAAAAGGAAAAGATTTCAAAGCTGCAGTAACAGAATTCCAGATTGAAGGAAAAGTGAGCTTATGATTGGTGAACATTACAGATGTTAATTCCTATTTATCTTCCAGAAAATACGATAGAAAAAAAACACAAATAATTTTGTTACTTCAGTAGGGTGTTTTACACATGCATATATGGACACTTGTATGTAAAGAAGGCACAGCCTTTGAGCTTTTGGGAAGTTAGCAGAGAAGCCTTAATATCACAAACCTGAGACCCTCTCCACCAGGATTTATATAGTTGTAAGGGAAAAGACAACAGCATGATTTATGCATCTATGTAAGTTTCCAAGAGATCACCCAGTCACCATTTCATGCCAGTGTCACAGAGATCTGAAGATGTGAATGGTAATCAGGCTGTTCAAGCAAAGCCTAAAAATATCTGTCAGGTTGGAATTTTAGAAAAACAGGTTTAGAACTTCCATAAAGTCAAGAATTAAATATTTCTTCTTTTACAGTAAGTCATAAATTCAAAAAAGCAATGAAGCTTTAAGGGATGCTAATCTAAACTTTGATATTTCCTGTATTGGTGTGTACATTTTAACAGCTATTTAGTGTTATACAAATGTTTTCCTCATTTTAAAAATTACATTTTTGACTGTTTCTGTGTTGGTGCAAAACATAATATCTATCTATATTGAAGTATGAAGTTATTTTTCTTATAACAAGCTCACCAAATACCTTGTTTGTTTTGTTTTTCCTTCTTACTTCTAATGTACAAAACTGGTTACTAAACCTAGTTTTACTGTAAAAGTAACTTCATTATGAAACTGATTAGATGATTATCCAGAGCAGTGTCAGAAGCCAGCTTTATTCCTTTTAGAGGGAGTATCTACACTTTTTGTGTATAATGAATTTAGTTCTATTGAAAGATGGTGGATTGACAGCCCTGAAGACTGAAGTCCTTTATTTATGCATGAGCAGCAACAGTTCTGCCTTTCCCACACTGCCCTCCTGATATGCTTCACCCATGACCTGAAGGATCCCCCGTAAGGGTGACAGCTTAGTAGCCTTCATACCCTTTTGGTCTTCAGTCCTCTGCCGAGAGTGCCAACAAGAATGCCAGGGTGTGGTGCCTTTTTGCTGTGACCTTTAGATTTTCAGGTTGCAGTGGACATCTCATTTTCCATAGATTATTGAAGAGCAGTCCGTGGGTGACAATTCTCAGGCTCTTTGGGGTGAAGGTAAAGTAGAGGTCTATCTTAAGGTAATTAAAGGCGAGACCAGGATTTGGTTCAACTATTGTATGTAGTCCAGTAAATTAGAGTTAATGTCTCTAGTCCATTACCAATTTCCTGATTGAGCCAGTCCTCTAGGACTTTTACAGCACTACTAATGTTTTTCAGACCCTCTTTTTACTCACTGAAAAGAAAGAATGCTTTCTGCATGCACAGGTCACAAATAGCTCAATTTTTTTCTGGCTTACAAATGCAAAGCATAACTAATTTGATAGTAGACTGTACAAAGTTTAATTTGACTCAAAGGCCTTGTGGTTTAAATGAGTACGTTTCTGATCTCATTTATGGTAAACTAATTTTAAATTCCATTTGAGTTACGCTAGATACACATGTGGGCCTAAGCATAGGATTTGGTTCCCTGCATATCTTACGTACTGGATGTAGGTCATTAGTCCTTCCTGAGACATAGGATACAAATGTATATGTAGAATTATAACGATAAGATGGTCTAGTGCTAGCAGAACCTCTTAACTTTTTTCCCTGTAATAAATGTATTTCTGATGTTTTGCATCAGCGATACATCTATGATGGAAATATGTGCATCTGAGCTGCAATTCAATTTCCCACTACTGCGTGTATTTTGAGAAAAATGTACAAGGAGTTTGATTTTATATTGCTAGTTATTCCAGAAAGTGACACACGTGTTTAAATAAAAAACAACCCCAGCATTAGAATAAGGAAAAGAATAACTGTTGACTTCTGCTAAATGTGCATATTTTTAATATTCAGTGGAATATAGAAATATTCCAAACTCTAAATAAGCATACAAGACTCTGTGCACATGAAGAGCTCCACGTGTGAACTTATTTTAGAATCTTTAATGGATAATTTAAATGTTTGCATAAGATAATTCTGTTATATATATATAAATTAAAATCATTAAATGAAAACCATAATTCTAAGAACCTACGTTGTATACACACAGATACATGCAAAGCCCTCATCATATTGCTAAAGGTTATCCATGGCTCTTGGGTGGAAAAAAGCTTCCATTTCTCCAATTTCAGCCTGATTAATTCATATGATCAAAATTATTTTGTTCTTAACAGTCCCTTTTTAAAACAAGCCAAAGTTTAAAAAAAATATATTTTTAAATAGTTTAATTTGAGTTTGGAAAATATTTTTCATTAATTTAAAGTAATTTAAAACAATAGCCAATCTATATATGAAAACGTTATTCCTCTAGAAAAAAGTAGGTGATATAAACCAGTCTTGAAGTAATGATCTCAAGGGTTGTAAGCTGCTGCAAAACACATTTAATTTCAGAACATCACTTCATAAAGTTGTTTATAATACTGAATTATTTGTTAAAAAATATAAAATGGTAAAATAGTAATGAAATCACATGGCAGTATTATAGTAATCATAAGTTATTTTTCCTCCCCTGTGCTCATTGATAAAAAATAGGGGAGATATCTAGGGAAAAAAATTTGAAAAATAATATTCTCCTCAGTTTCTGGACTCTGCATTGCAGGAAAGCAATAAATGAGAAAAAAAGTAGATTTTAATTTTATATCAAAGAAACCCTTGAGGTGGAAAGTTAGGGAAAGCTGCATTGGTTTGTAGCACACAAAATGTCGCTTGAATTTTGCTGCTCAGTAGTTTGATATACTCATTTGCTGATGCGAAATGACGAGGGCTTAGAAAGCAGGGTTTTGTTTTTTAGCTGTCTGCAGACCTAGTGGGGCCTTACAGAACCCAGTCAGCAGGTCATTAACTCTGGAGAAAACAGCTTGCATTAATATGCTCTAATCCGGTATAATTAGTCAAATTACTGCACGCCGACCGGCTTGTCATGTGTTGTCAGATTTGGCATGCAGGCAGGATCGCCAGGGTCCCTCTGGAATGCCACCCTGGATCAGGGAGAAGGGCTCGTTTGTAGTAGTGGATTTCTTGATGAGGAAAGCAAATGAAATCAGCAGCCATAGCCTCACAGAAAAGAAAAGAAAGGGGAAAAAAAAGCCCCGACAATCAAAAAAACCTGATCTGTTATCATTTTGTTGAGAAACAGGGAATTCATGTCATGGGAGCCATTCACGGTTGCTACCCACCGTTAGAAATAGGAGCTGCTCACTTGCCTCGTATAACTTCTATGTATCTAGCAAAACTGGAGATCCGCTGTACTATATAAGATTAGCATTCATAAAAAGATTTAAAATAAATAATTACAAGAGGATCAGCTACAAATTACCTACCACACTGTGACACAGATTATTGAACTACCAGCGTGTGTGGGTGCTAGTGTGCCTATGTGTGTGCTCGTGCGTGTGCATGTGCCCCTTTTTCCAGTAGGGGAGGAGGTTATTAAACTATAAAAGGGCCATATTAGCATAAATTTACAAGAGCTCTTGTTCTGGCGGCATGATAAAAACCTGTGTTACCTTTGCATTAACACTGAATTGCTTGTTGTGCTTTTGGCAATGACAGATAAGTCAGTGTAATTCCCCATCGCAACGGAAATGATGCTCCAGATTCCAAACGCATCCTGAAGATGTCACTGACAATAATCTTCAAAGAACGGCCAGTGAAAGTGGGCTGTATGTTTGCAGGATGATATACTGCAAATGACAGGAAGAATTATGTGAGTGAAGACGAATCTGTAACATATTATTAAGCAATTTCACGAGAATAACAGGGATAAAAGGATAATGGATGAGGGTGTCATTATTACCTTCATGTAGAGGGAAAGCAAAAGCAAAGGTAGAGAGACAAGATTAATTGAGGAAGGGTGAAGCATTCATTGCTCATCAGCTCTTTTGTACTCTCTGCTCCTGAAATTCCAGACAAAAAAAAAAATTGCTCAGGGCTGCATTTTAATGCAGCTGGCAAGCCAGAGCTGAAAACTGACAGGGCACTTTTTAGTCACCTCCCTGCTTCCATAAACACACAACGGCTATTACTCCTGGAGTCTTCCTGTGATCAGAGCAGTAAACTGGTGGGATGTTCCTTTTTTTTTATCACAGCTACTGTTTTTAATTGTGCTTCTGAGCTCAGCAGTTTTATCTGTCGATGGTGTGGAGCTGAACAGGTCGTTCCCTACACATTGTTTGCGTTGCACAGTTGCAAATGGAAGCAGACTGTACATAATAGATGTCAGTGGAGGGGCTTCTTCTGAGCACAAAGGCAAGCTGGGGTGTCCTGTGACATTAGTGATGACATAAAATTATGTCAAGGCATCGAGGTTTTACAGGTTTTAATATACAAGATGTAGTAACAGGAAGTCATTTGGCAATTGTGCAGTCCAACCCTGCAGTGTTAACTCAAGTATAATTCCCGTTGAAGTCAAGATTTGCTTACTCAGAGAGTTATCACTGGGTCAATAATTTCAATTACCATCCTTATTTTCTATACATTCTCCATGCAGCCGCTGATATTAGCAGCAGAATATAGCTGATTCTGTAGCAGTAGAATGTAGTTTTTAAAACACACTATTTGCTTTTCAAAATCTTGATATAAACTACGGTTTTAAAAGTCATTATACTATTGTATAGATGCAAAATATTTTCACCTGTTAATGACATTATCTCTGGGTATATTTTAATTTAAAAAAGGAATGTCAGACACCTGAATAATTAAGAGCATATATCTATTTATATTCAGATTATGGATTCTGGAGTTTAGGCTTTCGAAGATCAAGGTATTGAGCCTCCTTGATTTTCTTTTTTATTTAATAATAGTGGTTTTTGAAGTAAACAGTTGTTATTTATTTTTCTTAACTGATTAAAATTATTTCAAAGTTTTGACACCAAAAGAAAAAAAAATAAAGTAATTTCTCATCTGCTGTCTCTTAGGGACCTTTTTGATCTAAGGGAGACAGAGGAAAACCTCCAGTTTGATAAGGAAGAACAGAAGGGGGAGGGGATATGCCTGGATTGATTGCTGTTTATAGAAATAAAAGGTTGGTTTGGTTTCATAAAGTTGTGTGTTTCTTGGACTATTTCCATGATGTATAGGGCATATACAGGATTGCAAACAGCATAGCTAAGGTCAGCAGCACAGGTCTACTCTAGAACTGAGACACTGTGGGAGGATTTTTTCTGCTATGTCTTGTGTAATGGGTGAGGTTGGGAAGGGGCTGCACTGTATTCCAGTAGATTTATCTATCACTGATAAATAAGTGTGTGAAAAGTGTAGATAGGAGTTTTGTTAAGTGTTATGCTTTGATATATTAGCACAAAGACATGAGAAAATTGTTTCAGCGGTGTGAATGTTGTGCTGCTCAGGAATTAAATGATGCTGTGAGGAACCTGACAGGACCATAGGACTGTTCTGGTTCATTACAAAGATTTTTTTCAGTAATATGCATAGACTTAGCACAGTATCTATTGCAATAACCTGCTTGAACAATGTAACTTGGAAACTGGGTCATCCCATATGCGGAAGACATTTCTGTGTTTGGTAAGTCAGATCATGCTCCTTTTTGTGGCTTTTAGTTTGTCCTAGTATAGGACAGTTGTCCTAGTATATACAGTTGCTATTTTGAAAAGTCCAAAGTCATTGCCATTATTGGTAAATAATTATCAATAGATTATCAGTGATCAGATTACCCTTGTGAATTTTCCTATTTGTGTTCAATGAAGTTGTTGCTAATGCAAATTCAGACTGCATAGTATGTCTGAATGGAAGATAGCAATTTCAGTATTTTATCTTATATTTTAAATTTAAATTAAAGAAGTATTGACCTATTGAAATTAGACCACAGTGGTAGTGGCTAGACGCTCTAACATCAGTGAAGTCTTTCCCCAAGGGACACAATAAATTTGTGGCTCAGTAGGAGGATACAAAGATTCCGTTCCTAACACCCACCTCTCGTTCTGAGGAAGAGAACTCAGTTGGTCCATGCCCTGCTTTTCACTTAGCTTGGCCTGTTCTGTTCCAGTATTCAGCAGTGTATTGTCTTGCAATAAACTCATGGAAAACTGACCAAGAATAATGGAGAAAGTGGGAATTTAATAGTATTCCTCTTGTCCCATCACTGCTTGGTGTAATGTTTATTTGACTTTATTGAGCCTGTGTGCTATAGAGGAGAAGGAGGTAGAAAGTGAAAACATTTGGCCTCCAAAGATTTTAATTTGCTTTGATTAGCAATGCTCAAAAGAGCACAGCAGAATTCTTCATGACTCTGTATTTAAACTAAGCCATGAAGAAATGTATTTAGCTTTGCAGATGAAATGCAAACAAAAACACATTTGCATTTTTTCCCTCTACTGTTTCACCTACCAGTCTTTTCAAAATCCTGTACACCTCAATTTTACCATGTCAACATGTGGCATATGCCTCAGGTGGCTTACAGTCACTGGGGACTTTATGCAACCAGGAAAGAATCCAGTTTGACAATGAGATTCTTACATTGAGTTTGCTTGACTCATCATTGTAAAAGAAATCTCATTCTTTTATGCACAAATCGTTCATACATGGGCTGAACTAAGCAGGGTGGAAACCACTGACTGTAGAACTGTCTTTATAGAAAGTTTTGGACAAGTATCTGAACTGATGTGTTCATACTAAACTGAAGATTAATTGCCCAGGGAATTCCCTTGTGCAGGGAACCAGAGGGATGTTCTGACAAGACTTGGTGATGCCTTCATTGTACAGCATCAACCCTTTTCAGAAATACATATTTCTGTGTATTTACAGAATGCAGCAGTACTGTAAAAGATCAGGATATTATGGTTGTCTTTAGTCAATCCAATGGCCTGTTTCTTTCTTTTATTGCTTAATCATTTGAAGAGAGGGATTTGTTCACTTTCTCTCTCTCTGTTTCGTTGTGTTTAGTGCTGCTCCCCCAGTTTTTAATTATATTTCTCCAATCAGACTCTCATTTAATCCAAATCTGCTGAAATCGGTGGAAGGATGTGAAGCAACTTCAGTGGGCTTTGGATAAGACACAGTCCTTGTAAAATCAAACAGCTCTGCAATTCTCATCAAACCTTTTGCAGTTCAATGTCCATGAAAACCCTTGGATGTTAGCGGGTTCTAGAAGCACGGATTTACTACCATCCTCTTTGAACAGGGTCATTTATCATGGAAGAAAATTCAGACAGTTAAAGTTAGTTCCATCCAAATTGAATTGTGCTACTATTATGTTATTGCTTATACTACCAGGAGTTTTATTTGAAGTATTTGTTGAGATATATGTTTCAGTTCAATATTTTAATTTCCTACTCCTTGCCCTCTAGTGGACAAAGGAGCTCATTATTGTCTGATCCCAACACATCTGGGACAGTAAGAGCCCATAAACAGGTTTTTCTTCTTTAAAAGGGTGATGTTTTCACGTAAAATATATTTTGGATTGTTTTACTCCCTAGTTTGGATCTATTTAGTTTGTCTGTACTGAGGTGAGAAAATATTACTTCTTGGTGTTATTTGCTGTATGCTTCTACAAAATTGGAATGGTTTTAGGGGCATTTTGCTCAGTCTCATAAATAAAGATCTCAGCAGGATCAGACAGACTCTTCCCATATTCTAAATTTTTAACAATAAGTTTGAAAAGTCATTTTTGTGGATTCATTCCACTATAAAATGGCAAAAAGTGTTTGAAGTGTTTGGTTTTTTATAGAACTAGTTGACATTGTCCACTGTGAAAAATTTATAGTTTTTCATAAATATTAAAAATACCCGAACTTTTCCTGCTGGCAGTGAAAGCTGTTTCAATAACAACCAATTGATTTTTAAAAAGCTCTTCCAAGAATAATGCTCTCACTAGATTTTTTTAAAAAATACAGCTTGACTCCCTTATTCTCCATGGTAAATATGCTACGATGTAATGATGCAGGGGACTCATGTCAACGTTTTACAATTGTGTTGGAAGGTTGAAATGGCCAAAGGGAAGGTAGCTGTTTTCACTCACTGAGGCATTTCACAAATTATTGTGGCCTTGTTTTGTTTATGTTTCAGAGTTTTAAAGATGAATCATACCATGGGCACTTAAGGATAATTGGTTAATACCAAGCAGGAGAAATGCATGTATTATTTCTCCTCCTGAAGCAAAAAGGCTTTTCTTCTCAGCAGCTCCTTATACAGGGGGGAGATTTTCTTTCATGGAACAAGCAAGTAAGGTTACTCTATGGCTTCCTGGTAGTGGGCACCTGTGTGTCAAAACAAGTTTAGACTTTCTGAAGTACTTCCAGATCCTGCTTCAAACTTCCAAAGGTAACAGTTGTTAGGAGCACTCAGCATTTTTGAAAACAAATCAAAAAGCAGCATAAATATTTATAATATCTAATGTGTCTTACTTAGATACTGCTTCTGGAATGACAATATAAAAATCTTAATGTGCTTTCTATAGTGTTAAATTTTAAAATTATTTCTAGTAATTTATGTAAAATGGATTGCTCTGTCAGCAATGCTGACATAGCTCATTCAGTTAATTTGGTTGGATGGCATAAAAATAAATGTAGGAAAGAATTTCTTCCAATGCAAGCTTCCTCTCCCTAATTCTGCTATATCTTCATTTTTCCTAATGATTTTTGGCAGAAGAGGAAGGCAAGTGATTGTGGTAATTTTGCATTGCTCTACATTTTGGAAGTGTGTCCTCAGCCTTGTCTTAGCTTCCTGCTCTACCTTCAAAGGAAAAACATATCTTTTAGCTAACTTTTGAGAGTACAAAATGGAAAAATTGCAAATACACAGAGGAAATAATGCTTTTTGATGGGGATTGTATGGTTTCAGCATGTACAAAAATGCTCTATTACTACTACATTCAAAGAGCATATATAGATTTAAATTACTATTGTGTGCTTGACAGAGATAGCTAAAAGTGAATATAACATTATCATAAGATATGGTGATTAACATTAAATTTGGATAGAAGAATGTTGGATCCTTATAATGATAGAAAAAAGGTTAATATTTTAAAGTGAGGCTAAAGGTTGACAGGAGAAAAATTGAGTTAGTTTGCGAAAAAGAAATTTGTTTCTTTAAGTGAAAATTGGGGTCAAGAGGCCAGCACTCTCTACTCCAGCATGAATGAAATAAATTAAATAATACCACCATAAAGCAGCAGTGTATAAACTAATGATTAAATGGTACATGGTGGTTTATAAGAAAGATGCTGTCTATGAAAAAAAAATCTTCAGGAATGTTCTTTCAATTTAGTGGGTTTGTTTTGTTCATTTCCATTGTTTTAAAATAGAATATCTGGGTTTTGTTTTTTTTTTCAGTTGGAGGATTTAAAATTTATGCAGAACCTTTAATTATTAAAAAGTGGTATGCTGATTTTCAGAGAAAATTACAATTTTAATAATTTCATTCTTTCTAGCAGAAATTTCTTGCATTTCATATGGATGTGCTTTTCTGTAGCACTTCATGGCCCAACTTGGTGAGAAATTAGATGATATTTCACCATCTTTAATCAACAGGAGTTGACTGTGTTTCTTCGGTCCTTATATATGTGAATAAAAATAAGATATAACATCGGCCTTTAACTAGTCATATACAAAAATATACCAAATATAGGAGATAGGAAATAATCAGTGTCATTTCCCTTCATGTAAATCTATGCCTTTGACAAGCAGATCTGTGCAGCTGGTTTACTATCATGGTGTCCAGAATGGCCTACCACTCTTTCTCTAATAACAGGTATATTTTTCTCCATTGTCTTCAACAAATTAATAAAAATAAAATTAAAAAAAGAAGTCCTGGACATGTTTCTTATTTCCTACTCTCTCTGAAGGATTTTCCTGTCTAGCTAGCTATGTATCAAAATACTAATAGTTTTCCTGGGAGCACTTGCTTTTGCTGTCACACTTTTCAGATTTTTAAGCTGGATAGTGGATTATAGGTTCAATTACCTTTACATTTATACCTATTTTCCTTGCAAAAGTGCGTTTATATCTAGACTGGTCACAGAACATATTTCCATTTGTGCATATGCAGGAATCCTCTTCTATTTGACTTTTTTCTCTCAAGTCTGCAGATTGATTATGAACAATGCTCAGCTCTGCTATCTATCCTCCTGCATGAGTTTGCAGATTGAGTCTCTAATGGGGTGTTTTAGGCTTTGTTGGAAGGCTGAGAACCACCACTTCTCCCTGGCATTGTCAGTGGCATTTGCATCTGGCATCGGCTTCTTTTTTCTTTTTATCAGCTTTAGCTGTAGTCTTTAAATGGGAAAGAGTTGACTCCTTTTTTTCCAGGAAAGTAAGATGATGCCTAGTTGAATACCTAGTACCTCAAAATGGAAAAAAACCCCTAAGTCTTGTTAGTGCTAAGGTTAATAAAAAGTTAATGAATCTTACTGATTTGGCCATCTCCTTCATAGAGAAACATCACTGTGGCTGTGCCTTTAGTCAGCATATATTTGGCAGCTGAATCCAGATATTAGCCTTCCGTCTGGGGTCATAGTTTGTCTTAAAAGAGTTATGTATGAATTTTCTCTAAATTGTAGCAGAGGGTCATGAATTAGTGTCTAAATGTAGGCTTGACAAGATTATTATAGTCTGTATTTCATGCCAGAAACAAAGATGAATAGAGATAGCAAGCTTTTAAACAGACTTTCTGACATCTATAATGTCAGCAGAGAGTGAATGAATGGCAGGATGTAATAACAAATCTTCATTTTTTATTATTTTATAGGGATTAAATGGACCTATGCTCATTCATAATTTCTTCCTAAAATAATTACTAAGTACTACATGAATCACTCATTTTCCATCCCAGTTCACTTTCAAATAATGCAAATAGTTTGCTACGATATACGTACATTAAGATACATACACCATAGGATAAATATACTATGATTTACATTTAGGAGTAGATAGGATATATGTAGTTAACACTTTGCATTTTTGTTTTAGCTGGATGTTTATTTTTGAAGTAAATTTGTGTCTAGACATAATAATTTGTTTTAATGCCTTTTGGGGGAACTACTTTTTCAAGTTATTTAAATAATAATTTCCAACCTCTCTTTCTATGGATTTACTGATTATTAGATTTCTGGAGCAGAGATCTATGTTAGCAATTTTTGATTATTAAATTTCTGGAGCGGAAATCTGTGTTGGCAATTTTTGAATGAGAAAGACAGGATGCCTACCAGTACGCTACTGCCTGTTCATTGTAGCCCTTTTGAAGATACATGTTCAAGGTTTTCCTTTTTATTTATTCACAGTCTGTGTGCAAACAGGAAAGAACCAATGATGTGGAGGCCAAGGGCTCTAATACTTTTGTTTAAATTGTTATTCTTATTTATGAATATTCATTCCCGTTTCAGGAGCACAAGCAGTATTACCATTTTTACTTTGTTTTAGCCCAAATAAGAATGCAAACTGTAGAGTGATGGCTATGAAGAGATATAATGTTCAATGAGCCCAGGTGGTTTGAAATAATAAAAAAACACACCATAAATTACACATTTTCATAAATATAGATCCACCAATGATTTCAGGTAGATTTATGTCTATATACATATTGGAAAAGAGTGTATATGCATAGCAGTAAATGTAGCAAAAATGTATCCAGGTGCTGCAAATACCCTCTCATTTTCACTTTTTTTTTTGTAACTGCTGGCATTAATGTCTGTGTTGATCTTATTTGTGTTAAAAAAAAGAGAGAAACCGTTTCACTAAAGGAAACCAGCAAGCAGTGCTGCAGCTTTAAAAAGTGTTCCCTGCGTCCACTCCCCTTCCCTGTGCCGAAAAAGGTTTGTAATTGAAACAAAAAGCATTGTTTCTATCCTATTATTTTTCCCCCCCTTTCTTTTAATTTTTTTCCCCCCTTTTCCTTTTTCCTTGAGCCCATCCTGTCAGGCTGCAAGCGTGAAAGTTATTTTCTGGTGGCGTGATTAGATTGGGGCTGAACTCTCCAGCTGGCAGGCCTGTCTGTGACTGGCGGCGGCCTGTCCCCAGTGCTTGTCATCTCCTGACATGCCTGACAGGATGGGGACAGCAGCCCCAGACAGGTTCATTAGATGGTGTTTTCTACAGCTGGGCTAAAAATAAAAAAATAAAAAAAAAATAAAGTGGGGGGAAAAAAATAAAAAGGCCATGCTTTGTCAAGGCCCAAGCTGTGGGGGCCCTTCTTGTTGGTTTAAACCAAGGCCTTGTTTTGACAAATTCTGATCTGTGCGGTTTTTAGATTTTCTGACACATTTTTGTTTTCTTCCCCTTTGGCCTGCGCTCTTTGCACTCTGCCTTGTTGCTGCTTCAAAATCCTAACGCTGCCTTCCCGGGAGAGCAGGGAGAATGCTTGTGGAGGGCTTGGAAGAAAAATAGAGCACTACAGTGAAACTGCAATAAGTGTTCATTTCCATGGTGATCAGCCCAATGGCACAAAAAACAACCTTGGGACTCTCAATAAGCCAATTACAAGAAAGGTTAAGGGGTTTATAGTGCCAGAAACATGCCATCTACATGAGAAAATAGTATCATTACCAGCAATCTATGCTGTTAAATACATTGCTGTCTGCTGCTGCCAGAAACATAGGCTGTTTATGTTATTTTAAGTGTTTTGGAAGCTGCTTGAGTTTTCCAATGGTATTGTCAGGCTTTGGTGCAGTACGTCAAAAATCTACATGGTTAGATTATAAAACAGTTAAAACCAGTAATAAAATGATTTGAAAGCATTACACATATTGGATGTCACAGTGTTAACCAGATGGGTTCAGACTATGAATTTCCTACAGATTTGTATCTGATTTTCACTTTAGATTTTTATCATAAAGACAATGGATTTGTACATCATGTATAATTAACGAATCTTCTATAAAATTTTTGAATATAAAAAAGATAATACTTTTTTTTCCTTCTGCAATTATAAAATGCAATTTGATGCCTTTAATTTATGAACTGGTGGCTGTAGATTGACTCCAGGGTTATCTGCTGTTTTTCCTAGGGTGTGTCATTTAATTCTGGATGTTTTAGGTAGCTACAACATACTGGAATGTAAAACACTACTAGCTACAGAGGGAAAAAAGGAAAATATTTACTATTTTGCTTACTTTGCCCTTCTCCTCAGGAGTGAGGAGAGTATTACAGCCTTTTATGTTTTCTGCATTTAGTGCTCGCAGTGTGAGCACTGCGGCTGCAAACCAAGCCCTTCATTCATAGAAATCCTACCACTTACCTTTCCTTTGTATTGTTAGTTACTGCTGCTTTAGTTCATGGTCTCTATGACAACTGTTTAAATTGGGATGGGCAACTGTCATCTGGAGTATTACTGAAAGAAAAGTGTTAGTGAGCACACAGTTCCATAGATAGAGCATTTCAATATAATCCAATTTTAATTGAGCTCCAGAGACTTTGATGTGCTGCCGAAGGTTGGGAGAGAGCTATTCCAGGGAGAAATTAAAGCAGCCCGGCAAGGCTTCACTACTTCAGACTGTCACCATTTTAAATAAGCATTAGCATCAGACTTAACCTTCCCCTATGAAAGATCTCACTTTTTTCCCCCTAGGTTTTTTTTTTTTTTTCCCTTCAGTATGTATAAAAGCAAAGACACTTTCATCTTTTTATATACATTTCTATATTCCCTTGATTAAGTTTGAAAAGCATGTACTGGACCTGAGATGCATCTGAGGCTGTCTATTGGACCTTGTATTACAGTTCATAGAAAGAAGTCAAAGCAGAGTGGGGATTATTTTGCAACAGTCAAATGGCATGTGTTGGATTTTCTCTCTAAGACTGCTCTCTAGGAGTAACTCATCCTTATACTACAAAGTTGTGGGGGGACTTATTTTAGCTTGATTTCATCATTAATTCCCTTCAATGTAAATAAAGAAGAGAAAATATTTCACTGTAGATTCCCTGACTGAGAAAATGAGGGTCCTTCTATTGCTAGCTATGCGTTCACCGGCTTATTTTTTTTGTTGTGGTTGTACGGTTTGTTTCATGCATGACGGGTGAAAATAGTCATATAACAGTTAGAAAAATAATTTTCAGACTTTGTTTTTGCACAGTGAGGAGATTAGAAGGTGACTGTAAACTTCTGAACTGTTGAGTTAAAATGTTTGTTTCATTTAGTTAAACTGTTACAATTTTGTACCATTTTCTTTTTCTCTTATAAATACATATAAAAAACTCTAAAAAGAAGGAACTTCATAACAATATGGTAAAACCGAGGATCGCTGTGTGTTTCCCAATATATTAACTTACATTGGACAGCATTTCATGCTGGGGAGCTAAGACACTTTTTTACATGACTAATTTTCCTGGCTTTGAATCCACCCTCCCCCACACTCTTTTTTTTGTTTTTTCTTTTCTTTTCTCCTTATATCTGACTTCCTTCGCTTTCAGTGAAAGTAAAGCAAATTTTTGAGTTTCTGGGGTCACTTTCTGGGCAATCTCAGTAGTCTCAGATTCTACTTTAAAGCAGTGGGATTTGGATACTCAGTTGGAAGGGAAAGGTGCATCTTGGGAAATTGAGTCTATTAAATATAGATTGTTACCTAAGGTACTTGTATTCTTTAAAAGAAATGTGATGTGCATTAAATCCAGACTTAATGGCAGTAGAAATAGAACCAATCACAGTACAGGCGGTAATCTGTCTATACAAGTTGATAGGGTTTATTTTCTTCTAGAGTAATTAGTATGATTCCCCCTTCCCCCAAAAAACAAACTAGGTAAATATCTAGTTTAATAGGGGAATTAGAATAGTTGCCTGTTGTAATTAATTAAAAACAATGGAAATATTTAGTTTCTTTCAAAAAGCTTGAGTTGAATTCAATTTATTATTTTTTAATTAAATAAGTGTTGAGAAGCAATTAATTGAGGCTATGTGAGACAATCCTTTTTGACTGGGATTGGCACACTTTTCATAGTTGCACAGTACCCAGAAGTCCATAAAATTTAAATACCTTCTGTGTTGGAGCAGCTTGTAGTGGATAAAAACTGAGGCACAGTCACACAAAGTACCTCTACATGCTGACAGGTGTTGCAGTAATTTCATACTGGGAACCTGGAGTTCACCACAGGAAAGCCTGTGAGTATGCCCAAATTTATGACATGCAGGTTTGCATTCCAGTTGGCTAGAAATCCAAAGAGGAGGGAACTGTATATCAAATCTGCTTTGTGTAGATGTTGGAAGACTATATGTGTTCCCCAGAATCCATTTTTAGTCGCCAGCTGAGTAGATGTTCTTAATATTCTTTCTAGTTTTCATGAGGATTTTTTGAGTAGGAGTAGAATCCATCAAATATTTGAATTATCTGTAAATTTGACATTTAAATTGTTGATATTAAAAAAAAGTTGATGGTTAAATATGGTAAAGGAGGCATAGAATATACAGAAAGCACATACAAAATAAAAGTGTAAATCTGTCTCGATTCATTGAAAGAAATATAAAAATAATCTATGCAGTTTATATACCCAGCTTACATTTGATACATGTCAATATTTTTAGTTTCTATTTTTTCTGTGGAGTTATTTGCCAGTGCTTAGGTATGATTCCTGATAAAAATATGTTCTCTAAAGCAAGTACAGAATGCATAAATACTTTTTCTGTAATATTAAAATAAGTATAAAGTGTAGACTAATTGAATTATTATCGAATAACAGCAAGCAATTTGCAAACACTCAGAATCAAAATTCTCAGAAGAAACTTTGCTGTTCTTTCCTTGCACAGACTTAGTAATATTAGATAGTGTTCCATATATAATACTGAAAAGTACAGTAGAATTTTGGTTGCTATTGGAGCTGTGCATTAAGTTTTTCCCAGTGCTATAATTTCTTGTCCAGCAGTGCAAAACAAACTCATCTTAAGCACTTTTAAAGTGGATAAATAAAGAATCAGCTGGTATTGCAATATATTACAAAGATGAAGATACTTTGATGTATGTTCACCATTATTCACAGGCTGTGCCATTGTACTTTGGGGGCCTTAGAAGTTGCCATAACATCGAGTAGCCCTCAATCTACTCTAAATTCAGACTCCAAGCAAACTGATTTCCCGGAGTCACTGGTGCTCCATACCCAACACTTCATGGCCCAGCTGAGAGTCTGGACACAATCCTGGGCCGTGTGATCTGGGATGCCCCTGCTTGAGCAGGGAGGTTGGACCAGAGGACCTGCTGTGGTCCCTGCCAAGCTAACTGATTCTTTGAGCTGTAGAATTTTGAATTTCTTGAGGATTTTGATCGACTGTTACAAACTGTATTGCAGAAATTTTGGGGATGGTGAAGATGTTGTAGATGTACAATATATAGCACTGAATAAACTAATATATTTATTTTTGCATATAAAAACTAACTTTAAATCCATCTCTAAAATTTCAGGAGCAGAATGTGCTCTGATTGTGTTCCTAAATATTGGGATTAATGAAACAGCTTTTGTATATGATGTTGAAAACAAAATACTACTAGCTTTCGATCAGTCTTTTATAGGAAGAGATATTAGAGACATAAAAAAAATTAAACCTGGTAGTAGAAAAAAAATTGTATTCCATTGACTTTTATAGATCTTAAATCATGTGCATTCTGCACTGAATAAATCAGATGTGAAACTGTTAAAACACAAGATGCTTCCACATATCTCTTGTGACATTAAGTTCACATCTATAAAGAGAGAGGCATACAACTGTCTTTATACCTTCTTTTGGTAGGAAATGAGTGATGTTTGACAAAACCTAATATTTACACTTTTTCTAAGACCAGATATAATGCCTTCAGTTGTTATAATATTAAGAATTTGTGATATGGTACATTTGAGTAGTTATGCATTTTTTTTATTGCACTGCACTTTTGAATGAATATATGCAAGTTCTGGTAAAAAAAAAACAATGAAACAAAACACACAGACAATTTTATGATGGCTTTATTCTTGGGAAAGAGCACATTACATATTTAGGGATACCATACATTCTTTATTCCTCAAACTATTTCTATGGCTTTTTGCTTCTGCTGCAACTTTTCTCAGCTGAAACTCTCACAAAGTCTGTGAAATCCACCAATAATGCAAATTCAATAAAGCCGCATTTTTTTGTCAAGGAACTATTTATTGAATAACTATCCTTTTTTTGGTTTCAACTTACAAGCATTTCTTAACACTGTAGTCTCCCTGAATTTGTAAATATTAAAAGTCTTTTCTTTCAATTGCCTTGCTTTTGCTGAGGAGAATGGACCATTTGAGAGAAAAAAAGCTCTTAATTTTCATTCCTTAGAAAAAAAAGTCTGGTTTTGCTCAGATCATATCAATTTTATGTCTTCTTTGGCATGCCCACTAAACTGTAATTTGTGCGGTTCTAATTGAATTAATTTGATTACATTTCACTGCTGGGGCAAAATTGCTCAGAGCAATTTGAGTCTGAGATCACCAGTCCTCAGTTTGGATTGATCTTTGAGCATGAAATGTAGAGTGAGAATGGAAACATAGTTCTGTTAACATTTCTCGCTAGATTTGAGTCTGACATCCCATTGTTGCCAAAGTCAACAAAAAATAATTTTAAACCTTGTGAGGTAACTGACACAATCTCCTTCAATTCTGTGGCTACCAGAACTAAATATGGGATTTTTGCCCCATTATTTATTTCTTCCACCTCTGTGTTTTGCATTGGGCAATGCTCTAATATGGCTGTATGTGACACTAGAATATATTTACTTTCTGCTTCTCCATGTGTTGCCCCTGCCAGCACCAGCTTTAATCGTGGTTTTAAAATTCTTAATTCTTGATTCTTTAAAAATCAGTGGAGCCTCTGCTTAAAACAATAATTGCTGAACATGTTTGAAAGTAGAGCCTGAAAAAGGCCTCTGCCTACCTTTTCTGAGGTGATAATGTCTAAATCTTCTACCTCTTCCTAATGCTGTTCTTCCCAAGAATGTCAGTCTATTGCTGGCATTTCAGGAGTTGCCTAAATTGTCAATCTCTTTTCATATTGCATGGGAAGGAAACTCTGCAAAGGCAGAGATCAAAATTAATGATAAAATTATTTTCATTCAGAATTTTGTTTGCACTTATATTTAAAACTGTGCACCTGTGTTTTACAAAGGTGGTATTAGAAATGGTCCATTTAGAATACATAAGATATCGGAGTAGGTTTTGGTTTTTTACTCTAATTACTTTGCTGCAACTACTTCTTAAAAAATCCCAATATCCTTTCTGTTCCTTGCCTAAAACACAAAATCATAACATGCAAAACGATTTTGCTTGTGAAAAGAGGAAAATGGCCTTCAAGTGGACCAACTTCAAATAATTTTTCAGCTGACTGCAAATGAATGTGGGAATAAGAGCATCTGTTGCTTTAAGCTGAGTGGGCATTGTTTTAATGGATAACGAAGTGGGTATGCTGACCAGAGAAATCAAATTTAGAAAAGGTTTGGATGAACAGAACCTCATGTTTCAAGACTAGGGGCCTCTTGAAAGCTTAAAAAAACATTGGAAGTAGAAGTATAAGCTGAGAATATTTGGCAAAGAAATAAAGTCCAAAACCACAAAAATAATATCTGCATTTTTTAGATCCCTGAAGAGGAGGAGAAAAATGAAACAGGAGTGCCAATATTTATTTAAAAAAAAGAAGTCCTAAAAAAGATTTTTAAAACTGATGTGAATTGAGAAATTATAATGGCACATAATACTCAGCTCATCCTGCACAGCAGAACATTACAAGAGCTACCTGAAGGAAAGCTTTTAAAGCTTACGAATAAAGAAACATTTTACACAGAAGCATGTTGTAAAGAAGGGCAAAAGAGACCTTAATGTAGAGGGAAAGTGAGAACATTTTACTAGACCAAAATGTGCAAAGAAAAAATGATAAAATTATTTTGGTGTGTTTTTAGGAGTATTTAAGATGGTTATGGGAATTGAGGCTCAGAAGATGTTCCTAAAGTCACCTAAATGTATAAAAACCTAGTAAGTAGTCAATGAAACACTAGGACATTAAATTAATTTGAATTACCCTTTCTGTCTATTTACATTCTGTTTCCCATTTTAGAAAAGCAAAATACAAGGCCCTTCATTATTTGACCTTACCTGATTTTGACTTTCCTTAATAAATATAACTTCTTTTTACACTTGTCTATCTTGACATGATATACCCCTTCTTCTAGTGTATACTTGTTTTTGATATATCCCTTCTTCTAGTGTTCACTTATTTTTCTTACTAAATCTAGAAGTTGATCATACTCAGTACTTCATCAAACATTTTGAAATTATAAAATGCTTGCTCAATATGGTATTTCATAAACCCTAGGAGTGGGATTTCATGCCATCAATGTCTGTCATCTCAAATCTGTATTTAGAGTACATGAAGCAATCATGCAGTCTGCCACGTACCTATAGTGAACTCTGTGTCATTAGATTGTTCTGGAAAAGTAAGTTTTCTCTGTGTTCATAGCAGCCATTTCTCTTAACCTATTTCTCTTAACCCAGGACCTGCATTCAGAATTTCACATTTTCCTTGCAGCAAACTGCAATGTTAGACAACTTTTGTAAAAGGGAAATTCAAATCCCTGACAGGACAGAATGATTTTCAGTAATCAATTTCATGTGTTTCTAACCTCTAAAAGCATAGAGTGATTCCAAGCTGTTTTCTAAATGTCTGTTTTGTACCAGGTGTGTAACCACCCTTTGTGGCTGGCTGTAGATGGCACTCTGATGAAATAACCAAACACTGTGATTTGTTTTTGTGGAGTCTTCCATGTTTTGTCCACTGTGGAGCGTGTTCAGTGAAGGGCAGCAGGGCTTGTGAAAGGACTAGAGAACATTTCTTGTGGGAAACAGCTGAGGGATCTGGGGGTATTTAGCCTGGAGAAAGGGAGGCTTTGGGGGAGCCTCACCACTCTCTAAAACTCTCTGTGAGTGTAGTGAGGTGTGGGCCAATCTTTTCTACTATGCCTAGAGTGAAAGGACCAGAGGAAATGTCCTTAAGCTGAGACAATGGAAATTCAGATTAGATATTAGGAAATGTTTTTTCATGTTTTTTTTCACCACTCATCAAACAAACCTACTAAAAGATCAACAAATTCTGCATTTATGATTATGTGCATTTTGCACTAGATATAAACAAAGCTTGAAAATGGTACAAGTATCAATCAACACTTTCATTGAGAAATCAGGTTAGAATTAAAATATCCCAAATTAGAAATGTGGTTTCAAAAGACAAATCATGGACTTCCACTGAAAACAGTGGATGCAATTCACATACATAGTCATTAATGAATCACCCCAAAGAACAATTTTAAAAAAAGGAAATATATAAAAATTCTTTGCAACAGACAGTAAAAGTGATTGCTCTTGCCAAAAAGTTAGAGACTGAGAATAGATAAGATTGTACAGGCTGTTTTCCTCCATTTCTTTACAGCACCTGATTTTGTGATTACTTTAATTCCAAAAACAATAATCAAAAGAAAAGGGCCAGAATATCTTTTTGCATTCTGTGTCTGGTGCTATGAGGTACCAAAAAATAGTACAAAGCAGCAAAAATGAGCCTCAGTACTTAAGTGTTCCTTCTGTGGAGATAACGTAACAGGGACTCAAGCAAAATGGACACTAGTATTTCTGATCTTCTGGTTAGTGCAAAATTCCAGCTGTTAATTCACAATTCACTCTCAGTAATTGAATAACTACTGAAGAATGTTTATAATTAAAATGGCATTAATTCTTAATTGAAAAGAAAAAAAAAAGCCTTGATTAAATCAGAAATAAAATTAAAATAATGGAGCCTTCATATTTGATCCAAGTAGGAAAGCACTTTAGTAATGGTTCTGTTTTTTTTCTCTAGAGCTTTCAGTCTGCATCCCATGCTGCTTTACTAACCTAAGTGTCGCCAAGAGATGTTTTTATATATTACAGAATCTTGAGTTTTAGAGTCCTCTCATTCCCTTGTTTCGTGAGAGCTTCATTTTGCTGCAGTGAATTCTAGCAAATTGGTATCTTTAAAACATATACATATTCCTAAGTGAAAAGGTTTTTCTAGGAGAAATGAGTTTTAAACCAAACAACTGCAGCTGATATTAATAGTAAAAAGTGTGCTTAGTTCAAATGTGGATATTGGCTTGCTGTTTTTATTTTAATAAAAACAGATCATATGAGATGTATCTAGAATTCTGGGCTTAGTCATGATTCTTCAAGTATTAAAACATGCCTAGGCAGGAAGTGTTCATGAATGTTTTTAGGAGAAAAACTTAAAAAAACATCAAAATAAGAAGTACTAACTTTAAGTATAAACAATGAAGTGTTGGAACTTATGGAAATTTTGCCTTCAGATGACTTAGTCACATAATTTTAGTGTCTTAGCATAGAGAAGTGGTTTATTTCCATGTTTTTGTGAATAATGAACAATACAATACATACAATCTGTAAAATACCAAGGACTTCATTCATGCCCTATGAGAAAGAGAAATGCTGAAAATCATTCTGGAAGAAAAAAAAGGGTATATGAGTCTTTTAAAGGGTTCAGATTCAGAAAAAAAAATGCTTTGATTTGGCTGTTATAACAGCAATAAGAAAGAATCCTGCTACAATATCAGTAATATCTGCTGTGAATTGTAGATATCTAATAATGGGAGATTTAATGCATCACATGAAAATAGTGTGAGACAAATGTTATGGAAGATGGCAAAAATAGGTAGTATATCTTGGACAGGAAAATGTTACAACAGAAATACTGAAATAATTCCGATAATTTGATAATGGCAAGATAATCTGATATTTGTAGGACTAATAGACAGTTAAGAAGAGTAAAATTGAGGACATTAATTGAATCATAGACTCCTTTCTTTCCTCTGATTTCCTATTCCAATCTACTGTTTTACTGGAGTGTTATCATATGTCATTCATTTCATAATGGGTTGAATGTACCTCTGTGTAGTCGAAATTGCTTTATACTTAATTAAAAAACAGGAGGAAGTAAAAGACAAGCAGTCTATGATTGCTATGCAATGTACTTTTAGTGTTGATCTATAATAACTAAGCTGTGGTATATACCAATACAACATAAATGTATTATTGTGAAGCTTCTAATATGTTAGTATATAAAATATAGTTAATAGTAAACATTTCTCTTTACAAAAAAATAACTACTAGAAACATTTTCGATACAAAAAGTGGTTTCTTGAACTTTGTCAAGGAGCTGATTCTTTGGCAAATTTGCTGGCTGCTGTAGATCTGGTTACAGCTATATACATTTCAGACTCCTCCCTCTGAGAGACTGTTCTCATATTTTAGCTTTTTAAATGTGAGCGATTTCCTCAGACTTTCTTCTCTTTAATTTAAAAACCTGCGTATTTACAAAAACTATGTATCAGATAGCAGCAGAATACATTCAGAGCAGGAGAATACTTAAATCTTCACAGTTATTGTTCTTATCCACCTGAACTTCACATACATGATACCAGCAGTATCCTAGCATCTGATCTCAATGAAAGAAAATCAAGGAAAATATGGTTTATTTAGCTTATCAAAGAAAAGGCTAAGCAGTAAGTGGATCTGATCTTCCACAAGTCTGTAATTACCAACACAAGGAAAAGCTACCTGATACTAGAAAGCTCACAGACAAAAGTGTCACAAGGTCTATCAAAGTAAAAATAAGGAGCAGATTTTTAACCATTGAAAGAATTTAGTGTATGAGGTAGCATTCCACAGCTGACCTGTGGCTGAATGGAGGGAGCGTGTACTCTTCTTGCACGTGTCTGGGTGACTTCCAGAGAATCAAGCTCCTTCCCTTCTTCCAAGCTGTGTTTAACTAGTGTGGGAAGCTGAGGTGAATGAAGCAGTGTCATCAGCCACAATGTTGGTCTAAGAGTTCTGCCTGTAGCACACTCTCATGTAAATAGTACAGGAGGAACACTGTGCTCCTCTGACAGGTTTCTATCGAGGACAGAACTAACATTTGAATACTTTTTCCGTGTGCTGAAACACCTCTGTGTTGTTGCTGTTATCACCATCCTCTCTGAAATAGACTCATCATGAAAAAGGTTGTACACCAAGTCAAGTGCACAAACTTAAATTAGGTTTTTCATATATGGAGATGTGTTACTTACTTAAAGCTGCATCAGTGAAAAGATTGAAGAAATACAATTTCCATTTCCTCAAGCATGAAGGATCACTGACAGCAGCAGCATATGGTCTCCCTAACATTTTCCTGTTCAGAAGCTGGGAGAGGTCATGATTATGGAAAGTAAGGACCTCAGATGAGTGAGTAAAGCCCTGCAAGCTGGTGTGTGACGGTTTTTGTGTATCTAATGGAGAACAGAGAAATTCAGTCTCTTCAGTCTGAAATGTGGTTTGTTTTTTTTTTTTTTTCATTCCCTTTAGGGAAGGTGTTCGCTATATTTCTTTGTTTCACTGTGGCTGCAATTCTCTCAGTGGCTGCAGCCTAGGTAAAGGCACAGTCTACAGAGCCTGGGAAATGCAGCTGGGTGTGGTGAGGATCCCCACCCAAACTGACTCCTCCTGGGAGTGCCATAGCAGAACCCACCTGAGCAGAGGGGCAGGCCTGAAGGGAGCCTGCCAGCTGATGAAGAGGATTGGGAAAAGATTGTTCTACAGTGTGTGATATAGATGAGACAAGTTAATAAAAATGACATCTAATTAAATTGTGTCTTTGTCTATTTTGTGAACATCTAGAACACCAAAAGAAAAGTGAAAAAGATTATTTGATATTAATATCTGGTCTTATATTATTACACTCAATTGAGAAAATTTAAAACAGGAAAAGCAGTGCTAATTTTTAACTATTTTATTTTAAAATATTTTCACATTAATTTTAAAATGCACAATTAAAGTTGTTAAATTTTTTCCATGGTTTGGGATATTTGATGCATTTAACTTCAGGAAAATTATTATGATGACATATTAGTTTTGCTAATTTTTCTACTTATTAATGAAATGGAAAAAGTTGTAATTTATGACCTTGAAGTGGATATGAATAGCAAGTTATATTATTTTGGTTGTACTTTGCACAAGGCAGCCTCAGAAGTTAATCTGGTATCTGATAGGTAACTGACAACTGTGTCATGCAGACTCTTGGTGAAGATACAGCTAAGCTTAATTGCAAGTGTGTCTGTTTCTCTGTGCTTGTTGGTAGAGTTTGGGTTTTTGGTGTTTTTGAGGAAATTGATTTGATGTGATGCATGAGAAATAGATCCTAGGAGTATCAGGTTACAGTAAAAACAGATGTTCTTCTAACAGCACGTACTTATTTTTTGCATTTCTTAAAAACATTCAAGTTCATTTTGAGTTACTGTTTTTAAGTGTTAAAGGGACATGATTAACTTAATTAATGGGTAAAATTTCCTCTGTTCTTACACGACATTTTAGCGAAAAATTCCTTCTAATAAGTCCTGTCATCTTGATTTTCTTTAAAGGTCCTTGCCTATACCGAAGGCCTTCATGGCAAATGGATGTTCAGCGAGATTCGAGCTGTTTTTTCAAGACGTTATCTTCTCCAAAACACAGCTTTGGAAGTGTTTATGGCAAACAGAAGTAGGTCATAGTTTATATTTATTGCATAAAATTGTACTGGTTATTTTGTGTTTTATTTATTAAGCTTAATATTAAAACTCTATGCTTCCTTTGATAAAATGCTTATGTCTGTTCTATGATGCTTACTCTTGTATGTATTCAGTGCAAATTTTATTAAAATCAATTACATAAATCAATCTAACTGCTTTCTGTGCAGCAGTTAGATTTATTTACAAAACCAGATCATTGCAATTGGTAAATTCTTCAAATTTTGGATAGGAAATTTGCTTTTTCTGTTGTCTCATCCTTATCCTAAATTGTCTGTAAATATTTTATTGAAACATGTAAAAGAATATCTCCTTTTCTAATTATGAAACAAATTAAAGTTAAAAAGTAACAGAGCAATGAACAAATCCACTCAGTTTTCTGCATGTGCTGCTCTGAATCACAGTTCAGTGGCTGGTGAGGTGTATAAGTGGGCTTTTACCCTCAGGAGCTCTGATGTAAGTTTTGATTTCAGCCAGAGAGGGAATTAAACAATTCCTTATTCCTGGGTGTTTTAAGGAACTAGTTAGAAGAGCAGATGCCATACCAACTAGTGAACAGCTTCTCAGCCTGATAAGAGATTCTATATGTTAATAGTAAGGTGTTTTTCCTCTGAAGTAAACAACACTCAGGTCTTCTGCAAAAGGGGAGATTTAATGCTAAGATGTTAACCAGCTAATTATACATAGGTGTGAAGAATGTCAAGAATTTCTGTTGCACCTTAGGTCCTCAGGAGAATAAAAGTAGAAATGACTTCTCTCTGTAAATAAGAACCTGAGCATTTTAAAGATATATGCAGGTGAAGAAACAGATTTTTGCAAATGTTTTACTGGTACATATTTTCCTTTCTTCATTTAGCTTCTGTTATGTTTAATTTTCCTGACCAAGCAACAGTGAAAAAAGTTGTGTACAGCTTACCACGTGTTGGAGTAGGAACCAGCTATGGTTTGCCGCAAGCCAGGTAATTTAACTAACATATTTTTTATATTTTATGTTTATTATATTATACAGTCGATGTTTTTTAAATGTCAATGCTAAAACATTATTCCTGTCAAGAGACTCTAGATTTTCTTTTTCTTAAGGTTAGTATGAGGAATATTACCCTTTACTTACTATATGGCCTTCTAGTGTATGGAATAGAAGTAAAGGTATTGTAAATAATATAATTAGAATTTTTCCTTTTCAGTTACAGGAAATAAGCACCTTTCGGTGAAAATAATTAGACGTTATCTCTTCACAGTCTGGTTTCCAGTCAGGTTTTATAAATGTATACCCAAATGTTCATCCTTGCTGCGATTGTTATGCAGGATGTGAAACTGAACTTGACTAGTTTTTATGTTTACTGAATGTAAATTATTTTATCAATATGAATGTGTGGGATTTTACTTCATTTCTTACCAGTGTAGCGGCTATTTTGCAATTTCCAAATTTCTTCCATTCATTAGTATAATGCATTCTTCTTTTCTTTCCAAAATTAAGGAACATCTATATTTTTAAAAGAACAACTAAGGCTGAGTTTTAGAGATTTCCACATATTGTGGACCACTACAGTTTTTTATTTCCTTTCCAACATCAACATCAAATCAGCCTATGGCCAGAAATGAAGCTGGAAATTGTCAGATCCTACATTATAAAAGTATTTCTATTTCAGAGATAGGTGAGATGATCTTCAGGTGTACTTCATTGTGCTGGAGTGGGGACATTTTTTTGTTTGTTTTATTTTGGTTCAGGATTAAATTCTGGCCAAAATGAGACAAAAATAAAGAAATATAAGGGAGTGAGGAAACAGCATGATAGTGACAAAGTATGGTGCTTTGGGCTCAGACCTGTGTTTGGCTTAATTTGACCAAAAGGCCAATGATCTAATCATCAGTGTAGTGTCTGGGATGTGTCTTTCTTTAAGTCATTTCCTACCAACTAAAACTTCTCATTGTCCTTATTTTATCCCAGTGCAAAATGTAGAAACACTGTGAAGTGTCAAAGCATTTGTAGAATTGGAGACCTATTTCATTCCCAGATGAGCATCATTCCCTGTCATGAGCCCAAGAGTCTCATGATACCTAAGGCTTGATCTCCTGAATGCACTGAAGTCTTTAGGCAAACTGCCAAATTTCTCAAGTTTTCATTGAGATCAAGGCGAAGTTGGGGCATTTATTTGGAAGGTGCATCTTGTTAATATTTGCATTGCTCTTCCATAAACTAAAGTTAAAGGAAATGCTGTCTCTAAATGGAAAGTAATAGTATTCTTTTCTGAAATAGAAATAGCCACATGTTCTAGCACAAACAAAATGCAAATTTCTCAATCAGAATTTCATATTTACAGTGACATTTTTTACTTTTGAAATTCATATCCTTTGTGCATTATTCAGTGAATAATTTTATGAAAAAGTTTGTTGATATATAATTATTTAGAAAAGTTTCAGCTTCAATGTAATATGCAGTTATTTCCATACCTTTTTGATTAAAGTTCAATTTGAATCGAAAATGGGCTTGCTAGCCTTCAGAATATATCTGGCATATGTTAGTGAGGTTATTTTTCTTTCCTTTTTTTGTGTAATCATGGTATGATTTATGCACAATGAAGACTCTGTAATCATGTTTGTTTTCTTTTTTCCCCTGTCTACATACCCGTATTGCCTTCAGTAGGATTGCAGTGGCGTAAATGAGGGGAAATCTGTCTCTAAAACTGCTCTGTAGTCAATCTTTTGTTGATCTTAGAATATCTTTTTCCTTTGTATTAATATGTTGGCTCTGGAGTGCTAATTTTTAAAATTATGCTTATTTGTATAACTAAAATAAGGAGAAATTATGCTGAATAGCCAAAAAGAGATGCTATACTAATGCTAAACATTATCCCTTTTTTTATCATCACATTTTTCCACATTAAGTTGTACCTTAAAACACCTTTACGAAAGCAGACCTGTCTGGTTATTTTGCTTAAGTTCATTAGTTCTATTTATGCAAGTAATATTTCCTCTTTGATACTACTCTGATAAGCATCACCTATAGTTAATTACAGTATCATAAAGGCTTGCATTCATGATGGGAACGTCCCAAAGAAATAAATTACTTTTAAAAAAATAAAATGCACTTCATGGCATTTAAGAGTATTTCTGCTTTCATGGTGAAATCCTGCACTTAAGAAAGGCGCAAGGAAGTAGAAGTAAATAGAAATATTTATGATCTAATGGCTCAAAGGATTAGAAGCAGGTGAACCATTATGACTTACTAAGACTTTACAGACCTGCTGTTCAGAGCAAATCTTCAGTTTGCCTCTTTGCTGCTTTTCCAAGCAGCCTGTTTAATGCTTTGATTCAACAAAGAGTTCAAGCCTGTGCTTAATGTTACAAAGAAGTAATTACATCCTTGAAATCAGTCACATGTTGAAGAGTTCAGTCTGATTTGGTAATCAAATTAGTCTGTCTTTGATAGATGCATTTTCACTGTTCCTGAAACATGTTGCATTGATTGTAGTTTCCTTATGACCTTGCCAAATGATATTACTGGTGTCTTTTTATTGAGGGCAACATTGCAGCTCAAAAACCAACTGTGAGCTGCCTGATTGTTTCATAGGGTATAGAGACCAAAGAATTCGTAAAAGATACAGTATCTTTACCACTAAACATACTGACACCTTCCCCTGAAATTCTGTGGGCTATTAATGTATTAAAGAAAACAATAGCTTCAGTCAATAAAATTAAGACAGACATTCAAATCATTTTTTTGTCTGAAAAAAAGGTTTTTTGGCTGTTATGGTAACTATATTCAACATCATCTCAGCTCTGCCATGTCAGCAGCTTGGTGATGGATTTCCAGATCTCCATACAGCTGTTTGCAGATGTTGAGTTTTGTGAAGGGAAAGAGGTAGAAAAATTAAGATTTGATGCCATCAAAGTATAAAACCCTTTTTAGAATTTTTATTAAAAGCAAATGTTGATGATTTTCTTGCCTTTCCTTGGGAAATTACTTTCCCAAGCATTGTTTTTTTTTCTCCATACAGGAGCAACACAACAGCTAACATCATGCAGGTGCAAGATACTTGAATATTTTTTATATGAGATTGCATTGTAGCTGACTAAATTAAAGTTGACTGTGAAAGGGGGTATGTGATATTCCACATATGTGATATATAACATCCCTTCCTTCACCAAAATGACATGAATTGTTTTCTAGATAAATGTACAAAAATTGAAAAACTGGATCATTCTGTTGTACATGAGCCTTCTGCAGTACCCATTTTGAGCAGATATTTCAAGTTTATCTAGAAGCAAAGGAAGCATATTCATTTGTGCATCTTCATATTGGTGATGGCATATTGAAGAAAGAAATGGTTTGATCAAAGTTGGGTGGTTTTAGCAAAACAGAAAACAGTGGGTCTTCCTGTGTTAGCTGAAACAAGCAGGTGTGGAACCAATTTATTGTGCATAATTTCTTCCAGTATGCTGAAAAAAAATGTGAATCTTTCGAACATCATAGATACAGAGTAAATAAGGATGTTTTGGGTATATTTTGATTTTCTGTAGGGTTCACTCAAATCAGGCATTCAAATGCAAAGTCCAGCACTTGACAGTCTATAGATTTTTGAAACTCCCTAGGAGATTGTGAATAAAGTCTAAAAGCAGCTACTAAGCTGTACTGATACATAAAGGTTGTTTTGTCATGTGAGGAACAGAAAGTATGTGACAGAAATGCTTTGTAAATTTAATGACCTCTTTAGTATTTTTTATTTACTGTGTTTATTAATTTGTATGTGGCATTTGTCAAAATTTACTGAAAACCATGTCTTTGAAAATTCTACTCTAAAAATAGTTGCTATTCTATAAAATGCAATATTAACTATGATTACATTTGGATATTTCTTTAGATAAATTGTTTCATAAGCATTATAGAAACAACTTTAAAATATTTTGCTTTGTCTCCTGTGTACTAGCAACATGTATTTACCTTTGTTATTCTATAGTGTACAGTAAAATAAGGGTAGCCAAGCTGGCAAGACCTAATGTACTGTTATTTGGGTAGATACACTTGCATGGTCATTTTTGTGTGCCAAATTTGTCGTTTTTGTGTGCCAAATATGGCAGACATTGACAGCTTACACACCAGCAATTTGGACAAATAATTGTAATAACTGTACAGTCCAGTTGCATACCAATACTCACCCTTTCTCTGGAAAAGGTTTTGTGCTTCTCTATGAGTATGTACCTATGTATGTATCTTTGGAGGTAGATGATTCACATTTTTGTAATCACTACCCAGTTTGACACCTTGTTTGTGACTAAATTTTAAGAAGACTCTCCAGAGTCTAACTTTCAGAGTCTAGAAATAACACACAGTGTGCCCAGGGTGCAACTGAAAGCTGAAACATTGGGTGTCCCTATTTAGTCTTTATAAGGTATGTAAATGCTACTGCATACACTCTTTAAATTCACTGAATTCAGACCATGCATTAGGAGTTGTCTTTTTTATTGTTGTTGTTTTTAACAGGTATAAATATTTCTCTATTTTAACATATTTCTAAGATCTAAATTCATTTCTAAAAAGGTATCTGAGGGGATGAATTTATATTCCTTTTAAAAATTTCCTTATCTTTTTTTTTTTCAGGCAAGAACTATTTTCTCTAGAAGTGAATTTTGAGCAATGAGGCTGCTTTTGCCTGTTGCAGATTTTTTCTTTTAATGCGTTAGTCTAGACTGACACTAGTTCTCTGTATTTTATTTAGTTCTCTGTATTTTAACCGTGGACAGTAGTGTGGAAATTTAGTTTAAGATTTGGTGCAAGGTATTTGGTTATTGTTATGTTGTCAAATTGAATATAGAAGAGTTGAAGTTTTCTGCTTTTCTCTTCCTTGGCATGTGATTTGATTCTTCTTTCTCCCTTACCCAGTCATGTAAGTTTCAAAAAAAAAGTGTGGAAATTTAGTATCATAGAAACTTTTTCTCCTCTTCTAAATTTGAATGAAATGTAATTTAGAAGTCATTATGAAGAGACAGGCAGATGAACTTGTGAGCAGATAATTGAGTAAAATTTGTTTCTTTCAGAAACCAGGCTATAAATAAAATTCTCCAAGCTTACTGGGATATAGGAAAGAATCATGGGTAGCTGACCATAGAGGAGGTGCACAAATTGTGTAATAAATATAGTCAACCCTTGTGATGGGAGTGCATACCACTTTAATCTATCACTCACTCACATTAATGAATTTATCTCAATATATCCTTTTGAAACAGGGAAATGGTATTCCTCTCCTATTCCTTCTGGACAAGCCTGGCACCAGGAGGTCTGCAGTTTCTTTTAATTCCAGTCTTTTAACCAGATTCAAAATAAAATAAACCACAAAATATATTATTCTGATTTATTGCAATACTGTAGTAATGATAAAATAAAATATAGTTCCTAATTTTTGCCATTTCTCAAATAAGGTTAATAGTGTCTTCTTGACTTCATTAAATGAAATAAAAAAGCCTCTGAGAGAATCTGAAATTAATCACACTGAAAATGTTGCCCTACATTCAAGCACTTAATGAGACTCTTGAAAAATCATTCTTTAAATGTATTTCCTAGGAGAATCTCTCTGGCCACACCCCGACAACTTTATAAATCCTCCAACATGACTCAGCGCTGGCAGAGACGGGAGATATCCAACTTTGAATACTTGATGTTCCTCAATACTATAGCAGGTAAGGCTTCTGCCTCCTTAATCCCTTGTAAAATGTTTATGTTTGTCAAAGTCTTAAGCAACGTGACTTGATAGAATACGTTTATCCCTCTAGAATTCAGCTGCAGTTTTGTGATATATTCTGAAACACACACACATTAAATTTTATCAGAAAATGCACAACCTATCACGGAGACTTTAGATTCATGTATTGCTGTGAAGGCTGTTCCTTGCTCCCCTTCTGCCATTTCCTCTGCTGACAGCTTTGTCTGAAGCTTTATTAGAGTCAACAAACCATTGCCAGAGAGTGTCTGGAAATAATAATGGGAAAATGTAATTTCGCTACTTCATCATTCTCAGCAACAGCAACTAGACAGCAGAATAACAACAGTATTCTGCCTAGTACAGATGTCACCTGGATTGTGGTATGATTAGATTACAGCATCTTTTCTCATTTAGTTCTTTGAGATGAAATATAATATCAGATTAGGTATTTGAAATGGGAAATAACTGCCATAGACATCCATTTGTTATTGGCAAAAGAAGAGCTTTTCTGGCAATTGTCATTAATTAAACATTCAGGGAGATATTTCCCTTTTCTATGTGTTAACTCCAGTGTTAATTTTAAATGTAAAAAACAGCAGTTTTCTACACCATATACAGAGATTTCCAGGAGGTTGTCTACTATTATGATTCCTGCCTGTAGCACACATGCTGCTTATGAACCTGCCTGTGGAGAGCCTCATACAGACACTTCACTTCAGTGAGCTTTAATTTGAAACCCAAATTAAATTCCACCAGGCATCACTTTGCACTCCAGTGTTACAACTCTTATCTTTACTTGGTCCTGACTTTTATGCTCGAGGTTATCCTCAGGCCAGACATAAGACACGTGTAAGTGTGAAACCCAAAGATAGCACTCGTTATGCTGACCAGTCTGGGGACAGTCACTGCGTTCTTCTCAGTAGGACAGTGGCAGAATTCAGGAGCTGTCAAACTCCCTTGCTTTGAACCCTCAGGCTTTGGCCTCTGTGTTTAGATGGCAGTCATCTTCCATGCATCCAGTCTTACGGATGTTAATAAATGTGTCATCAACTTATCCCAGTGTGACACAGAAGTGTTACCACTGAACAGTTGGAAATCTGAGGGCATGTTTACCTTGTGCAGTGGAGCAAAAAAGCAGAATCTCTGAAACTACTGGAGACCTGGGCTGGAAAGTCCATATGGTGAAGTCCAGTCCAGGCTCACCAGCTTGGTTCCCCGGCACTTTCGCTGCGGCCCCGCAGAGCTGTGCTGGAGGAAGGAGCCCTGCTGAGCGTTTATTGCCGCTGGTGCAATGCCAGAATGCTGCTAGCCTGCTTCTGGACACTGGCCTGTCTCCAGCTGCTTCGTGCCTCTCACACATCCGCTGCCCTTCCAGTGATGAGGAAATGCAGGCGGAACCTTGCCGGCTCCCTGGCTGCCTCACCTGAACTTGGAGGACTTACTGGAGAGCTGGGAAGTTAGACTAGGTCCCCTCAGTCCTTGTCCAATACATTATCGGCAGAACTGTCCTTCGCTGCTAATTTCCTTTTTGTGTGTTCATTTTTTCTGTAAGCAGTGAATTTAAGCTCTTTAAATGACAGTAGACAAGAGATAAGCCATTTTTTAATAATATTTATTTTATCAGTTTAAAACTCCAAAGTCATTATTATTTAGGTACCTCACCAAAGCATCCAAACCTGGAAGACAGCAATATGTCTGAAGTAATTTAGAAATTGCAGTAACACTTCCACAAAAATATCTATCAGTCAACAAGCTTCAGCCGAACAGGTTCCCTAAAAGTATCTCAGAGGTCTCAATAAAAATATTTTTTGACCTGTTGTTTGATACTAGTACTGCTGGGCAGGCCTTATAGCCAAATACTTGGGGTGATTGCAGGAGACAAGATTCTCTTGAGGTCACTTAGTGTCACTCATCTACTTTATAACAGGATGGCTTGATATTAGCATTCCAGGTTCCACCTGCTGTGCCCAAGGTTTGAAGGATTACTGACTATTAGTTATTGTTGATGTGTCCCCATGAGTTTCTATTTGGAAAAACTGGTCACTATTCCTAGGAGTGTGTCTCTCTGACTCAAGACATTTAATTTCTAGCAGATTTATTGGTATCAGTCTCTTACAGGTAAATATCATTTGTTCATGTAATCTCATTGACTAATTACATAGTATGCCTTGCTCATTTACTACCATTTACTCCCTTGCTCATTCACTACTAGCATTGAATACCATCTCATAAAATCTTTTAGCAATATGTGATTTTTTAAAAAAATTAGAATAAAATTTATCCTTGGTAGCTGAACTTGCCACACAAAAAACCTTTTCTGAAAATGGCATCAGAGAATGAAAGCTGACTGAAACCCAACAGGCAATTCTACACATGACAATAAGCTCTTTATTCCAGTTTGGAAGAAAACCCAAAGTTTTCCAACTTTTTGACAGAAGCAAAAAATCCCCTCAAGTTATTTTTTGGAAGATCAATCAGTTTTTGTAGTTTTAATAAAGTCTGCACTTCATCTGGAAAGCTCAGTTCCAAAAACTCATGAAGTTCTTGGAGGTATTCGCAAAGAATCTCCTCATAAAGTTCCTGGCAAGCCAGAAACCCACCCGCAATACAGTGCTCAGGAGCTCCAAGTCCAGTTGCAGGGGAGAAAGCTTTGAAAAAGAAATATATGTTAGAAAGTTTAGAAGTTCTCACATCTCCAGGCTGATCCTGGCTCCACCATTGCATGGCCATGTACCACCGGGGTCTGAGATCTGGGAAACTGCAGGGTCGAGAGCTGTGAGGCAGCCAGAGGGACAGCACTGCTATTATAGCTGTTGTCTGTATTTCTATAAGTCTTTTTGAAAGGTATTCCTCAAAAATATGTCCCTTACAACAAATATGTGTTTTCTGATGAAGCACTAACAAAATTAATAACTCTACCAAAAAAACAGTAATGGAAGAAAAGAACGTCTACTAACTTGTTGCCCTGGTATTGACAACTGCCCAAGTACACCTGTATTAAACAGACACAAAATCTTTTATGCACTGTAGACAGGATGCTCAGCAGTGAAAAGAAAATACAGGATTTTCTATTTTGTACACAAAAATAGGGTAGTGAATATACTTGTGACCTCCTTTCCTAAGTAAAGCTGTATTTTCTTTTCTTTCTTCTTGGAAATCCAATTTCCAATTACAGTCCTAATTATACTATTTTGTAATGAGATTCCATAAGAAATATTCCTTTATAAGTTACATCTTCTTTGCCAGTAATTGTTAGTGTTGCAACAATGACCTAGTTTTAGAATATAACTGTTTATTTAAGCAGCATCTTATTCTCTAATGGTATTATTGTTTTCAGCTATTGAGCAATATATCCATTCTCTTTTTTTTTTATAAATTCATGTTACCATTAAGCTCCTACTGGCTTATTCAGCAAATCTGAGCTATAGCTTAGTTAGAAACATGGAGATTTGACACTTAAGAATTGTGGATTATCTGCTGGTAAGCACATGATAAGTAAGGTCACTTCACTGTTTTTTCACCTCACTCAAATAGACATCCACTAACAAAGTGGTTTAGTACATCTTTTGCTCATTCTTTGTAGCTTTCTTTTTTTTCTTACAATGGTGCTTAATTAGTCCCTAGCCTTCTACAAAAGAGTAAGAAATCACTCATGTTTTCTTGTGAGCCTCCCCTGAAATTACACAAGAAGCAGTAGCCTTGGAAGAGTGATGCTCAGAAGTGAGGGTTCTGACACCAGCTTATTTCTCTCATTGTGACATCATGCAGTTGGGTCCTTTCCCTCAAGTCCTTTGCCTGTTTATTAATATTGTTAATTACACAGACTGGTTGGTCTGTGTACAACAGAGCCACTGAAATAAATATATGAATCTCTTCTTAAATTTCTCCCTGAAATCTCTTCTCTGTCTTGAGGAGCATGGCCCCTGGCTGTTCTATATGTCCTTAATATTTGAAGTATCCTCTTGAGAAAAATCCATCATTCTATGATGTTATCTTTAATTCTTACATCATCCTATTACCCCCTAGAAACATTGCCACATCTCATGTTTAGTTTAATTGTTTCTGCTGTGATCTGTTCTCATGACTTAATAACTTTCTACTTCAGCTCTCAAAGATCTCTCTTTCCAGATCATTTCCTATCCAATCCTATGTGTGATTGCTGACACTTGCATTGGCTGTCTCCTTGCAATTTCAGTTCAAAATCTCTCTCCATCTCCAAAGCTCTCTAAAGTCTTGTTTCAACCTGTTTCTCTGGCTCTCCAGTCAGCTCTTTTCTTACCTCCCTCTTCTGTTTTCAAGCTCTTCACCTCTTTCTTGCCCTCTTTTCTGGCTCGAGCATATTTCATCATGTTTACAGCTCTGGGCTTTCCTTCCAAAGGTAAACACTGCATTCTGCTACTTATCAATCAGTCTCAGTGTTACACTCTCCATGTCCCTGGTTTTTGTCCTGGCTGTGTAGACATAAGCCTTCCTGGTCACCTCCCCCCTCCTCCCTCTACCTGCTTCATTCTCAGGGATCCTTTTGTTTTTTGCTATAATTATACTAATTGTCCTCTCTGCATGGGAACAGCATATATATCAGCTGAACCCCCTGGGTGATATAGGAAACAAGTAATTTTTGCTATTCTCAATTAAAGAATTATTAAAAAGAGTGCTTAAAAGTAATCCCACTACAGCAAAATGTATCAAGAGGAGTGGGAACCAGAAGTTGTTTTTTAATATCATTGCAGTGCTGCTCACTGTTTTAGCTAGAAGTCTTGATTTCAAATTTATTTCTTAGTATTTAACTAATTTCTACTGTTTGATTTCACATTGCAGTATATTAAATGTGTGCCTGCATTTGTATTTATTGGAATTTTAATTCTTTTAAATCCTATATGCCACTGCTTTTAAAAGAAATGAAGAATAATTGCATCCATAATTTTTGTGAGTAATTTCTTCTAGTGGAAAGGGATTATTTTTAAAGGTTTATGGAAAAAAATGACATCCTCAATTAGGTAATAAATTCAGATGAACTTCTTCCCCCTCACCATTTTTTTTTGCCTGTTTAGCATTTTCCACTTTTTTCTCTGTGATGTACAAGCCCTCACTGGTTAATTATGTATATATTTAGCTACTGCATGTGTTGGGCTTATTATTGTCATCTAATTAGATGTAACTCGAACTACTTACTTCTAGAAAAATCATTAAAAATTCTTTCCTAATGACCTAGAGATGACAAAATGTCTGTAAAGTGTGAAGAAGCAGACAAGCACAGGAACATCGCTCTTAAAGAGTGTTAATCCAGATGCTGCAATCATCTAATTAAACAATATTTTGCTGTCATTAACATTTTCACCAAGAAATTGCAGTTATAATTTCTTTGTCAGCTGTCTCTAGCTCACTTTACCTCAGAAACTAAAGTGCCATATAAAAACATTAAATTGGATGGTTTAATTAAAAAGTTGTTTTTTTTTTTTAATGAAGAAACATATCCAGTATTTCTGAGATCTCATTTACTATGCCTCATTTTTATTGTTCAAGTAGATTAGTGTCACAGGGCTTGCGGTATTTAATATTCAGCTTTAATATTAATCTCTGTAAGCTTACTTGAGGGGAAATCTGAAGGTTCTGAAAAGGTATAGGAACTACCAACAGTCATACAGGTTTATGTTCCATATTTATTTAGCTAAAGAAAGGACCAAATAATTCTTGCTGGAAGCACCGGAGAATTGATGAGATGGCTAAGTATATTCATCTGCTGACTTTACTCTGAAAATAATCAATTGTGAAGCCAGAACAGATCAAGACAGCATTTCTAATAAAGTGAAACCACTAATATTTATGCATGTTTAGAATTAGGGATTTGTAATCCCATTATAGGCCTAGATCACTGTCCTCTGCTCAAATAAGTACAGATGTGTGGTCTTACCTTGTAGGTTTGGTCTCCTTTCACAATTTAAATTAGGTTCATCTTCTCAAGTCAGTTTTATTTGTTGATATTAAGGAGGAAATTGTTGAATTGAGAAAAATAAATCACTAACTTTTTTTATTAAACAAATTAAGAGCTATTCTTAGTAGTTATTATCTTAATAAATAAAACATGATTTATAAAAATTGAAGTAGGAGAAAAGAGAATATTTTAATTTTTTTCACAAGACTTATATTTACCAAATACGTAATCTTGAAGGCTTCATTATTTGCTACTTATCCTACCTAAACTGAGAGAGAAGCTGCTTATTTCTCACTGTGGGATAAAAAACTACAGAGGAGTTACTGTAGTGTTCTGACATGGAGCTGATGTCCCACGATAATTTCTTCATCTGTCTATATGATAAGTTACCCCTCAGAAAAAGGGAACCCATACACCAGTGAGGCTCAGGATTGCTTTTTCCTTGCCCTACTTACATGTTTTTTCCCCATATGGAATGGGAGACATCAAAGTCTTTCTGACTGAATATCGAAATTGAATTGATATGAAATAAGTATCAAAATTAAATTAAATCACAATATAAAAAAATCTCAATTTCTAAATTACAAGTAATTTTGTATGACCCTACATTTCCTTTCAAAACTTTGCAGAAGGATGTTCTCACTTTTCAAATACTTCTATAAAATGGTTACAATTGAAGATTTTTATTACTATGAGCTCTTTTCCATACAAATTTTGATACTGCAGAATCTTCATTTTTGCTTATGCTTTGTAATAGACTACAGTCCTCTCAGTTATTCTCTTCCTGGATCTCAAAGTTCTTTTAGTCTGCTCTCTGCATAAACACAAATGTTTTTCTATTGTGGAAGCTTTTGCATACTCTTCTGTTAACTTAAATAAAGATTCCGGTGATGAGAAAAGCATTTATTGTATGAAGCTGTAGTTTTAGAGAGACCATATTTTAAAACACCCTAAAGTTCATAATCTCAAGAAACTTTACAAGGAATATGCAATTAATCTCTTGCCAAAGACGAAAATAATATTCTGATTTCATGGATATAGAAAATGAGGCAGAATGGTCTTCCTTCAAAACACTTAGAGCCCCCTCCCAAAAGTCTAAAAGAATAAACATTCTAGCAGAGAATACCTTTCCTTTTCCTTCCTTACAAGGATAAACTCTGGCATATTTCTTGATTAGGTTGTTTGATACATTCTTTTTTTTGTCCAAGAGTCATTTGCATTCATTCATTCATTCATTTGGTCATTCATTCATTGTTGATATTAAAGAAGTGGTTTTGTTTCTATCCATCTTTATTTGTGTATGTAGCACGCAGTGCTGGAATTGCTTGTTTGACCAAGTTATATTTTCACCATAATTTTTTTTGTATTCTTGTGAACATCTATGTTTTCAGAGTGTAAAAACAAGGACACACAATTTTTAAGAACATGCACTTCTGTATTCACTGAAACTATGTACTAAATAAAAACATGCTTTTTGTTCATCAACTTCTGTTGAAAAAATAAGGTGTTTGTAGAGCAGCGAAAGTTTCACATTTCATTAAAGCAGAACTGATTTTTGTGGAGAATTGCAACTGCTATTCAGAACAAGGAAGCCTGTGTTTTCCTATGCTGGGTTTTGTACTCCAGGAATCTGTCCAGAACCTGGAAGGAAGCAGTTAGTGAGACAGGGCTGTAAATCTGCTACAGGACTGGGAATTGTTAACCTGGATTATTTCAGTCTGATAATTATATTACATAAATACACACACACACACACACACACATATATTTATAACTTGATTTTGTTTTTTAAGACTCATGCTTCATATTGTGTGGTTCTCCCTACAGCAATAGGATGGACAGTTCTGTGCCGAGAATTTTCATTTGTCTTATCACTGAAAAATTAGATTCTTCTAAATACTAGAGAATAAAAAAATAGCAGCCTTTCTCAAACACACTTTTCTTTGTGATGAATTAATAATTTTTAGTTCATTGCAGTTGCAGATTGTTCTTTTGAAACTGTATTCAAAGATGGTTTTTGCACATTTGAACTGCTGGGATTTTCATGATTGAAAAGCCTGGGGTAGTCAGCTCTGTCTTTTACACAGGAGCAATGTTTTTTTAATTTCCAAAGTGATTAAAAAATAGTGTTACAGCAAACAATACTTTCATAATTTTGATTCCATAGTTGCTGTGAAATATCATGATTTCTTCAGTAAAGAAGAGCCATAGGGAATGATGGATTAGCATGGACTGTCTAGAATAGACCTAGATTTGCAAACCTCAAATTTACCTCCTTGCTGTTTGCAGTCTCTTTTTATCTTTGCCAGCTATGGAACTTCATAAAGTTTCTAGGAAAGTAATAGTCTAGTTACTTTGAATTTCTACATTCTTGCTATAAAAATATCCTAATGGAAATAAAAAAAGAAAGTGTTTATTGGCATATGCTGCAATTTAGTTGATCTCAAAGGATACTTTTTATATTATTTCAGTTTGTGTGTTGACTTCTGCATCAAGATAAGTGCATCTAAATGGCTGCTTTTGTTTGGAAGATTTATACCTGATTCTATTAAAGTGGTGGGAACTGGGAAAATGTGATGCAACAAATGTAACCATTATATCTTTTTTTTTTTTTTTTGTAGCTGAACAAGTGGACACTATTTCCTAATTCTTAAAACTTTCCTTTTTAATAGGACGAACGTACAATGATCTGAACCAATATCCTGTGTTTCCATGGGTTTTAACAAACTATGAGTCTGAAGAGTTAGATCTGACCCTTCCAGGCAACTTCAGAGATCTTTCAAAGGTATGCTTCATTTTTGTTAAAGAACAGTCGGCCATCCCTTTCAGAAAGACATTTTGTTTTATATTTATAGTCTGATTAGATAAGGTCTTTATCTTAAACTCATAAAGGTCTGAAATAGGCTTTTTTATTTTAGAATTATATTATACTGAATCTCTACATTATGCTACTTCCATGTCCCTGACTTAACTGGTTGCAAATCTGCAACCCCTCTGTATCTTCAGTCTTATGGAACAGGAGTGCATCAGACCACTTGATCTCATTTATTATGCCTCTTAGTTTATAAAAGCTGATCCTTTGAAAACAAAAAGCTTGGACTAATATTTCACTATATTTTGCAGTGACTAGAATAGTAATATAGTATCAGCATCTTCTTTTGATTTAATAGTAAGTAAAGGGATATTTTGTATTTTAGATCCTGGAGTATCTGGTCCTTATTGTTATTTGTTGTTTTTTTTCCATCCAACATGATTTTGGCACTTAGTGCTTTATAATAAAAAAAAAAAATCTTAGTATTTTTTCTCTAATGGCACCACATTGTCGTCAATATGCAGCTCTGGTTTTGTTAACAGACTGCAGAGAAGGTCTGTCCTGGCCAAACATAGCAGATATGGAGGAGCTCTACTTCTGGTCAGCTAAAATAAAGACAAAAAAGAGGTCTCGAAACTGAGTTGTGGGAAGTATAATTCCTGGTTGCTATAAGAAAGTATATACCAATGGAAGTGGCAAGATAGTGCAACATCCCCAGTGTGAAGTTTCTGTTGTCTGGTGTGTCAGCTTTCTTGCATCCTTACCACACTCCTCAGCCAAGAGGGGGAAGTTGCTTGTACAAATTGAGTGAGGCTCAAAACCACAGGAAGCTGTCACTCACTGCCTTTAGGAGCAAGGCTGGAGAGGAGAAAATGACCCCCAAGGTCTGTTCTGCAGTCCTGTGCTGCAGACCCTGCATTCCCTTCTGCTGCTGGGCAGATATGAATGTTTCTGGGGTTTATGCTTTAAGTCTGGATTTCTTTCCTCCTCTCCCTGCAAGCATACATCCTGGGGAGCAGAGGAGACATCCTGCCCTGGTTATTTGACAGTTTCATCTCTGCTGGAAAGAGTGTGCTTGCAGTACCTCCAGATGTGTTCTAACCCTTCCTGGAAGCCTGCTTTTGTAAGATGTCCAAAATAATTTGAGTAGGCCTTGGATTCATGATAGCAGATAGAAAACCTAACTTTACATTCCCTTTTTTTCTTACACAAATAAAAAAATAAATATGCAAATAAACCCAGAATTTACAGTACATTCACAGTATGCCTCAAAAGAAAATAAATTGCTTGATACTTCTGTTAGGTTATGTAAAACTTCTGACCTTTCACAGAATTATAGGTATGTTTCACAAATGTGTTTTTCAGTTCTGTAACACCATTGTAATCTGTGCCAAGAACAATAAAAGATCCACAGACGTGACTTTAAAAAAGATCTGTGATCATTTTACACTGACTTGTTCCCTAGCATGTATAAAAGTAGTGCTGGTTTAGAGTTTTTCAGAAAGATAAACCTTTCATTAAGGTACTTACACTTTTCAAAATCTCTCAAACTCACTTTCTGTAAGTATTAATAGCACAGCATGTGGTGAAGTGCAACAAGATTAGACAGTGTCTCGTGAGTCCTTCACTAGGTATTTAGTTTGGTTCAATCCAAATTTTTATAGCAATCTACTAAAATATGTAATTGCTACAGGAAGTAGTGTCATAGCTGAATAGATGAGTTTTCCTCATGAGTTAGTAAAGACTCATTATGGAATTAGTGAATGCATAGCTTATTAAGTATCACTGTACTGTTATTAGTGCTCTCCTCAAAAGGAAATGTGAAATCAAGTCCATGGCCATTTATTTTTCATCAAGAATCCATGCAATGTGCACCTTTTCTTGCCAATTTAAAAACTTACCAAAAGCTATCGGTGATTTCCTCTGGAACACCTAGGGTTTTGACTACTGAAAAGCCTATACAGAACTAGTCAAGGAAAACTATTTTTCCTTTCTGGCAATATCTGGGTTCCATTTTATCCCATGGATGTATGAGAAAACATGTGAAATCTCTAAAGTGTTGCGGAATACCTCAGGATAAAAGGGTTGTAATTGTCAATTTTTTGCAGTATTCATTATAATAATATGCGATAGATTTCATTTCACCATGGTTTTAAAAGGAAAACTAGTTTAATGATTTATTTTAAAATGCAGTGACCGGTTAGTATGGAATACCTGACTTGGGCTGTTATTTGCATCCTGTTTCAATTTTTGCATTATCAGTAAAAATCTTAAAAATTTGAATGTCTCTGCGGTATTACCTTGTCAATTCTGTTTTCATTTTCAGTATTGTCCTGTATCTGTGTGTCCCTTCTTTTCTTTTCATGGAGTTCAATCCTGAGTAGCCTGGTGCTTGAAAGCAGGAATTAGTGATTTATTGTTAGCAATATTGAAGGAAGTTGTGTGATCACGCCTCAGCCAGACCTCTGGGGCATGCCCACACAGTATCCTTTCCATGAGGAGCAACTTCCCTCTGCCAGATTTTGCCCTGCAATGGAGACATGTTCCTGCAGATTTGATGGCAGAGCAGAACCTCCAGCTAAACTGTTGATGGATAAAATCTCCTTTGTCAGTTCCTGACCTTCTGTCTTTCTGTAAATTTTGCCCTTCTTAGTTTCACAAAGCCTCTGTCCTTGATATTTAGCAATTAATAGTCCTCAAACAATCATTTGAAATTATTTAGAATTTTAACACTATTGCATATATGGTAAAAGCCCACAAAAGCAATGAAATTAAAAGAGAAGTCACCTACCATGCTTTGTTTTCTTGGTTTAAAATGGTTTTTGTAGTCAAATATAGATGATAATCTATCTTTTATAAATTTTTTTGTATTCTTGAACAAAGTTCATACAATAAAGTTAGTTCTGATAATTGACTATATGATTTTTCAAATTTTTTAGTCTTTGGCTTCTAGACTTTCTTAATAAAATATGATACATCACCTTTGTGATATCACAACCCCCAAGTGAATATAGACATCAAATGCAATTCTTACATTTTTTGGAGATAAAATTAGAGGTGTTTGTCTTGCTTATGATGTCAGTAATGGAGTAAAACATGAACCTTTTGCATTTAGTCCAAACTTAAATATTTACATTTGTGCAAAGCTGTCTTGAACATGTAGCTTGTCCTTTCCTTCCATTCCATTTCATTCTGGTTTTATGCGGCACTCCTAATTGTGGTATTTTTACATCTAGATGTTACTTGCTCCCTTAGAACAATTATATTTAAATATTAGTCTGAAATGCCCTTTTTCTTTTAGGTGTTTGAAAATTCTGTTCTCAAAGCCTTTTGGTTTTTTCCTTTTACATATAGTTTTAGATTTAAAACCAGGGTTCATAGGCATGGAATGTGCCATAGCAGCGGGATATATTGGACCTCTCATTTGATTAGACAGTGTAGGTTCAGGTTTTATTCATTACATATACAAGGTTAAAGGTTATATTTATCGTTTGACAGGATCAAAAGCTAATGAAAGAGGCTGTCATAGATACATAGATTATCTTTTCAGTATCAAACCATCAGGTGATCTGTTTATTTTCTTTGTTGAGATTTCCTTTAGAAGAATACTTAGGATATTAAACATTAGTCCAGGAAACATGTACTCAACCCTTAATATCCAGTGATTTTTTGTGAGGTTCAAGACATTAAAAATGTGATATGGTTTGTTTGTATGAAATTGTATGACTATCACTCCTAAATTATAGTGAATGCATGGTTTTGACATGCTGCATTGTCCCTGCTCATTAAAGTGGAAACGGGAATTTCTCCTCATTTACTCCCAGTCATACATCCTGTTAAATAAAATGATTTCTTCACCAGGCAAAGTAATACTAATATTGACATGTGTATGAAACATCACACACCCATTCATTGAGTGGAAAAAATTATGTTTTGTTAATATAGAAGGTGTTTGACTGATGGGTGGTGATAAGCATAACCACTTTTCCTTATTACTTTGCCATTTCAAGAAGAGGAAGTGATAAAGCCCCAAGGCTTCTAAATGTAATAATGCAAATGAACACATCCAAGTGTGAATATTTCAGGGTAACCACACTTAATACTTCCAAAAATGTATATGCTGTGGAATGGAGTTTATGGGCTTATTAAGAGCCCTTTGTTGGAAAAATGAAATAATTTTCTGTAAAATTAAACTTTTCTTTTTATCATATGCAACTCTTCTATCAGAAGTAAAACTACACACAATTAAACCATACAATATAACATGTTTTTCTTGAATAAAAAGTTGATTTACCGAGTGAAACTCTGGTACTATGGATCTATGAGTGTTGTTATATTTGATATTGTCAATACATATTAGGGTGCGGAAGAAAAATCAGTTTACAAATTTGGATGAAATTGAAATTTAGTTTTAATTTTAAAATACCATCCTAAGATATTCTATTTACAGGTTGTTGTTCAGTGAGTGTTTTTTAATAAAATTGGGAGCAGTCAGGAAAAGCTCAATCCTTTTTCATCTAGAGCAAAATAAAGCCACGTTCAATTGTACCCAGCTACAATTTTGTGCAGTACATCACAAAAAAAAACCAAAAAAAAAAAAAAAAAAGATAAGGTAGCTCCTGCATGAATTAGAGTCAAGTTAAGCAGAATATTTCAGTGGCTAGATAAATAGGATGCTGCAGTCAGTTCTACTCTCATGAGAGAATATAGTTCTAGGAAAATAGCTGGCAAATAAATAGATATTACATGAACTAACATAACACATCTGGTGGATGTAAACACTAGATATAAGGTGCATATTGACAATATGTACTGACCTGTTCAAAGGCCAGATATCTAAAGAGATTAGCCAGGTAAAAAAAGAAAGATGTAGTAATGTGTTTTTGATGTTAAAGTAAATACTTGCCTTGTCTTTAAGTGGAAGAAAGAAACATAAAATAAACGGAAGCAGCAGGTTTTTGTGCAGTAAAAGTGAAGTGGCTGAATAGACATTGTTATACAGTGATCTGTTCTGTTTGTTTGGAGTGAAGAATGTCTTATGAAACCATTATGTGGGAAGTTAATTCTGTATAATATGAAAAGCCTCTCTTACAGAGGGGCTTTTTGTAATAAAGACAAATGGTGTGTTTGGAAAAAGCATTTTATAAAATATTATGGAAAGAACTTTTAAAATAATGTTCAGAACAATTTATTTGACTCAAATTCAGTTTCTGTATTTGTCTTATGGTTAAGATATGGACTGAGACTCAGTATATAGATTGAACTTTGTATTGTTTAGGCAAGTCATTTTAATTAGTACACACACCAACAGAGTCTCAGTCAAATGGAAATAATATTATTTTCTTCCATTACGTGAAGTTACAGGGATTGTTCTATAAATAAAATTTGTCTGCATTTTATAGCCATGATATTAGATTAAAACCAAGCTAGTTGACCTTCTGGGCTGAGAATGGTATAGTAAAGCTATGAAACCTGACCAAAACTCCATATATCCTACACATTTCACAAGAAACTACCATTACAATAGAACTTGTCATCTAATAGGACCTGTGCCTCATCAGAGTAAAACTGGGTTAGCTGTTAGTTTATACAACTGAGATTTAAGGTCTTTACAGAAATATCTTTGTCTTCACTGGAGGATGAACTCATACCATTACCTTGAGTAACAGCATTTTCCCACATGGACGTTAAAATAACACTAAAGAACCCGGGGCAGACCTTGCAGAATTTACTCCCTGGTGTTTTATTTATGGAGTTTTTTTTGCTTTCAGAAAGTGTCTGGTGTTTTGGTTTACAGAAGCTGTTCTATTTGGGTTTAATCAGTGAGTTTTTAAATTGCACAACAACAGCAGCAGCAATAAGAAAAAAAAAGAGATTTGAGCACTTTCCATTAGCATTTTCAATCATATATGTTCTGAAGATAGATTAATTTAGCTACTTGTACAGTAATTTTTATAGGAAAATGGGAATGCATGATCTTATATTATTATAGCTTTTATCTTTTAAATTGAAGTAACTAACACCCCTCATTGAAAAACCTAGAAAACATGATGGTATGTTTGCATTAGTATTTTATGTGACTTTAAAAATTATTGTCAAATTCTTCAGATAAATAACTTTTTTATTAAATACAACTATTTATATAATGTTAAAAATGTTATTTAAAGGTACTGATTAAACCATCATTAAAAATTCGCTAGTCTATTTAAAAAAATACCTCATCATTATTTTGAGCATCAGTTATACCTCACAGGCCTTGTTACTGTAGTCAATTTACAGTGAATAATGAAAACACATTGCTTATTTGATGAAAGACTTCTAATCAGCATCAATTGTATTTTGAAAGGCCAGGAGTTTTCTATACTTTCAATCTTGTGTTAATCATCATTTTCATTCTCCACTGTGCCTTCAAACCTATATGTACAATAATATGGTGACAGATGATGTCTGTCTTCCATAGCCTCAGAATTCACTGCAGCATAGTATAAGATGCACCTTCATAGTGGAGGGAAGAGATATTCTCAGGGTGTTTCTCCATTACCAAATACAATCTCACCAATTTGTCTGCTATTTTGTGTTCCCTTCTCAGAGGGGGTGAACATTTCATTTTAACAGACTACAGTGTGAATTAGTGCTTTAGCTCTTGAAATGTGCAGTTGGGACTGGAATTTTTTCTGCCAGAGAAGTGGATGCACAGCACCTTAATGAGGGTGGTGTCAGCAGGTTCCATCCAGTCCCCAAAGCAACACAGAGCCTGATATAATTTAGCAAAGTGCACATATATCTGCACAGTTTGTCAGTCTAATGGGAAAAGAATGTCTCTTTCAAGGAGGCTGTTGAACAACCGTTTTTGTATAATGATAACTTCAAGGATATAATACTGCCAGCGTGTTTCCTGACACTGGCACGGTGTGTAACAAAACCACCTATAACAACAATGCAAATATTTATTTTTTTCTATTGCCAGTATTTGGGAAGCGAGCCTTGAAAGTGTTAGGGAATGGCTGTTACCTTTCTTTCAAGAATGTTTTGTGAGGTCTTTCAGTGCAGTCTGCACCAGATAACACCAATCCTTTGGGATTACTCAATCACTTTACACGTATAAGAAAACTTAACATCTCCATGACAGAGCAAAGTATTAAGCATCCAGAGTGCTTAATGTGAAAAATACTGAAATCACAATGTTTTAAAATGTAAGTGTTCACCAAAGATTGCTATTTAAAAACAAGCTCTAAATGAGAAAATATCATGTTCTATGTCAGCTTTTTAGGCAGCCATCTTGAAAAACATAGCAGTGCTGAAAGAATAAAAAACTTGCAGCTTTAAGGTTTTTTAGTTATATACCTAGTGTTGTGAAACACAGAGATTTGACCTCGTACTGGTGTTTCCTATCCAAATTACTTTAGATTTTAATTCAGTAGAAAAACTGTGCAGTGAAATAAAATGCAAAAATGCTGTTAACATTTGAAAAGGGTCAAAGTCCTTGCCAATACATTTTTAATACCGTTAATAATATAAATTCTAATTCAAATTTGATTAATTTAAATCAAGAAATAATTTCAAACTAAAATAAGTTTATACAATTTTTTGGTGTGAAAGTGTGGTCTCCTCTAAATATTAAACTCCGTGTGTTTGGTTAATTGTACTATGAAAGCTAAAATCTGTATTTTCTTTATCCAAGTAACTTTTGCATTACACAGTAACAAATGCATTTTACAAAAATGTTTGAGATAAAGTGGGTTAAAAAATCATAAATAGCTTGTATTCCTCGAGTAGCCACATCAAAACCTATAGTTTCTAGTACTGCCTTACATCTCTTTGCTTTTTCACCTAATTTCTATAGATTGTCCTTTAAGTTTTCTCAGAATGGACTTTGAATTTGTGAATAATTTCCACATCCTATTGTTTTCAAGTGCAAAGCTTGTTTGCTTTGTTCAGTAAAACGTGGCTTTGTTCAGTCAGAAAGCACACCCAGTCCTGAGGACTAGACATGGGTTGTAAAGATTTATGCTTAGGATCACCAGGCACCATCAGCAGTTCCGTGTGAAATCTTTTCATCATGAACTGCATATTACAAAGTATCCTGTGTGAGCAAAAGTCAGTTTTCATTAGCTGTGTGATTATGGTGAATGACAGCAACAGAAATATTAGTTTGGCCTCAATGCATTTTAAATGCAGTTTTAAAAGTCTGTTTCCAGAACAATGTAACTGAACTAACTGGGAAACAACTTGTACTTCAAGAAGGTCTTGAAAGTTTGCAGATGTGGATCACTTATATTTGTCAGTTAAAATAAGGAAACTCATAAGACTTTTAGCACACAAAGCCTTTGAAAATAAACTCTAAGCTTACAGCGATCTCAGGGGTTACTACAGTGTGGAATGTGTTTGGTTGCAGGGTCTCCTGTGCAGTGAATCTTAATGCAGAATTAACCTATGCCATATCAGACATGCTGCCCTTCAGCTGATAATATATTTGACCTCTTACCATTTTACAGCCTATTGGTGCTTTGAACCCAAAGAGAGCTGTCTTCTATGCAGAACGGTATGAGACATGGGAAGATGATCAGACTCCACCTTATCATTACAACACCCACTACTCGACATCTACTTCCACCTTGGCTTGGCTTGTTCGTATTGTAAGTATTTCTGGATCCTGGTTTTCATTAATATCTTTACTTACAGCATTTCTTTTGTCACTTACCACTGTTTTGTTTCAGTTTGTTGTTTTGGTTTGGTTTGTTTTGGTTTTTGTTTCGTTTTGTTTCTATAAAAGCACCTTTCTATTAAAATCTCATTGTTCTTACCTACCTTAAAATCTCAGAAATTAAACTGTCACATCAAGAGAGGAATAATATAACTAGTTTTATATTAAAGCAGCATAGAATAATATTTTATGCAAATGGACTATGCCTCTAAATTAATGAATATCTGTATGATTTTCAGAAATGTAAAAATGTGGATTCTAACTTCAAACTGTAATGTCAGTTCTGGAGACATCAAGCTCCTGTGACCAGAACCAGATCTAGGGAAGGGGACGAAACTTCAAAGATAGAATGAATCTGAATTCAGTGTATGTGTTATCATAATTATTTACAGAATAAAGACTGTTGATGAGACACTGAAGGTTTCACAGAGAAACCTGAATTAATGAAAAATAAAGTGACTGTGTAAGTATTTAAGTTAAAGTATACCCTGCCAATAAAAATCTTTTGCACAAGGTGTATTCTAAGGATGTTTTACATACAAAAAAGCAAAACAGAGCCACACAAAGCTTGATAATCGAGTTTTCACTCATCTCAGCTTCCCTTAGACATGTTCATTTATTTCTGCTCAGAAGGGAATTCATGTGTCTGTTAGCTCAGGATATACTTCTTAAACCATGGGAAACTGAGTGTTGATTACACTGCTGTGTTGGGTGACCAGTGTATTCCTTTTAAATGTTGCTAAATTATTCATCTACTGGATACATTTTATGGTAATCATGGTTAATTTATGGTTAGGGCATCACACGTGCTTCTTTGTTGCCTTAAAGTAGAGTAAAAACAATAGTTTTTAAACAGCATGTTTAGCTATTAATTTTGGCTGCTATACAGCAAAAGATCCCCTCTTGCTAGTCAGCAAATTCTCAGAGCTGAGAGTCTGGTTACAGGCTGAATGTACAACACACCAAGGAGTATTCATTTCCTGTATTAGGCTAATGCAATGTCATTTTTACTACTGCTGTTTATGTAATACTGTAAATGCTCTTGCTCTCTTTGCATTCTCACCTAAAAGAGCAAGAGGACAAGGTCTTTGTCTCGATGGCCTTGCACTACAGACCCTACGAATTACATCTGTTAGAGCAAACAATAGGATAGAAAGCAGAAGTGGAAACCACTGATATCCAAAGAAGAGATTTCCAATGAAAAGGTGAAAACGACAGATAACTTAAATACAGGGACACTCCTACATAGATTTTTAAAGGCTATTTAAATATGATTTACCAGCAAAGAAAAGCAATCTCTTCTTTTACACAACAGAAGTAAAAGAAGACAATTCCAGGGAAAGTTTGAACCTCAGAAAAGGACAAAAAAATATAGTAGTACGATAAGACTGAATAAGACAGCAAATAGAAACCCTAAATAGGTATTTGAAAATAAGTGTGTATAGAGGAAAAGATTATGGCAATGAAAATTATAAAGTCATAGTGATTTATAGAGAGGTTTTTGTTACAAAATAAAGGATGAAATATCCTAAGGGAGAAGGTTGTGCCAGTGAAATTGATAGATAAGGCTAGGCCAAATTTCTGTAAATTAAAATAGTATTTCTTGCTCGTGAATTTCTGGAGCTAGTGCTTTGGTATGAGTTTGTGAAGAAGACTCTGTAAGAAAAGGCAAATTACAGTCTAGTTCAGAAAGAGGAAGGTGACATTAAGAGATGCAGAGATTCAGACAGAAAAATGCTTTCAATATTTTGAAACACTGGAGAAGAGTGATGGAAAAAGATGTGTTACTGTAGAGCTTTAGGTAGAAAGTGACAACAAACTGAGAGTTAAGGACAGAAGTACAAACTAAAACCATGGGAGAAGACTGTAAACCAAAGAAAAAGAGAAAAGCAAAATAAAGAGAAAAAAGCAAGGAAACAAACAAAAAATCTATGAAAAAAAGAAAATTGGAAATGAGTGTTTAGATAGAAGCAGAATGGCCTGCCTAGACCTTAGTATTGGAGGAAACAGTATTTGCTGAAGGTAAGGAAGTTTCAACCACTCTCAAGTATATATATATAGAGAGAGAGTTGTGTAATTGCCACAAAACCTTAAAAATTACTTTAAGTCTTGCTTTTCAGCTTTGACAGATGCAATCTGGTTTCTGTCAGTAGTCTTCAAAACATTGCTTTTAATATCATATTTTTGAGTCAGTTCTGTGATAATCTGTTCCCTACTGCCTTGTATTTCCCTCAGTTGCTTTCCCTTATCTGATATATTGTGGGGAGTTAGCTCTGCCTAGATATCAGGTACCTACCAAAACTACTTTACTACTCCCCTCTTCAGCTGGGCAGGAGAGAGAAAAAATAAGGAAAGTCTCATGGATTGAGATAAGGACAGGGAGGAATCCCTCAACAATTACGATCATGGGCAAAACAGCTTAGGGAAATTAGTGTGAACTATTACCAGTAAAAAGAGAGTAGGATAATGAGAAAATAAAGTCAAATTATAAAACCACCTTCCTCCCAACCTCTCCCCTCTTCTCTGGACTTAACTCCTAAATTCTCTCTCTCCTCTCCCCACTGACACAGGGGAATGGGAAATGAGGGCTGTGCTCAGTTCATCACACATTGTCTCTGCCACTCCTTTCTCCTCAGAAGAATCCACTCTTCCCCTTCCAAAGTGGGGTCCCTCCCATGGGAGACAGTCCTTCATGAACTACTCTAAAGTGAGTCCTTCCCACAGGCTGCAGCTCTTCATGAGCTGCTCCAGCATGACTCACTCCCAGGGTCAGTCCCTCAGGAACAGGCTGCCACAGTGGATGCTCTGTGGGCTTACCAGTCCTGCCAGCATGGGTTCTCCACAAAAGCACAGGTCCCTGCCAGGAGCCTACTCCAGCACAGGCTTCCCAGGGGCTCATGGACTTCCTCAGGCATCTACCTGCTGTGGCATGGATTGATTCCCCAGGGGCTGCAGGTAGATCTTCTCTCCCCTCTGGACCCCCATGGTCTGCAGGGGCACAACTGCCTCACCATGGGCTGGAGGAGAATCCCCACTCCGGAGCCAAGAGCACCTCCTGACCCTCCTCCTGCACTGACTTTTTTGTCTGCAGAGCTGTTCCTCTCACATGTTCTTACTCCTCTCTCTAGTGTTCTGCAGTTTTTCCCTGACCCTTCTTAAGTCTGTTATCATGAGGGCACTTTGCTGTAACTGACAGGCTTAGCCTGGGTCACAGCAGGTCCATCTTGGAGCCAGCTGGTGTTGGCACTATTGGATATAGCAAAAGTTTCTCACAGAAGCCACCCCTGTAGCCTCCCCCACTACCAAAACTTTGTCACACAAACCCAACTGCATGTCTTTAAAAGACACTGCATGTCTTAGCCTCAGTTCTGTCCTGTGTAGTTAATTTTGATATCTCTGCCTTTGTTTCAGCATTAACACCTATTCTGCTGTATGTATTTTTGTGTAAATGAAATTGAATATTCATAATTTATCACTAGGTGACCTTATCACCTGAAGAGTCATTTTCTTCAAGTGCATTTCATCTGGAGCAGTGAATATTTAAGTTGCAGAAGATGAAATAGTTTAAACCAAGAATGCCACTTGAGAATTCCATATAGTTCAGTGACTTGACCTGAAAAGTAAACAGAAGGAAAAAGAAAGATAGAAAAATGAATTCTGACTTGAATCACGTAGAATGTGAATATCAGCACTGGTTTCAGATTTTTAGGAGAAATAGAATGGTACAATTGAATGTTCTCAATAATTGCTACTGCAGAAGTGATATTTGTGTAAATCAGTTTCATCTTCATGGAAATAGAGACCAGTGTTTGAGAGCATGATTCTCTAATGTGGTAGTCAAGATGTTTGTAGAGAATTCTTCCAGTTGCTGTTGCAATGACTGCATATTTGTACAAGGTAGAATAAAATCTGGATTTATTATGACTTAGATCAGATTGAGTTAAAACCAGTTTTTAGAGATGCAAAGGTGAGGAGGACTGGATGTCGTCTGGCAAACAGAAGCGAATTTGAGCCTTCTTTTTGTTAGATTTGAGCAGAGCAATCGCAGATATATCAGGCAAAAGGTGTATGTCACTCTGACAAACCCTCACATTCTCTCTCTATCTCTCTCTCTTCTTACAAATGGCTAGGATGTCTTAGAATGGCCACATCCTTTCCTCCTCCCTCCTCTACTCCCACCATAAATGATTCAAATGAGTCTGGGTACTGCTCAAAGGGAAGGGCAGGAGAGAAGAGCTATTAAATGGAAAAATTCCTTGTTCTCACAGCTCAAGCTTGTGTTCAATGTAATCAAGTCCCCCATGAATTTCTCTCCTTGTTGGCAGTGAACAAGGCGTGAATTTTATTCAGAATATTAGGAACGAGTGAGATGGAGTTATAATGAAAACGTTGTGCTGCTTTATAGCTTTCACAGCAACAAAACCTTTACATGAAATGACAGTAATCGGTATCATAGAATAACAGTATTTAAATGAGTATATTGAATACAGATATGAATTATATTTATATAATATAAGCACTTGACACTTGACTTCCCAGAGAATAAAAATTACCTTAAAATTATGTTAGAGGTCTGAGATAAAGCAAGTGAAAGCTCTGAATTTCTGCTAAGGATTAAAAATCCAAAAAGATAGGCACAACAGGCCATGGCAGGATAGCATAATAGGGCACCCTGTAGTGCTCAGCTACTAAAAGTTTAATCCTTGATTATGAATTTTATTGCTTTTGTGTGTTTGTCTCAGATGCTTAAAATAATGTTGTCATGGAAGTTTGGATTAATATTTTTACATAATTTATTGTAATTACATCATTTTTCTGTTTTCTGCTTTTTCTAAATCTATCATCTGATTCTGATTTTAGAACCTCTGCAATGATCCACAGTCTGCTCCACTATAATATTCACAAAAATTACACATATAAAGAAAAAAATGATGAGTAGGAGTTGTTAGAAGACAGACTTATTTGTGCTCAGATCAAGAATATATAGTTTTTCAGTCAGGGCAAGCTGGAAAACAGCATAATTACTATTGCATATCTATAGAGATAATTAGGAGGAGAATTTAATTTTAAAGCAAAATAATTCTAATCTTAAAAATGTAAAGTTAATAAAATTATAATATTAACAGAATTTTGAGATAAATTAATATAATCTAATTTCTGTATATATTATTTTCCATTTTGTAGTTCTGGGTCTGAATCGTACACATTTTAATTTATATTTACATTAAATTCACTATATGGAGCACTGGAAAATCAGGATCGATAAAAACTTATTTTCTTTCAATATTTTAGTTCATTGTGGTAGTTTATACTACTCACCAAGTTGAGCTACTGTTAAGTTTTAATATTCTATTTAAATTTAAATCTCTTCTTCACCACACAACCTTTCAGTATTCACAAATGCAAATAAAGCCATTGTGCAATGTAATTTAGGGTCCTCCAACAAGAAATTTTATTTTGTATTTAATTTGATTATTTTAATTAATTTTTTAACACATATTAGGATTCTCTGATTGGAATAAATGCACAGATGAAAGTGTATTTATGAGATACTATTCTTTTGAATGTTTTTATTAAAAACAATTTCCCCATGTTTTAAGAGGAAAAAAATTGATTAGAGTTTTTTTCTTCTTTGAAAGAAAGTAGCCTGTGTTGACTGCTGTGCATGATAGAAAAAAATTAATTGGGAAGACATGTGGAATAAAGGTAGAGGAACAATGGTCTCTGGAAATCAGAATTACATCTTTTATTTTCCTCTTTATTTTTTTTTTATATTTTCACTATTATTGTATTCATGCTTTCCTTATGTATATTGTAATTTCTCTTAAGGACTATATAAACATAAATTTCTTCATATATTTTTCATCTGAGGAAATTTACACATAAAGTGTATAATGTGGCACAATTCCTTCAAGAATTCTTTATTAATGAAGAAGTTCCCTGACTTGTTCAAAAATTTCATAGAAGGAAACAGAGAATGTTTAGAATAAAATTCAAATAATAGATTAACAATACTGTAATAACGATTGTGATTTGGTGATCATGAGCTGGTTTGATTAACAAAATTTCCAGATGATCAGGGTATGCAACAAAATAAGTTTGGGTATGAATTTAATGAAAGGGACTTTCTTGAAAGCATTCCCCATGTGACTTTGGCAAAGAGGAAGAAGCAACTTCCATCCCTGTAGGCACACTGCCAACTATTAGCTGAATAAGAGAGCTAATGGAGTAGTGGTGGAAATCCAGGTTTCTGCCAATGATCTCAGTATTCAGGGTCTACTGTCAAATTAAGGATTTGGTCCACTGTTAACCCCTTCCCTGTAGTGGAATGTAGTGGGATCAAAATGGGTTATCCAGACTGTCTTAATGCCTGAGCTCTTCCTCCCCAAAAGCTGGTATCTGTGACATGGTTTCAGATAGAATTAGCAGAAGTAAAGATTCTAAATATTTAATCTCTGTACCTCTGCCCCAAAATAATGATAAAATGCATAGCCTGGAACCATAGTCTTTCTCATAAAGACCACAGAGCCATTCATCTCACCTTGAGGCAAAGTGGAACCTGCTGAGCTCTTTTCAATTAAATGAAAACCCAAGAAAGATTTAGAGATGGGATTTTTTAAAGATTTTGACATACCTACACTCAAGGAGTAAACAAAGCCCAGTTATATAAATAACACAGAATGTGCTTGTGGTGGTTGCAGTGAAGGAGGCAGTCATTGTGGACTGGAACTAAGCTACATATGTCTGCCACTGATGGGTAATTAGTCTTATGGTATAGAACTCAGGATTTGTTTGTGCAAAATGTGTTAGTGACAATAAATATACTCAGATGTTCAGTGCAGAAACCCATGAATACTTATAACTATGACGTGCCATGTTTTTCTTTAATTCTGCCTTTATGAAGTATTTTGATCTGCAAAAGGCTTTTTGGATTTTGACAGAAACCTGCTGCACGAGTCCTTGTACTGTTTTCTTAATCTGTCCTAATTTCATTAACTACAGGAGCCCTTTACAACATTCTTTCTAAATGCAAATGACGGCAAGTTTGACCACCCAGATCGAACCTTCTCTTCAGTGGCCAGGTCCTGGAGGAACAGCCAAAGAGATACCTCAGATGTGAAGGTAACATACATGTTAAATAAATGGATAAATATGCAATTTCATTATGGTATTTTTGTTTTTGTAAACATGACGGTGCTATATTATATTTTATATTTATATATCTAATTTCTTTATATTCAGTACACCAGGTATAGTGTAAATAAATAGATGTTAATAAAGTTTATTGTTCTAACACAATCAAAGATTCTTTGAAGTTGAGTGGACAAAAGGTGGGGGTTTTTTTAGGGAAAAACAACCTAACTGATCTAATTTAGATCAGATAATCAGGAGATGGAGAAAATCTCAATAAATTGTTCTTTCCTGCTGTTAACTCAATATTTGGCCCACTCCATAAAACACAGCAGGAATTGGATTTGACCTTAAAGTGTCATATTGTTATAGCTTGCCTAGCTCTGGGTTTGCATTGCCTGGGGCAATTAATAAAGCATTAATGACAAGACGCATTTAAAATGTTGGCTTTTCTGTACAGCTTTAGCTTTTACTTGAATGTGCCTGGGGATATTATGCAACAATACACATTAGATTAAAACAACTTCTACACTATATACAGAAACAACCAGAGAGCAGGGTGATTTTACTGCTGTTATTCCTTACCTATGTATTTACCTTGTTAAATACAAAGGGTTATTGTTCATAGACATGGGACCTTATCAGAAGGAAAAACAAGAATCTAGAAATATTTTGAATTACATGGTCCCTTCTTGATTCTCAGTTTCTAGTAATAAAGTAGGTAAAAACTTCACTATAAAAATTACATTTAAAAAAGCCAACATTTTTCCTGTGAATATGTTTCTCTTCTATTTATATACTACCACTCATACTAGGAAATGATGAATTGAAGGTCATATTGCCATTATATTTTTTACTTATCTTGGCAAAGAAAAACAGAAAAAAATATGTAGATTTGTTGATTTATTTTTATTCCAGAGCTCCTCTTTGCATAAGTATTCCAACAGTCGCAGAAGAGACAAGTCATGTTGTTATTCATTTACTAGTTAGAATAATTAATTGCAAATTGTGTGGTCATCCTAACATATGGGAGAAAATGCTTTTTAGAGGAATCAGTCTGAACATCCTGCAAACCATTTTATGTTTATTCACACTCCTCTGGAAGTCAATAGTTTTTTAAGTACCATCACTCTTACCCTTGTAAGAAAAAAACAAAGGAAATTTCCAGATTTGGAAGCAATTTGAGGTAATATCTACTATATTAGATATATCTTCAAAATGCTGACATTTTGATTCTTACTTTTCAATGAAACCTGGTTTTCCTGGAATTCTACTAGAATATCTGGGAAAGTGACTTCTTAGAAGTGGGGCTCAAACAAAGGATAAGAGCCTTAAACTGAGAAATAAGGGAAGACAGTTGGAAGTGACTGTAATCTTCTTGTCTGGCTTTAGTACACAGGAGGAGGGCAGTTAAATACATCAAGGCATTGCAAAAGATAAAGGAATATCTGTGGGCAGACGGAGAGATGGTATTCAAGTGGGGTATATAATTAGTGAAAGGATTGTTCCTAAACTAGAAACCAAATGAGTTATCAGTAAAACAATTAACTGAAATGTTTGTCTGAAAATACCAGGAGTCTTGTGAACCAAGTGGGATAATTTAAACTGCTTCTGCCAGTCATTTCAAGGATGAAGGAATTAAGGATGGATAACAGCTGCATTGCAACATATATTTGTATTAAAAAACCCAACTTATCAAAATAAAACAAACATTAAAAAATGCTCAGAACCAGATGCCTTCAGAAAAGGAAGGCAAAAGGTGAAGAAATGAAGTTATCTTCTTTAATGCCATTGAATGTAAAAAAATGGGAATTTGGAATAGCGGGTAAAATAGCAAAAATTTAGGGTCAGAATTTCTCTAGGGAAAAGACTGTAAAACAGTGTGTTCCAGTCTACTATAAAGCCCCTGAATCAGATTTATACATATCTGCACATTTCTGTTATGTCATTAGAAAGAGAAATACTACTTGGAGCTAAGTCATTACAGAAAATCTAATATGGGAGTAACAGATGAGGCATGTTAGCCAATAAATGTTTTCCCCAGATAATCCCTGACCTGTCTGTTCAGGGATACATTGGGGATTAAAGATGCTGTTTAAAATAGGAGTTTGTTAATTAATGAAGATACAGGGAAGGTGAGTTTAGAAAATAATGTTGAATTGATTTATTTTTAATTGATTCAGCTTAAGATGAAAATAGATGAATAAAAGCAGATTCAAAAATGAGCTGAATCTTTGAGGGATGCTAAAACAGATAGAAAGCATTTATAAATTGTCTAACAAAAAAAAATCTGATGAAATTAGGGAAGATTTAATACCAGCATTCGATTTATTGCACCACCAAATAATTTATTGTATATTAATAAAAAAGCCACTACTGGAATAAATCTACTGAGGTACACTTCAATAGCCTAAGCAAAATATGGCAATGCATTTCTATTTTCTCTTGAGTTTAAAAAGAAAATTTTAAGATCAACAGGATGGCACAAAACTTATCATGATACCAAAGATTTATCCTTAGATTATAAAAACTAAAATATCTCATGGAATCTTCAGGTGGCAATTTCCACTTGAAGCAGTCTGATTAGTTCATTCAGAGCTATTATGTTCTCAGAGAACATATGTTATTGTTTTTTTCCTTTTCCAGTTTTTAGTATGAATTTTTGCTGGATAAAGCAAACACTTAGTTCTTTCTTTTCTGGAAACCATCAAGTGTAAGATAGACCTAAACTGAAGTTAGCCATAAGAACAAAAAATGTGTTTTAGGAGTCGGATGCAGGTAGAAAAAATGTGTATATGTGTGGGGTGATTAATGTCTAAAGTGGAGACACATAAATGCTATGAAATATGCAGACATGTGAAAGAAGAATTATTGTCAAGGAACAAGGAGGAAAGGGATCAGAGTGGAAAAATGCTTATTTAAGCAAGACAGTGTGAAAAGTTAAGGTGAAGTTGATTATTGTTTGAGTTTGAATATTCCCACAAAGGGAAGTAGCAAACTCCTTATTTGTAAAACATTTCTTTTTTTCAAAGTGGACAGGCAGAGAACTGGCAAGGCCCTTTGATTTGCAGTCTGTGTTTGTTAGCGATCAATCAAGAATGAGTATAGCAGCTAATTGTTGCTGTTGTTTGTTGCTTAAGATCTTAATGAACTTCATTTCTCAATGCCATTACATCAGGGCCAACTTTTCCCTGAGGCTTTGAAGTTCATTCTGCAAAATTATAGGGAAATGAACTATTATTAATGCTACAAATGCCTCATTTTTTTCTGATTAGTTGTGCTACTGTTTAGAATGCCTTGCAGGCTTTTCAAACATTTTAATCAAGTTTTCAGAGACTTAAAAAGCAGTGAGGTTTAGGGAACTACTAAGAAAGCCCTTCAAAATTTTTGCCCATTTTTGTCACTCTCCTAAGAGCAGCATCCACTGTCTTGCACAACAGAAAAGCTTCATCTCTGAGAGTGTGAATTCTTTGAAAACTGGTGGTCACCTGTTTGGCAACTGCTAGTTTTGATCCAACAATCCTGTTAGAAAGTAGAGAGTGTGCAAAGGAGAAGATGTGCTCAGGTTGTGTGTAAATACAACATCTGAAGACATGCTCTCTGTTAAGGTTTTCTTCAGCCTCCACAAGTACGTATTCATGGGCAGAGGGGCTTGGCAGTGTGGATTTCCTTCTGATATACGTGCTGTCTATTCTTTTCCCATCTCAAAGACTTTTTGAGGCTTTTTAGTAAATATTTAGTGTGTGGAATACAGGCTATCCATCAAAGTAGCAAACTTTGAAAGCAGTTCAAGACTAGCAAATGTTCATTATTCATGTATTCCTTATCATACATTTGAAATTCATCTGAGCTGCTTTAAGTACGTTTATCTCTGATCTTATTAATCTCCTTCATTATTGTGGCACAGGTTATGAAATAATTTTAAAACAGTGTGTGTAATGAATTGATCTGACATTCTTCATTGCTGTGTGTTGTAAGATGGCCACAACTTTTGCTCTCATGTACTATATTAATTATATGAATTGTCTTTATTCTTTATTAACAAGGTCTAACTTAAAAAATATATATTTTTAGAAAAGTAAAATCTAGAAGGTTTTTTACTTCAGCTACTGTTTAAGAAAGAGAACTATGAGGTACATTATTTTCAAGTGCTTCAGTAAGAGCTGAAGTAGGTCAATTTTAACTAATGAACTGTGATTTTGAGAACTGACTACTGCAGACACTCTCCACAACTGTTCTTTTACAGCCTCGATGTTGTCTAAAAAAATACATCCAAACCACTTTCACAGAATTCTGCATTAAAATTTAAAACCCAAATACCTGAAATCTGCAAAAGAATGTGTATCACTTTAGGAAGCTACATTTCTGTGGGTCCAGCTCCTTTCCTCCCATGCTTGTGCCTTCCCTCGCATTCCCTCTCTCTTTCTCCCTTTCTTTTCTCACCTTCCCTCTCCCCTTTGAATATATGTAGTCTCTTCTGGAACTGGCTTATTCCACACTGAGCTAATGAAAATAGGGCTGTGACAGTAGTTTTATCAGCCTGAAAACAAGCTGTAATTCTGGCATCTCGTATTGTGGTGAAAAGTAGACCACCTTTGAAAAATGTAGTGTATGATAGATTATTGCTCAACAAAGGATTAAAGATTTACTTAGGCCATTTTGTTCCTCACTCTCGGGTTATTTTGGTTCATTTTCAAGAAACTCATTCACTAACAGTGGATGAAACAGAATTAATACAGTATGTGCTGTGTTAGAGTGGTAACACACAAGGGAGAACCTGGATAACACAGTTTATTTTATTGTGTCTCCCTTTATCAACATCGACCTTCTCTCGAGATAATCAGTACAAGCTGGAGGAAGAATGAACGTTCGCGGGGTGACCTTTGAGGAAGCAAGTCACCCGGAAATTACCATAACTTGGCCAGTCAGCTTGCACATTTTTTCCTTTCTAAGCTCCCCCCTCCCCCCTCCCTCCAATGTTTGGTAACATTGACTTCCCCAGAACCTCCTGTTCAGACACTAATCTTTCCTAATACCTCTCAAACTTGTTATATTACTTTTTGTAATATTTTCTCTGTTTATAAGTTAGAAAGGTAGCTCTGACAAAATGTCAGTGAAGTGCCTGAGTGTGAAGTGGAAGAACTCATGACTGACTCATTGACCCAGTATTAGACTCTTGTGGAATTAATGGATGCCAGAGGATAAACCTTTTGGGACGAAAAAAAAGAAAGAAAAAGAAATGGAAGCTTTAAAACCTTGAAGTGAATTATACTGGAAAAGTGAAAACGTCTGGGTTGAATTTGATTTCATTGGGAGGCCATAAAATAGTATACCCTTAGCAAAACATATTAAACAGAAATGTCAGATTTGATGCAAGTGCTGTACAATTATAATAGTGTTAATAGCCGTCCTCTATCACCTGAAGACATATTTTTAAAGTGTAACTTCTCAGCAGTTTGGATTTGTCACAGGCTTGTAAATTAGAAAATGCATTTGTGGGATGTTTTCTTATATGAAGACACAAGGCACATAATACTGTTAAGTATACCTTGGGGTTTTAGTATAGCTATTATAATAAACAAGAGATCACATTTGCAGACAAGAAATGTCTGTTATAATGTTCATTTAATTTTATTTTTTTTTATACACCCTCCAGTATCTTTACTTCATTGTTCTTCATGTGAGAAGAGCCGAGCTTCTTGGGCGGTTTGAAAGGCAGCTGACTATTAAATGATAGAAAGCTAACCTGTCTTATTAGAAGTGTGAATGAAAGGGGAGCAGAGGAGGTTACCAGCTGGTGAAATGTCAAGGACAACTAGATAGAAATTACTGCAAATAGATTTAGATCACTAAAATCCCTATTTTTATTAACTCTTTGAACTCTACATATTTCTTCTGATAAGAAATTACCTATGACAGGTAATGTATTCAGAAAGATTTATTTAGATCCATCGATATGTTTTGGCAAGAGCAATGAAACCAATAACTTTTACTGAATAGTGTCAGTTATTGCAAAATTGTATGTCTGCTGAGTTGCATACAATAACATTGGTTTTCTGTGTCTTTTTTCTTTGCATTCCTTCATTTTATGCCTGCTAAATGATAGAACTTGTAGGGAAGCTGTTTTACGGGTTGGTTTGTTTGTTTTGATATTTTCCTTCATGTCGTGATTTGCACTGGCTGACACAATGTGTATTGTAGGAAAAAAATATTTTGAGATTTGTGTTTCATGAACATTTGTACCTTGAAACCTAAATTTCTCAAAGTCATAGTAGCTTCAAACTAGCATTTCTTTGCACAGATCTGGCTTTATGTTTACCTTTTACCACTAGTGCCACTGAAGGTGCAATAGGAGTTTTATAAAACCTCTTATCAACTATTTTGTCTGTCAAGCAGGAAGCAGACTGGGAGATGAAAGGTCCTCTTTGTCCTATCCATTGACGTAAATACTATCTCTGAGATACATTTTTTCCCTGCTAATTTTTGAGTCTCCTTGTCCCTGTCTTCAGGGTGAATTTAACAATGACACTTCTGAAGTATGAAACTGGTGATTTGTAAAAAGCTATGTTGTATGACAAATTACACTCTGCTCTGAAATGAATGAAAAATAGCAGATGCTGTCAGAAAAGTATGTGATCTCCGTCTCCAATGTAAAGACTACAAAGGTTGACAAAAACATTTATTTTGGCTTCTGTGTTATGAACATGTGACAAAATATGGTATGGCCAAAGTATATAAAGTAAATTAAGTTATGGACTGTTTAGCAATAATTCTTCCTGCTGATTTGGGAAGGTTAGAGGAATATTTTGCATTTCTGTAACAAAAACAATGGAGCAATACATCATTGTGCTTAATTTAGACTTTTAGGAGCTTGAAGACTGTAGATCTTGTAAGTAATGCTTTTCAAACACGTAATAAACAATGCAAAGAGAAAATATTAATTTATTTGTTCTCTGTATCTGGGATGGCTTGATAGCTAGGATAAGGGAAAATGAACTTAGATTGTATAATGAAGGATTCAGGCCAGTTGTTAGGTAAAACCTCCCCACTTGAAGAACACTGAGACCAGTTGGTGGAAGAATTGTGGAATTGCTCTCTCTCAAATTCTGAGACAACAGGGTAGACAGATATCTTTGCAGGATAGGTGTCATAGCTGAAGCTCATCTGGAATGGAGGAATGGACACGGTCACCTCTTTAAATATCACCCTGAAACAGCTATTTATTTGAGGTATCTGTTTCCTGTCCATAACAGAAAAAGCACCAAAGGAGCAAGTCTCTTTAATCATAAACTTTATTAGAATATCACCTGGCACATACCCATTTGTGAAACAAAGAAAATCCAAACTCTGGCTGAGAAAAATGTTAATAGGCTTTGAAAATAACTCTAGCCCTTGCTAGTGTTATCTTTTCCCACATTCTTTTGTACATTCCTGCAGCTTTCAGTGGCTTCTTAGCCACTCTTCTCTCTGGGCCCCAATTGTCATCTTGTCGTCTCCTCTGAGATTCACTCCTGTCTGCTCCTTCCTTTTCCCAGCAACCTCCTGGGCTCCATCCTTGCTGCCTTGCTGTCCTTGTTAATCTTTCCTGTCTCTGCCTCTCCCAGTTTATACTCCCCTTAGTGAAACATGCTCAGGGGCCCTTGGGAAGAGAATATTTGCCCTTCTATCCTCAGCCACTGCCTGCCATTGGCATGAGATAGAAGAGACAGCGTCTTCAATTTTTCACAGCAGAATAAACAGTGTACACAGGAACCCAAAATTTCTATCACATATCTCTAGCTTAGTTGTATTTTCTATGCTTCTAAGTAGCTAAATACATGAATCTTAAGTTCATACATACAGGCTTTCATACTGGACCTGTGTTTTAGTATATATTAATTCATCCCCTAGAAATGAGAAAGGAATATATTTATCTGAGCTATTTTTATGTGCTGTGGTTTCTTAGTCTGGTAAATCGTGGAGACAGCAAAATTACAAGAGGAATATCAAATGTTATGAAGAAAAACTGAATGGTTAATACAAAGTATGGGAAATATGTAAGTATCTGGGAAAGGTCACATGCGACATGGCTCACATTTCAAGAAAAGGTTCAATTCATGCTAAATAGTACTCAAATAAGCAACATAATTGTAGTCTGCACTAAAAATAACATTGAAGAGAATGCTGAGACTACAACACAGTGGGCTAGTTTGGTTGTTTTTTTTAAATACTATGTTTAGGTTGTTTTTTATTTTTACTTTGACTGAAAAAAAAAAAAACCTCCAAAGCAACCTACCAGGAGATGTGTAACTGAAATGATTAGAATTCTAGGGAGAGTGTTATTTGAAGAGGATTTAGAAGTCTGGCACTGGTTAATTTCCAGAGCACAGAAATAAGACAGTTCAAACTAAACATACACAATACAATAAATCTTATAAAGAAAGTTAATCACACAGTTTTGTTTATTCTATTTCTATTTATGTTTTCTGCTATACCAGACAAGGGAACGTTAAATTACCCTGAAAGCAAAGAGCAACAAAGATAAACTTACTAAATAGAAATACCATTAAAAATACTCAGTGAGTTAAATCCCTTTGTTTCAAGATACCCTACAGCCAAAAGGTTAGTAGAATTCAGCTAAACACTAGATGTGTCTCAGGGTAGCACAAATCTTTCAGGTATGTTAGATGTAGAAGTCCACAGTTAAGTGCTATGACATTTAAAACTGAAAAAGGAAATTTAACAAATAACTTTTCTTTATTGGAATCAAAGGAATTGGTTGCTGTGACATTGCAGGTTAGTATGCCACCACACTGAATAAAAATTGATAGTAATCAAAAACAGTGGTACGTACTTCAAGGCTTTTATACAAAGTAAAAACAAAGTTTGCTAACTCTTTCCTGAATAAATTCTGTTTGATTTGAATATTGGCTTTAAGATTAACCTTAACTTTTTGATATTTCTGGGGTCCTTATGAATTTTTCCTTTATTTTAAGGCAATGCTCTTAGTTTGTCAGTGATTTGTGTGGTAGCATATGTTGTGATGTGAGTTCTGGTTAGTGATGTGTTGAAGTCCTGAAAGATTTCTGTATAGTTTTGTCCGACAGTGAGGATAGTTCATTCTTCTTTGGGTCCATTAGAGAAAACCAAAGGGATTTTCTTGGAACCTGAGATTTAGTGAATCATGCTTTGGGGGAAGTGGGGAAGATTCCTTTTAGAAATACTCTGAATAAATTAGAAGTGTATATAATAAAACTTAAGATAGGCATTAAATGGTTCTTTGCTTTTTTAACATTTTAGGATATTCAGAATTTCTCTTGTTTTGGCTTTGGTCTAGCTGCTGTTTTATTATGTACTACATCTAATAATTTATTTTTTTTTTTTCTGTNATGTTTTATACTAGTTAGATACTGATTGGATTTGCATTTTAATCTACTCTATATTGGTATACTATGATGTAAAGAAGTAATTAAATTGCCTTCCTAAACATACTTAAAATTCTAACGAATACATTGTCCTGGACATACATTTTTTTATTTTTTACTTAATAAATTTGAAAGGATGCTTTAACTGCTCTATTCTCTATGGAGTTGCAGATCAGATTTAATTAGATAAGTTTGTGTCTGCAGTGGAGTGTTTTTTTGCTTCACATGTCTGCAGCCTTTGAAAGGACCACAAAGAGACTCAGATTTCAGGTGCTGTGTCATCAGTTTTGATCATGTTACACAACTGAATGCCATAATGCTTTAACGATGTAATTTGGTGAATTTAATCTATATCTGGATATTAGAGAAGAGATAGTGCACCTTAAAGCTTTTTTGTTTCTATTGCAGTTCTATACTTACTGCTAAAATAATAGTAACAAATAGAAATACTTATTACGTAAAAATGGTCTCCTGTTTAGCTATCCTGGAAACTGGGAAGAACTTCACACTCTAGGTTGCCTATAATTTATTAGATGTTGCAGTTTCACATATCTTTCACATTTTAAATATCATTTATATCTGTTTGAAGGACATTTGTTCTGCTGATATTTTTCCCTCTGTGTATGCTTGAATTTTTCTAACAGTAGAAAAAGATCATTCACCATGAATTATTTTTCATTATAAAGGTAATCAACTTACCACCTTTTCTTATGCAATTAAAGAATTAAAGAAGGATCAAGACACTGTTATATCTGAAAATTTTCCCCTTTTACATATTTTTGTTAAATCATAATTTAAAAATCCACCATATTTTCACATTGCAGGCTTAGCATATATTTACTTGTGGCTGTTATTTTTAAGAAATACTCGTATGCACTGCCTTGTTTAAATTTGTGCTTTTCATAAAAACAGATACAGAAAAAACAAAATTTCGGTATTTCATTGTGCAGAATATATTTGACTGTAAGTCAAAGAAAGTGGGTTATAAAAATTCTTTAAAAAAGGTACACAGAAATTTAAACAAAACCAGGAATGCTTTCTTATGTAGCACAAGAGAACCTGAGTCTGAGAGAACCATTTAGCATCTCTGTTAAATGTGAAGTCTCATTGTGTGTTTTCTCTCTGCTAGGAGTTAATTCCAGAATTTTACTACCTACCCGAGATGTTTGTCAACAGTAATGGCTATAATCTAGGAATCAGGGAGGATGAAATTGTTGTCAATGACGTTGATCTCCCTCCATGGGCCAAGAAGCCTGAAGACTTTGTCCGTATCAACAGGATGGTAAGCTGTACTTTCATTTAGTCTGAGAGGGCTCCACATTTTAGCAAGCTAACCTAATTCTGTTTCTCATCTGTTTAGAACTAGATTTAGAGAAATAAAATAGAAAAAGGAAAATTTGCATTCTGTCTTGCTTGACAGAACCCTTTATTTCATAGTAGATTTTCCTTCCATGTGCCAAAATTATGGAAAATTAAATTCAGTTATTTACTGTCTCATGAAAAAGCATCAGACGTGCACGAGCCTGGCAATACAAGATAGCCTGAAAAATTTATACCTGTTTCTCTTCACCATCTTCTACATCAAAAAATAAAAAAATACTATAAGTGCTGATATCTTGCAAGCCATCTTGTAGTCATTATTCACCTGAAGATAAGCACTTCCTGTTCATCAGAGATAACAGGACATAAGCCAACAACTGCAGTCTTTGAAGAAATTCTGCAAAAGAACTGCTCTAATGTAAATCATCATGACACCTCCAGAATTTAAGCAGAAAGAACATTTCTGGTGTATATTTTTTCTTTACTTTTGATAGAAAATTATTTCATTATTGGTAAAGATAATACATGTGTATGCTTTTATTAATTTTTAGGAACTGCTAGGTATATTCAGATGCTTTTGCCAGCAATATTTCAATTTATGGTTTTGTTCTGGAATTGTTCTTCCTTAAAATGCATATTACTTGTCTTTCTTAAAGAGTCAAGACTGTGAATTCAGTAAGCTGCGGGTTTACATATGATTGCAGAACTGTTCAGTTTATGCATTATTCCAAATAGTGCTTTTGTACTAGCATTGCAAATCTAGCTGTATTGATTTTTTGGGTTTTTTTTT
>VZTB01001714.1:133165-159527 GCA_013397245.1 Thryothorus ludovicianus
CAAAAGAATAAAAGAATATTATAAAAACAAACCTGTTCCTAGATGTAGATGATTTAGAAGTGTCCTTCATTTAGAATAAGTGGTTTGACATATGTACAACAGTCTCCTACGGAAGTGATGGCAACCTCATCACTTGAGACATATGAAATGTTCTATACAAACCAGGAGAAATGCATTCTGTCATTGACAGATTAGTCTGTCATTGTCAGAAAGAAGCTGAACAACATTTCTGGGCTGATTTCTCTTATACTGCCCGTATTGGAAAATTCTTTTTAAGAACAAGTAATTGTCACAGCTGATGAAAATAAATAGAAGTGCAATTTTACTAGTAAAGAAGGAGGTGTACTGAAATGATCATTGGAGTCCATTCGAATTCTCAAGTGTGGGATGTGCAATCACAGGTTGGTGTCTGGAGTGCCCGTGATGCTGCACAGAGCCCTTTTTTGGGTTGTGGTTGTGGCTAAACCAAAACTGAGCCCAAGGATAAGCACACTAAAGCTGACCTAGAAGATTAGTTTTGACATCTGAAAGAACAAAAGTGTGATTCATTGGTGAAAATGGAGAAGCAAGCTGCCACCTATTGGGGGATATAATGAGAGATGCATGTTAAGGACTCCCATTCTTAAATTTTGTTAAGAATCTTCCTTTTATCTTAAATTTCATTTTATTAATCTTTTCTTTCACAATGTCAGAATTACTGCTAGGAGGATAAAAGGTGATAAGAGATCACCTGAAAAAAAGCTTAAGCTTTAGTTTATTTTATTTCCCTTGTGCAATTCCTGCTTTTTAGAAAGTAGCATAGAAGCTTTCCACAGATAAATTTTGTGCTGTTGAAGAAAACAGCTGCTTACATGAATATTTAGAGTATAGCATTTAGACCTCCTTAGGGCTACAGGACTTGATCGTGAGGTAATGACTGATTCCACACGTGTGTAAGTATGCTCAGACTGCCAGGAGACAGACAAACTGATGTTAAGGCTATAGTAGTATCGTAGTTATAGGCTTCAATTAATTGAGTACTTTGCAGATTCTGAAGTCACAGAGTGTTGGCCATTTGTATCAGACCCTTCCTCTACTGTTTTCCAGCCCTTTTCTCACAGATGTAAGCATTATGCCATTCTTGTACAATTTTGCCAGGAGGCAGTTTCTACGTGGCCTTTATTCACCCCATCATCTACTTTTAGCAAGAGCATGAGCAGTATCTAAAATTCATCTCTACTCAGATACATGCTATCTTCAAAGGAGCAGTCAGGAAGCTTGCAAATGATAATAAAGTTAGGAACTGCCTACAAAACAGGAGAAAGAGACATAGATTTATTTGATTTAGATGCAGAAAATGGACTGAAAATCACCTTGGGAGGAAAGAATTGAAGATAAGAAGCAGAAGTCTGGAAACAAAAACAGTACCAAAAATAGAGCAGTAGCAAGGTAGGGGTGACAATGAACAGCAATTAGATTAGATAAAACTCTGTAATTCTATATCCACTGAAATAAGTGTATTTTGATGCCATCTATGGAGAATCATTACATCACAGAGGATGTAAGCATTTGTACCTATCTATGGTCCTTTTGAGACTGCACCTGGAATATTGGATTCTCTTCTGGGTGACTCGAAAAGAGAAGCATTCACATTTGGATGGAGTTCAGAGGATAAAAGCAAAGTGAATAACTTTGGGAGTTTAAATAGCATGATATATGCATAGTATTTTACAAAGCTTATTATGAAGAGCAAGTAGCTAAAGAAGGATAATCCTTTTCATGAAAATGCAGATAGTATGTGTAGTAAGAAGTAATGGAATTACATTTTGAAAATGTAGTAATTTGAATGTGCAATCATTTTTCAGAAAACCTCCCTCATGTATGGTTTTATTAACACACAAAACAAACTGCCACTACCCTGACTTCTTGGTCACTAGAATGAAACTGGTCAAAGGAAAAAAATACAAAGGGATTGGAAAGTTTGACATTCCCTACCTAATGTCTGATTCCATTGTTTGAACTGGCCAGCAGATGTATTATTCAGTTAGGTCATCCCCAGGCCAGGCTTTGGCTGTTATACAAGAATCTATCTTATGGAAAAAAAATAACCTGGGTGTGATGCTGACGTGCAAAACACAGCAAGCTTGTGCAAGTCTGTAATTTCTACAGCAACTTAGCAAAGCAAGTAGAGAACATGTTCCTAGAAAACTGAGGAATATCTCAAGTAAGGGTTATCCTGATCCCTTATCTAATAAAATCGGTAGTAGTAATTTCATTTCACTGGGAAGAATCCTATGTGGTAGTACATAACATAGAGTGGGATCTTTTTTTCCTTAGCTGATGATGTTTTCTTCTGTTCGTATTTTTATTTGTGCTTTCTGCAGGCATGAATTATGTGTAGTTTTATGTGTATTTTATAATCCTTATATACTACTTGCACATTTATGAATGCAAGCATTTTCTTTGAGTAACAGTAAGAATTCCATCATTTCATCCTGATACCAAGGAAAACACAGAACAGCCTAGGGAACATCACAGATGCACAGTGTCATAGATCAGCACAATTTAACCAATTGGTTAACAAGCTTTACTAAAATTCTTTACAAATGAATAAATAGCAGGAAGGGGTTTTCTATTGTGTCATTTGATTGTTCAGCTGTTTGTTTTGCTCTTCGAACTAAACATGGGAGTGGAAATTATTTTCTATCAAAAGAGAATCCTTTAGACTTGTGAAAATTAGACTTATCATAAAGACTGGAAAAGACAGTCAAATTACTTTTAAGACCTATTACAGTATCTTCCACATTCGATGTATACATCAGGGATTTTTGTAGCACTTTTATTTATCCATACAAAGCTAGACTGATTACTATGGAGTTACTCATGAAACATTAATAAAGCACTATGTTCAATGCTAACATGATTATGGTCTGACCTCAGCAACAGTACAAAGGACAGAGGCAGAAAGTGTCCCTGATAACATTACCCTAATGCTGGGCTCATCAATCATAATCTCCCAGTTTACCAGGGAAAAAAAAAAATCCACGCATAAAACCTTCCACAGATGTGCATCTGCAGTCCTACTCAGCCTCTCAGTCCCCACAGACTCAGAGCAGTCCAAGAGCCAGAAATAGAACAGACTCAGTCAGTAAGTCAAGCATGTTAAATCAAGGCAAGGAACACCACTGTGAAACACTGAAGCACAGCTTTTATGATAAGCATTCTTTAGTTTTGAAACAAAAGATGCAAGATTGTGTAATCCAAATTATAGTGATATTTTAATTATGGCTTATGCACATATTAGATTACAAATTGCAGTGCTGAGTAAAATGTATTCATTATAAATTATATTTTCAAGAGACTAAAGGATGTCTTGTTTTTGTTATACATATTTTGTTCCTATTACATAACTGTTACTAAGATTGAATTTTTTTTCTGTCACTGAAATGATTTATTTGTACTCCTCTGCTGCCAATTGCATTTTTATACGGTTCTCTGGCTATTCAGGAGCATGCATAGTATTTCATAATTAAAAAGCTTCTTGAATAGTCATTAGAAATATCTAGTATGAAATCTCTGTGCTATGAGAATCTGGAAGACCTCTTCCTCCTTATCATTCAACAACAGTTGACATTTCTTTTCTACCAGATAAGCAGTAGATAAGACCTGATATTACTTCCTCAAAAATAGCTTTGATTTTACATTGTGTATTGCCAAGGTTATGCAATTAAAACTTATTCAGGCAAAAGGGGTTTCGACCTACTTCACATTTTTCAATCACTTTTAGCAGTGATTTATTTTTTTAACTTGCTATACTGTTGAAGAACCTTGTTTATATCATGGAGATGCTTACATAAAGAATCAGTCTCTCTGCAGACATCCCTGAATAACCCATATCTGTATAATGTACTTCTATGTCACTTCTATTAAAATATTACTTTGTGCAAAGAACATAAGTAATCTCAACTAGCAGTATTGCCTGAAATACTTTATGAGGAAAGTCAAAGATTTCACTGTGACAGTTGGTGCAAGGAATAGTAACTGAGGAAGAGAAATATTTGGTGGAGAAAATCTGCAATGGCTTCAGAGGAGCATGTATGTGAGGGGAGAGGAGAGAAACCCAACTCACAGGCTCAAATGGCTGATGATCTCTTTTTGAGATGATCTGTAAAACCAAACTGTCTCAGAATAATTATAAGAAAATATCTTTAAATATATTACATATAATTTAATAGCAAGATAGAAAGCTTTTCAGAGAGACAGACAGCATATGGATATGGATATGGATGTGGATGTGGATATGGATATGGATATGGATATGGATATGGATATGGATATGGATATGGATATGGATATGGATATGGATATGGATATGGATATGGATACAGATATGAATATGAATATGGATATGGAGGGCAAGGCAGCAAGGCAAGAACTGCAGAAAAAGAAGGTACAACCATGGTCCATACAAGTAGCAGCATCAGAGATTTCCACATCTCTGGTGACAAAAAAATACCTTTACAGAATATTTTATAGATCCAGAACTTCTGATATTTTACACAGTGCACAGTCTGTATTACTATAAAAACCACTGCCTCCTACTGACATGCCTGTGAAAAATACTTTTAACATCAAATTAGAAGGAGCATAGGGGAAAATGTGCAGCATTCATAAAGGTCAGAAATGAGCTACAGTAAGAAGTAATTTGGTTTATAATGACTTTATTTAGTTTTAACATCAAATTACGCATACTCTATTTTACAACAGCTACAGGTCAGATTTTCAGCCTGTGGAACATGTATGCATACACTTGCCTGCAAACATGCAAAATTCACAAGATATATATACACTAGATATATAATACTGCTTGCAATTTCCCTATTAGCAATAAAGGTCCCTCCACTGGAAACAATAACTTGGTAAACACCTTTCTTAAAACAAAACCCATGAAAAACCTTGACTGGAATATTGCCATTTGAAAATGAAGCCCTAATAATGGTTCAAACAAGTTCATTTTGGGAGTGCTTGAATAACAGTCTGTTTTGTGTACATTTTAATTATGATAGATAAAAAGATAGATATTGGCTCCTTTTTCTTTAAGAATCTTTAAAAACTGTATGATATAATTATGGAAATATTACATATTATATAGATAATTATTGGTTTTTTAAAAGGTTTCTGTAGTTCATAAAAAAAAAAAACTCATAAAATTTAAGCCTTCAAAATAATTTAAATTCAAAGTGCTGATTTTTATGGCCATCACCAGCCTATTTTAAGGATATTATTGTTATCTTTTTCTGTATTTTTTTTCCTACTGTACCTACAAATTTTGTTTTATACAGAAAATTCCCTCACCCTATTCCCTACTGAGCATTACATATTCTTGAGAAACCAAACGATGTACTGTTGGCAGTGAACAGCTCATAAATTTTCAGGAGGCACTTACATGGAGGGGGAGTAGCCTGTGCATTAGAGCAAATTAGGGAGAGGATTCTGCAAGTATCGCATGAGTAGCGTTGCAGAAGTACTTGGAAGAAAAGCCAGCAAACCAGGTCAGACCTGATACAAGAAGCTTTCCCCTGACTAAAATAAATCCACATTATAAAGCCTTGACTCACGGAGGGAAAGGTGGGACTTAGAAGTATTTTGGTGGCCCTTTTCTGAGGACACCTTTCCTGTTTTCCATGCCTGGTGCCATACCCCACAGGATACCCCGGCTGGGAGGCCGTGACCAACACACAGCACCCATTTCATCCTGCAGCTGGAGGCTGTGCACTGCTAAAGCCCATTGAAGAGCCATTCTTCCTCACAACTCTGGCTCCTCTCTCCACCTTCTACTCTGGTCCTTTCCCTAAATTCTGCATCACACAATGTAGTGTTGCGTGCTATACCACACAACTTCCACTCTTCTGAAATGTATAGTTCAAAATAATTGTATACCCTTGCTATAAATTTTCTCAAAGTTTTTTCAAGAACATAAGGTTCTTCCCTAAGGAATTAAGGACTGTTATACCTGTAAACATGGTACAGTAAATCTAAGTAATTGGAGACAAAGACATGATATGCAGCTGTTAAAAAATAGCTCATTTTGTAAGTTATTAAATAACTATTAATCCACGTGAAATAGAAGTTCTCCAAACCTGCCAGGGTCAGTATGACCTCCTCTAGAATGAAAAGCTGCTGAGTAAGGGCCAGTCATGCAAGTGGAAACTGCCTTAAGAAAATTTAACATATGTGTTTAACTCTCTTCACTCTTCTAACTTGAAAAGTCAAAAAAAGTGCAATCCCCCTCATGAGCAAGTCTGACAACTGCTAATAACGGACAAGGCACTCAAGGCACTTTTTACCTCAGTCTTCAATGGCAACCTCTCTTTGCATGCCTCTCGAGTGATTGGACTGCACAACGGGGACTCCCGGAGCAAAGTCTCTCCCACTTTAGGAGAAGATCAAGTTTGTGGCCACCTGAGAAACCTGAAGATGCATCTATGGCATCTGTTGAGTCACATCCCAGAGTCCTGAGGGAATCAGCTGTCAAGCCATTCTCCATGAAATGTCATGGCAGTCAGGAGAAGTCACTGGTGATTGGGAAAAGGACAACGTTGCTCCCATTTTTAAAAAGGGTAGAAAGGAGGACACTGGGACCTAATGACTGCTTCACCTCTGTGCCTGGGAAGGCCATAGAATAGATCCTGCTAGAAGCTGTGCTTAGGCCATAGAATAGATCCTCCTAGAAGCTGTGCTAAGGAACATGGAGGACAGGGAGGTGATTTGAAGCACCAGCATGATTTTACCATGGGAAAGTCCTTCCTGACCAACCAAGTGGCCTTCCATGATGGAGTGACTGCATCAGTGGACAAGGGAAGGGTTGCAGGTGTCATCTGTCTGGAGTTGTGTAAGGCTGTTGACATGGTCCCTTGCAGCGTCCTTCCCTCTAAACTGGTGAAAGATGGATTTGATAGGTGGACTGTTCAGTGGATAAAGAATTAATTGGATGGTTGCATTAGCTCCATGTCTGCATAGACCTCAGTGACAAGTGGTGCTCTTCACTGGGACCAGTACCATTTAATATCTTCAACAGTGATATAGACAGAAGGATAGAGTGCACCCTCAGCAGATTTGCAGATGGTATCAAGCTGAGTGGTGTGGTTGACACACCTGAGGGCTGGGATATCATCCAGAGGAACCAGAACAAGTATGAGAAGTGGTCCATGGGAATCTCATGGGGTTCAACAAGACCAAGTACAAGGTGCTGCCTTTGGGTCAAAGCAACTCCCAGTATTCATACACACCAGGGGATGAACAGCTGGAGAGCAGCCCTGCCAAGGAGGACTTGGAGATGCTGGTAGTTGAGAGGCTGGAGCCAATAATGTCTGCCTGCAGGCTGGAAGGCCGACCTCGTCCCGGGCTGCATTAAAAGCAGCATGGGCAGCAGGTCCAGAGAGCTGCTTCTGCCCTTCTGCTCTGCTCTGGAGAGACCCCATCTGGAGTGCTGCATCCAGCTCTGGGGTCCTCAGGGAGGGCATGGACCTGTTAGAGAGGATCACAAAGATGACTGGGGATCTGGATTATCTCTCCTATGAAGAAAGGCTGAGAGAGCTGGAATTGTCCAGCCTTGAGGAGAAAAGACTCTGGGGAGGCATTATTGTGACCTTTCAGTACTTAAAGGGGCCTATGAGAAAGATGGGGACAAACTTTTTAGCAGAACTTGTTGAGATATGGCAGCAGGTAATGGCTTTAAATGAAAAGAAGGTAGATCAGACAAGATATAAGGAAGAAATTTTTTTTAGTCAGGATGGTGAAACATGGAAACAAGTTGCCCAAAGATGTGAATATCTTGAATGAACATTCAAGATCAGACAGGACAAGGCTCTGAGTAGTCTGAAGTAGTTGAAGATGTCCCTGTTCACTGCAGTAGGGTTAGACTTGATGACCTTTTAAGGTCATCATTCTTCCAACTCAAACTGTCCAATTGTTCCATGTTTTTGTGATTCTAACACCAGTGAGAGGATGTTAGATGAAAAAAGTGTGAAATATGCTCATTTAAACCAAGTATCAGTTTTTATTCAAATGTCTGACCTTTGAGTAATCAAAAGTTCTGCTGTTTTTCTGAAATGCTCTTGAATAGTCTAGAAATAAAAATTCTAATTTTGACTAAGGAAATGCCTAATAATTTTTTTGTTATTTACTTCTTAATAAATAAATGATGTATACAGGTCAAAAGAAACTTTAAAAATGCAGAGTTCAGATGCTCAAGAGAACTCCGACTGTAAATTGATTTTAGGTGAATGCTAGGAAGATAAATTCTTAAAAAGCTTTATAACATACAAAAGGAACATTAAAAATTGAGCATTTAAAAGTAAGGAAATGCTTTATTGGTTATTACTGTGTTAATTTTATCCTTGCATGCTAGCAGCCTGCACTCTAACTGAGGTAAAAGTCCTGAGGAAAAGATTATATGGAATGATGTAGTTGCTTACTGTATCATGTTGAACATGCACAGTACAATATAATTAAGGATATGGTATTTTTCAATTATTTGTTGGGAGGCATGCTTTGAAACGGAATAGTATTAATTTAATAGTATTTAGTATTAAGCAAAGTTAATGCTGTTTTAATAATATTGCATTATGCATATGATAGCTTTTGATTTTGAAAAGGAAACAACAAAATTTTGTATGTTTGTCTGCAACATTTCTTTATAGCTTTTTATGGTATGCTGAGCTTAAGCTTTTGAAAACTGAGCTACATGTCAGCTCTTAAGCCTGAGACTTCCCATCCATTCTCATCAGAGACAATAGTCACTGGTTTTGACAGAAAAGGGTCCAGTTTTCCACCAAAGCATGGAGAGTTCCTCTTCCATGGGGAGCATTACAGGGAAAATCTCTGAGGAGTGGTTGCATGCTGACCCAGGCATGGTTTGCCCTGTCTGAGGCTGTTCCTGCTTGTGGGGTGGTGAGGAGGAGTTACTGCTGCCAGTAAACAGGGCATGGCATGGTGCTGCAGTGCCTGATGATTAGTTTTGAAGCAGCCTGCTTTTGATGTAAATGAACAAAATGAATAATCTTTTCCTACAGTTTACCAGCTTGTAAAATCTGAAATTTCCTCAGGAAGACATGAAGCTCTGTCCTAGCTGTTTGTGCTGAGTAGTGGCACTGTGATTAAAAACAATGGAGGAACTTCCGCTTTAGATTTAAGATTAATTATAACTAGTTTGAAAATGAGTTGGAAGACTGCTTTTTGAAATTCTCTTTCCCATTTACTTTTTTTTTTTTTTACAAATTACCTAACCTACTTGAGAAGTCCAGAAATTATTCAAATACTTACAACCAGGAGAAACTTAGTAGCTGAGAAGAAAATTAACATGATATAAAGGTGAAAGAAAAAGAGAATATCTTTTTACTGCTTCTCTCCATAGAATAAGGGAAAATTTTTAATGTTTGAGAGATTTCAAATTTATCAAATAAGCCTGAAGAGAAAATGTAATGATGCCCACTAAGTTTTTGCAGTTACTTCCTAATCCTGAATTTCACTTGCAGGCCCTGGAAAGTGAGTTTGTATCATGTCAACTTCATCAGTGGATTGACCTTATATTTGGCTACAAGCAACGAGGACCAGAAGCTGTGCGTGCCCTCAACGTTTTCCACTACCTAACATATGAAGGCTCTGTGAACCTGGACAGTATCACTGATCCTGTCCTCAGGGAGGTAGGTGTTCACTGTCACTTCATGCTAAAAACTGCTGTCATCTCACAAGAAATGGTACCTTTTTCATCTTTCTCTGCTGGAGAAAATGGATGTGTTTGACTTGATTCCAAGTTTAGGTCCCAGGAGATTTCAGGAGCTAGTATGGATAAACTAGCAATATAACAAATTAATTAGATTTAGATTTAATAGATCTAGTATTCAGTTATGGTGTAAGAAATTATAATGCAATGTGTATTCTTTAATATAGTGTTTTATAATTTACTTGTATTAAGTTCACTTAGTAGAACTGAAAAACTGGGAAAAAACCTGGCATCATAGTCATAGAGGAAAGAAAATCTAACCTTTACAGTCAGATGATGTTGATCAGAATGTGTCTGAGAAAGAATGTATTTTCTAAAGTGACTGCAGCAAATATTTAAATTACTTTAAACCACATAAAGTATAATCAAACTGTTACCAAAATAGAAAATGTTTTCTATTTGTTGTGTATTCAAGTACTTATGTTTATAAATATGTAGGAGTAAAATATATATATATTTGCAAATATATACAAATGAGTGTTTCAAATTACTCAGTAAATTAAGAAGAATTGTTCCAGATATGCTAATGAATTTCCTTCCAGTGACTATATTTGTTTTCACTAAGACCAATAATTTTAATGATAGTTTTCTAGTTTCTATTAATTTGCATGATGATTTTCTAGTACCATTCATTTGTTGGCTAAAACAACTGAAATTTGGTGAAAAGTGTGAAGAAGCAACAGCTGCTAGATGAGTACTGCTGTGATGAAGCTCTACACACAATCTTCCATTCCCCCAGATAGCTGCCATCTGCTGTATGCAAAACAGTAATAATGTGCATTGCCAGGCAATGGGGTTTTGTTTGTTTGTTTGTTTCCAATCTTGGAGACAGAAATCTACAGATTTCAGAAATAGATAGAAACATTCATTCAGCTAACTACTGAGTTTTGTCATGGTTGTTTTTGGTTTTTTGGGTTTTGTTTTTCGTTTTTTTTTTTTTTAGCACTGCATTGCTACATAGTTACATTTGGTGAGTTTTAAGGGCAGAACTAAAAAACCATTCAGATCCCAGGCTTCCGAGAGCTGAATTTTCACTACATGCGCTGCAAAGCTTAGATTTTCTAAACAATTAATATTTGTTTAGTTTTAAGTCTGGCCAGAATTACTTTGACTCCCCCGCCTCAAATATTTAATGTTGACATCTACGTAATAATTTTCTAGATTTAAAAACCTTAAGAATGAGAAGAGAAATGCTTTTCTAGAGACAAGAGGAAGCAATGCTTTTTAAAGTATAAAACAGGTGTCAAGCACCATGAATACAAGAGATTTGCATGGCTTAGGGTCCTGATCTGCATGGGCAAACTCCTATGTCTTGACTTTTAGGGCTGATTCCCACAGGGCAGCTTGTAGGATTGAGGTCTATCTGTCTGTCTGTGCACCTTATCTAACATCTTATGACATGATGAGTCTCTTCAGCTCTCCTGGGGCTCTGCTTACACGCATAACTTGTCATCAGAAATTTAAGGAAATTCATGGAGATGTTTTTGTTCACTCACTTGAACATCTAACCCATGCCCTTTAAGTCAATAACATATAAATGTCTTAGGTAATTTTCACCGTGTAAATTTCTAAAAGCACTTAATCTTCATTGCAACAAGTTAGATTTGTACATGAAATTCATTGTTAGCAATGAGAAGGCAAAATTATCAGAAAAAAATAAATCCTCATTATTTTTGTTATACATAGATAGTAAAGTTCTATGTATCCATTTAAAAATAATATACTTTTTCCTCCAGGAGATCTTGGGATTGTTGATTTTTGGTTTGTCATAAGAAAGTTAAAAATATTTTTAATTAATTTTTAATCAAAATATGTTTATGTATATGAGTATATGTTTAAATATATATAGATTAAGAACACTTTCTGCTTTCCTGGGCTCTGTTCATGAAACCAGCAGATATTCTCTGGCCAATAATAAAACATTTGACATCTTGATGATATAGAGGACCATGTATTTGATGGTCATGTTTCTGTTATGAGTATATATGATGGGGTTTTTGCTTTTTTTGTTGTTGTTCAATTTGTGCTTGTTTGGGTTTTTTTGACTTTATTCTGGCTTTTGGTAAATATTCCAGAAAATAAATTAAAAGCCAAAATATATTTTAATAGCCTCTGAAGACCTCTTGTAAATACAGAAATTAATGATAAGAGCACTACCACATTTAAAATATTGACAAAATTGTTTATCATATTTTACAGTGGCAAGTAGTGGTATCTGACATTTTAATTTAGAAACACTGCAATTTAGAGTTAATTGCCCCCTGCAGTTACCCAGGAAAATGTATCTCTCAGTATCCAAATGCTCTTGATGTTTATTTTGTAAATAAAGTATTGTGGTCCTGTGTCACAGAAGATGGTGAACATTATCAATATATGACTGTAAAATAAGCCAATCAATGCCAATTATTGGCAGCAGCCATTATAAACACAGTGGGCTCAACTATGGCAGTAACTGTGGCCATAACTAATTTCATATTGAATTGAGTCCCAGCTGAATCTATCCAGTGAAATAAGTTTCCAAATAAAAAATACCCTCCCATTTACGTCTGAGCTGATTGAAAGATGTAATTTAAAAAGGTGAAGCCCTGTGACCTGTTTATGCTGTACCTTGGCCCTTTGACTCTTTGCTTGAGCACCTCACTTAACCACTAAAAATATGTCCTTAGCTTTCTGTGGAGAATAGTAAAGTTACTTCTGTAGTCATCTATCTACAAAAAAATATTCAGCAGTGGAAAAACTAATCCCAGGCAGTCCTTATGTCTTTCTCATATACTTCGGGAGCTTTCCAAGAAATCTCTACTGTTGAACATTGGAAAAATGGCCATCCTGTGTTATTGTTCTTTCCAGATCTATTTAATATCAGATTGTCCATCTGACTTCCTTTCTTCATTTTCCATAAAGAAAATTCATACTGATTGAAACCATAATACTGGAATAACGTTAAGATTACTTCAGTCTATGAAATCATATGCATCTGCCCCTGTAATTCCTCTCTGGCAACTTAAGATCTGCACTGGATGAGTAAAATAAACTGATTTCATTTCAACATACTCAATCTGATTTTTTCAAACAACTTCATAATTTCTGATACCACAAAAAATAATTGGTCATGATAGTTTACCTCAAGTTGTTACAAGGGCAACAGAAAAATTCTGATTTACATGCCCCATGGAATAAAAGTATAAAATTGAGTTTCATGGTTTCAGTCTTTTGTGTTTAGAAATTGGTAAATTCTCCAGTTCTATCAGTTGTAATACTCTGTTAGTCACATATTGGAAAATTACTTTCTTATTGTAATGAGGAGGAAAAAAATTGCAACAAAATAAAATAAACATTTTCCAGGCCCAAAATCCTTTTTTTTTTTTTCCACTCAGCCTTTTTTAAAGAAAAAGCAGTGAGGTGGAAGCTAAAACTTGAATAGCTTAAGGATATTGATTCATTCTTACTTGACAGGTGGAATAATGGTTGCAGCACTAACCACAGCAATTACAGCATTAAAATGTCAAGAAATTAGAGGTCAGAATAACAGATAATTTTCTTCCTTTTGTCAGATTAAAAATTGACATTCTTTGACAGCATAGGATTTCTGGCTGAGAAAATTATGACAGCTTAACTCATCTTGTACTTGTAAGGCAGTAATTGATAATGAACTTTACCATGACAGTCTTCTCCTGTGGAGAAACATGACAGAACATCCCTGGTACAAAGCCTGTATCTCTTTTTAATATGTAAACAGTAGTTATATTGGACATTAGATGTTATTTGGAATTGTCTTTACTGTTAGTTTACATCATAATCCAAATCCTTTTCCACTAGACAGATTTGGCTGACTTCAAGGAATGGATGCTGAGAATGCTGATATATAAAGAGCAATATGGGAGATATGGTTTATTTATAGTGCTTTGGTGTTACAGGTCCACTACTCTTACTGGTCCACTTCTTTGATAAAATGTAGTTCCTCCCCAGGTTTCTCTTAGAATATCTGTAGATTTTAGGAGCCCCTTTCTTTCCCAGACACCTGGAAATGGAGGCACTCAAAAATCCATTGAGTTGTGTTTTTCTCAAAGTAGGAACTTGTATGAAGTGTTGGGGCTAAAAGGAAAGAAAATAGCCATACTGGTCATTAGAAAATGCAATAGACAAGAAGAAAATATTTTTATTTTCTGAATTTAATGCCTTGTAGATGAAACACAAAATAATTAACTGGACAGCTTAGTGCATAAAAGGTTAATCGCATGTAGTACTGAAAGCACATCTACTTGCAGAAAAGTAATTATTTTGGCTTTTGGTTTGCTTTGGACTTAAGGCTAACTTCCTATCTTCCTTGTGTTGAGCTGCAAATCCAGTTTAGCAGTGCAGTACAATGACTTCCCTGTGGCTGTTGCATCTTCACCATATGCTTGCATCTCCCCAGTCCAGCAGGAATTATTGCAAGGGTGTAGTAAAGCAAGGCAGTGTGAGCATAGTGGGCTCAGATATTTTTCCCGAGCGCCTGTCAGGATACCTGAGCATACTTGCAACTCACACGGCAAATTGAAAAATGATTAAAATTGCTATTGTTTGACAGGCAGTTGCTGTGCCCATAAACTAATCCTAGTAGGACAGTTTTTCTGGCAGCTAACAGAGCATATGGCCTATGCAATATTTATTTCTTTGGTGATGACTTGATATTTAGCATATTTAAATAATTTGAAAAGTCATAATGATGCGGTAGTCTTGCAGTGCTTTTCAGCTACCCTGATTTCTGGGTTATATTTTTCCTCTTATATTTTCTTCTGTTATCTCTTTCTTTGATCTGACAGGAATAACAAAGCATCCCTCTGGATCTGCTATAGTGAAATATGCCCACAGGAAGCAGAGTAGATCACATCAGTTTTCACTTCTTTTTTTTTCTCCTTTCTTTTTTTTCCCTCCTTGCTGAAACACTTTTTGCTACTACAGAGGGCTGACATGATAGGGCTGTCAAGACTCAGCAAGATAGATATATCTTTAACAAAGGGAGCTGGAGTGCTAGCCCTTCCCTGGTGACTGAACCTGGCAAATTTATGAGGAAAAAATTAACACACTATTCTAATAGTGCTATATAACACTTTTGAGGTAGTGCCAGCCCTTGCCACCAAGTGCTTGTTCTTCCTTTCTCTCAAAGTTATTCTTTTTTATTCTGATTTCATTTTTAACTTGTTAAGATATTTTTCTTCTGGGAGCTGTTTCTTTGATGTGACAAGAATATCAAAACCACCTTAATGGATCTGCTTGATTGAATTGTACCCGCAGCACTGACCACTTATACGTTCACTTGTATTTAATTGCCTCCATACAAGGGATGGTCTTTCCTTCCTCTCTAGGAGCAGTCCTGTTTAAGCAGGAATATGGATAGTGGTGAAATTAGTTGGAAGCTGCATGTAGTACCAATGTCTGCTTTTTTCAAAGTTAAGTTAAGGAATTCGAGTAAAAACTGTCATCAAAGTAGAAATTATTTTCCTGTATGCTAAGGGCTTTATTCTTCTCTAAGAAATGTGTATTGCATTCTGTTGATTTTTGTCAAGAAATCTACTTCTTCATTCCCAAATAATGTTTTTCTTAGACGTATAGAACTAGAATTTTTTTTCAAAATTAATACTGGTATAGGGAAAAAGAGACTTGATTATTTTGTACTATTTTTGGCCCGTATATTTTATTGCATTCTGAAATTATAACAGAATATTAATGAATTTTTTTAATGTTTCACTCTGGGAACATGTATAGATATAATAATTTTTATGTGAGTCCTGGTGAGTTTCAGAGCTCTGTGTCAGTCTCTAAAAGGAAAATGGAGAGTTTTTATTTGCTGTCACTTTGTTATGATAACTATTTGTAGATAAAGGAGCAAAACTCAGGGACTTTTTGAGGGTAAGATATTTATTTCTGTAGACAAAGATTCCTGCAGAAGACACAGAATATAGGAAAAGACATATTAAATCTGAATATTCAATAAGAAATTAATATAAATTGCATGAGGTCAGTTAGCACACAGTAATGTGTGCAGACTTCTACTTGCATGTTATGTGTGCTTGGATATTATATGTTTGTTGTTCAGAGGAAAGGGCTTTCAGAAGGTGTTTGCTTCAGAATAAGCTGAATAAACTGAAACTTTTAAATTATTCATCCAATGTAACTCTGAAATGACTTTTTGGGAGGATCTATCCTAAGTAATACAAGCCAAGGAATCAAAAATCCTTATGACAAGGAGTCAAAAATCATATTCTGATGCACAGGACTCCAATTTAAAAACATCCATCTTAAAACAATTATCCACAGTTAGATTAATTATTGATCATGATAGCTCTAGTTAGTGAATATATTTGAAATGAGAAATAGTCAGTATTTCAAAAAATCTGTGATGATCTGAATTCATGATCATTCTTGGATCATGCTGTTACATGTTTATGGGAGTTCAGAACCTTTCCAGAATCAAGAAAAGACACGGTCTCTTAAAGAAAAACAAACGGCATTTGTTTGTGGCATACAGGTGGGGGTTTTGTCCAAAATGGCCTATTAAAAGGTTTGGGATTTATTATTTATTGTACTTGTGATTAAAATGCTCTTTATCCAGGCAAAGCTAAGCACTGCCACTCAACAAATGTCACCAGCTTTCCACCAAGGGTTCAAATAAAGGAGCTGATGATAACTTATTAAGGTGATGAGACTTGAATCAACCTATTTATTACATATTTCAGATTATTCATTCATTAAAGGAATACTGCAGTAAATTTGTAAACACATATTCCAGAAAAATATCTACTAATAAATACTTCAGCCTACTTGAAGTATTATTTGGAATAAATTGTTTTACCCTTTCTCATCTACATTAGAAATTCCATGTGCATTTCAAACCCAGGAGTCTTACCCAAACTGAGTTTAATGTTTTGCCGATATGAAAAGAACATTAACCACAATTGCTCTCTTTTATTGCAGAAATATATAAAGTATAGGTCTTGAGTGTGAAAATTTCTTCTTTATTGTCTGGGTTTAGTTTGTTGGTTTTTTTTTCTCCATATGGATGACAGGTACCAATTATTGATTTTTAAAATTAGCAACAAGAATTCTCACATACACTTAAAGTAATATTTTATGCAAGAGAGAGAGATGTGGTGAGAATTACTGCAGCCAATTGAAACAGAAATAGCTGCAAGGGGCTTCTTTTTTCCTATTAGCACAGATTTCAGTTGTATTATGCTGTCATTACCTCAGCATAAATTAACCATTATTCAAAACATTTCCCACAGAGTAGTTTATTGGAGCAGATATTACTCAGTCTAAGTATCTAGTCATTCACTTAGAAAGATGCAAAGCTGAGCTTTCTAAATGTTTTAAACATATTGATAATGTGCCTCTTTAATGCCATTTTGATGCCTGCATATAGTATATCTATATTATTGTTTTCAATTTATGTCAAGAATAAAGTGAAGTTTTGAAGAATGTGTTCTGGGAAATAATCCAAACAGAATTATTTCTTTATAAACTAAACCCTGCAAATAACTGAGAACATTTATTTTAAACGTAACAGTACAATCTTGTTCCAAATCTGAAATTCTAATATACGCTGAAACCTGATGGATACCGTTTGTGACACCTTTCAGTATGTACTCTTTACATACCCTCCCTTCAGTCCTTTTTCAGATGTGAGTTTTGAAGGTTTGCCTGTTCTCTGAAATAGATCTTATGTCCTGCAGTGGATAAATTGAAGGTTGGCAGATGGCTGGAGCCTCATCATAATCACAACTTTTAGTAAAGAGTATGGGCTTTCAAAATCTCAGAGCACCTTCTTAAGGTGGGAATAAGACAGATGATCTCTGATAGAAAGATGAAGCTGAGAGCAAAGAGATAAGCCTGCATTTACTTTCTGTTCAGATGAAAAATGAAATCACTAATGTTATATTACCACATTCTTTACTTAATTTTATTTCATTAACAAGAAACTATTTTATTCAAGGGGTTTGAGATTTCTTTTTTGTCAAAACAGAAGTAGAACATGAAGTCACATTTTTCTTTTTGTATAGTGTTATGTTTATAAAACATGAACAAAATACACATACTAGATACTTTGGTTTACTGAGCCTGTTCTGCTTTCCAAGTATTAAAAATGTCTTCAGTCATCATGTTTTATTTAGATAATAAACCAGAAGAAAAAACATCACAGCTAAAATGCATTCTTTGATGATTAAATACCCTTTCCTGTTTTATTACTGCCCTGCTTTCAGAAGGCCTGTTCTGCTGTTTGCTTCCCTGTTTTCCTCATTTTCTTTTGTGTTTTCCTGAAGGGGAAGTTCTTAATGGTAAAACTAAGTAGAAATAAATATGATGTGTATGTTCTGCATAATGGCTTTCTGAAACATGTGTAAGTCATTCTTCTGGCAGCAAAGGTCACTAATTATTGGAGGTATTAATAACTTTTTCTTTTCCACAACAATTATATTCTCTAGACTTAATCTTATACCTTCATTTATTTACTTCTACATAAAAGATGTCAGTGTTTCAGCAGTTCAAAAGACTACCTGCTTATGATTATCTGAATTCTTGTCAGCTTCTGGCCAAATTGCTGCAGGATATGAACGGTCGCTAAATAGAGCCCCTTTCTTTCAAGTTTTGGTTGAACTTTCTCATGGAGTGTTATTTTCTATGTGGATTTACCAAAAATATCTCAGAGAGTTCAGGGAAGAGCATCCTGGTGTGAGAGTACAGAGAAGACTCACTTAGGGAAAGGATTTCAAGAGGTTGACAGAAAATAAGAGTCAGAGGAGATGTGTGGCAGAAAGGCAGGAATATGGAGAGCTACTCATGCCAAGGTGCATAGGGATATTGTTAGGTCTGGTGCCAGATTAACTGGCACTTACAGGGTCAAATTCAGATGTGAATATTTAGACATAATGGCAGAAATTTCCAAAGATCTATAGGTCATAATTTGACTGTACATATCTCATAAGAGATATAGAATCCTCATTCAATGGATCACCTCAAACTAGAATGAGCAAACACTGTGCAAATGGATTTTTAGGAAGAGTGTACAATGTGGGAAGATGGAAAAATTGTGACTTTTTTCACCTGTATCTTTTATTCTGATTATGATTTGTTATGGCGATGGCTTCAAACATAACATGAAAACAACTGCTTTGTAAGTAATTGCATTAATCTATGCCTCCATTGATTACAGTAACTTCCATTCTATGTTACTGTGCTTTTTTTCTGTTTTAATTCAATAATATATTTTTAAATTTTTAATTTCTGAAAAATTAATATAGAATTTAGTTCAGGAGGGCTTCTTTTATTGATATGTTCTGGACGAAAATTTTTCCAGACAGTCAGGTCTCTGAAGGTCTTCACTGTTTAAGACCCTGTCTGAGTTGTTCTGTTAGTGATTTAAGTAGACCAAAGTCAATGGGGTTAAAATTTGTGGTCAGTAGGTGATCTGAGCATCTACTGTGTATAGATTGCTATCCAACAAGCATAGTTTGCTACAGTTCCTACAACCAAACCCAGTTGCATGTAATTGAGCCCAAGTCACAAAAATTAAATATTGTCCTAAATACTCACAGACTTTTTTAAAATTTCTTATATTGGCAAATTTGTCAAGAGGTGACACAAAATGTGTAGTAGTTTTACAGAATAGAATGCAAACGTGTATTTCCTAAAACAAAAGGAGGAGAGTATAGAGGAGGGAAATGTAACTGAAGTGGAAGAAGAGTAAGGAAAAAACTCGAGATTTTTTCTTATAAAAAAGATTAATTCAGTTGATGGACATAAAAATCATGGAAGAAGTGGGAGTATTGATGCGTTTTTGTTCTTAAAAAAATCATTCCCTCACAAGCTAGGCTTGTCATTGCAGAAACTTTACGTGCATTTATTGTCTATTTTTTAAAGGTTTAATTGTTAAGCTTTAAAGGCTCACAATTTAGCTGTTAAAATAAAAAGCATAGTTAAAATCATCTGTAAGCATGCACTGTGAAAGCTCGTAGTCACAAAAAAAATTAATTTGAAAAAATTGGATGAAGTTTCAAAGTTTCAGTAAAAACTCCAACTGGTATTAATGTTGCCTTTTTATAAAATAGAATGCCTATGCTTAAAGGACTCTGCGCTTTTAAAAATTACAATTAAAAACATACAGTGTCTTAAACAAAACAAAAGATGAAGACAGCTAATAAATAGAATGAAATCTGATGAGATCACAAAAAAAAATTCTCTTCTATCTTCACGGAGTAAACTTTTGCAGTGTATAAGAGGCAGTACACTATTTGGATGACATAAGAATCTCTGAAAACCATGGGAAATTGCCCAATATTACTTCCTTGGATTCAATCCCAATTACTCCCCAAGGACTTAACAAGTCTAGGGTGCTTTTATTTTATTCTCATCCTGGTTTGTTTTTCCTTTTTTTTCTGGTAGCTGTGTGGGAAGCAGCAAGCCAGGCTCTTTCTGCTTCTGTGACCATTCGTGGCTCATGAAATAGTCATCCATCTTGAAAGTCAGAGATCCTTCAGAATTATTAATTGTCCTCAAAAATAAAAAAGTTTTTCCACTTACTGCATTGGCCTATTGAGAGCTGTGAGTGGAGTTTAGGCTGGCTGCTTCTTCTTTCTGGACCAGGCTGTGGAATATGGACAAAGATGCTCAGTTTTGCTGTTTTGTCTGGACTTGGAGAGTTTGTTTCATGTATTTTCCAAGGTGATCATCATGAACAGTAGAAGTTTCTTCTGCCTCAGTGGAGAGGAAATTTTTCACAAGTTCCTTCTCTCTTTTGTAGCATCTTTACTCCTGTGCACGATCTGGAGCTTTATTATTGTAGGACTATGAATGTGTAATACCACTGTCTTTATTTCCACAGAATAACTAGGTTCTGCTTTCAGCTCAGCATTCTGGTCACTATAAATGATTGCAGATCAGTGATATATGACTTTAAGATGTTTTTAAAATTATTTTGAAATAATAGAACCAAAAGCAGTATCAAGTTTTGTCCAGAATGAAGCCTTGCACGTGCCGTAGATTAAAATTGGATAGGTCTGGGTGAGAAGCTTCTCTGTCTGAAAAGAAATAATAATGAGGGATGAAGGAGGGGAAATGGAATTGTGTGGGAAGATGAGAATTTACACAACTCCTGTCTTCTTGAGAGAGGGAGCAGGATAAAACAAATGAGCAACAAAGAGTGGAAAAGGATAGAATAGACATTTGGGGCTTTTGTTGCAGAGGAGGAGGGAGAACAGAAAAGCAGTCATTGGGAGTCTTATAGAAATGAGGGAATTACCATAGGAACAGACAGTCCTTGGTACAGTTAATGGAGAGAAATTATATCTGTGGCCATCCCAAAACTTAATGGGATTTTTTAGTCTTGACCTTTGGGGCTTATTTTTTAACTAGTGAATTCATTGAGATATTGCACAGTGTAATCTAGTTAGGCATCTCTAAACCAAGACTTTATTTTATGTACTTCTGACTTGTAAAATTTAGCAGACTTCTAAATGCAGTTGATGGTGTATTGAAAAGTACTACTGGCAATTTTTATCCTGGCACAGCTGGAAATTCAGTCTTTCTTGCTGTCACACACTGCCTTTCACATGTGGAAACAATTGTAGCATCTCAGACAGAAGCAGTGGTTTTGTATTTTTTTAAAATGCCTATAAATTTTAGTGACTGCCAACTAAAGGATGATAATGACTTTTTTTTTTTTCTTAATTCTTTTACTTTATCTTTTGTAGACCTTGAAAATCTGTAGTGGTTTCTGTGAGAAGACAATCTGTATTTAAAAATTCAGAAGACTTTTTATTTCTTACTCAAGAAAATGTAACAAATTTATCTGTGTTTAAGAAAAGCCTTGAAATAACAATTTGTTATTGGAGGTAATGCACTTAGAGCCTTTTTTAAAAACAGTATGTGTTTCAAAAGTTTCCTCTGTTTAAAAAACACAATAGACAACCATCTCAAAGATCTAAAAATGTGAATTAAGTCTTCATCATCCTGGCTTGTATTTCATATGCAAAAGAAAAAAATTAATTAAAGTATGACATAATGGAAACACTTGACTTAAAAGCAAAGACTCCAGAGTAGGAATGACAAAATGTAAAAGCTAAGATTGTAATGGTAGATATTAAAAAAAAAAAAAAAAAAGAAAGAAAAATGCAGAGAAGAATACTTTCTAAAGGAGTATAAGTAACAAGAAGAATTTTAATTACCTGAAATTTTAAACCAGCAACACAAAATCAAGAGGAAAGCAACAGTTTGGGCAGACTAGAACATGATGTTCAGAGTCAGATCTTCCTAAGGCCTAAGAGTGAGGACTTTTTCTTAGTAACAGGAGTTATGCAATGGGAGTCACATTGAGGAAATGCATCTGGTTTGGTTTGGTTGCAAATACAAACTAGGACACATCTGCAATTTTGTGTGTTGTAATGTTTTGATTAGCATCCTATAAAGGAGTAACACGAAGGTGTAGTATCAAGAGAGAAATTCCATGCTGCGGGTGTACATCTGAATAATTTGCATTGCAGAATCTAGATGTCAAAGTGAAGTTCATTCCATAGACCTAAACACCAGATGGGAAAGATCATCTAGACTGGCCTCTCACCCAACAAATCACACAGAGCTTTTGCCCGTGTCAGGGTTGGTGTCTGAATAATGATATTCCTTATATAGGTGGAGTTCAGGTGATAAGAAATTATTTCAGACGGTCACCTAAAATATTTATAACCCAAAAACAACAACAAAATTTTTATTTTAAAAGAAATGAGTGCATGTCTTTGGAAAAGATGAAATTGTTTTTTCAAATTGAGAGGAATCCTTATTTCTGAGTTTTCTCATTAGATGCTCATTGAAAAAAAGATTTAAGGGCAATTTTGAGGATCTAAAAATAAAAAATTCTGATTGCCTAGGTCTCAAAACATTAACTATTTATGTCATTAAGTTACATATTTTATGAATTTTTGAATCATGCTATTATATCTCTTACAAATTAATTTAGCAATAAAATATTTTTTAATCTTTGTACTCAGTAACTTAATGATCAAAGAAAGCAACATTTTTTTTTACAAACTTAATACAGATTTGGAAGAATGATGACAGAGCAATGATTTCATTTGGCATGACATCAATGAACACAAGAGTTTCAGTAAACATTACCAATTTATACAGGACAGAAATAATTACAAACATGAACATAAGAAATACAATAGTTCAACTGAAAACAATAATGACATGAAATAAGAATAACAAAATGTTTTTTTGTGTGGTGGATGACCTCATTGCTTTCTAAAGCTACCTGAGGAGAGAGAGTAGAGAGGGAGATGCTGAGGTCTTCCCTCTGACATTCAGGGACACATGAAAATGTTTCAATGCTGTGCCAGGGGAAGTCTATATTTAACAAAAAGAAGCTTTTCTTTGCTGAGGTTGTGGTCACTTGAACAGACTTCCTAGAGAGGTGGCCAGTGCCTGAAACCACTCAGTCTTTTATAGGCATCTGTATGATGCCCTTAGCACCATTCTCTATCTTTTGGTCTGCCCTGAAGAGATCAGGCAACTGAAATACTCAAGTCTAGGCCTGACTATACAAATAAAAAAAAAAAAAAAAAAAAGCTGCCTTGAATGTATTTGTAAACAAAATTATAAATAAATATATTTCTTTCTTCATTTCTGGGATATGTTTAGGGTTTTGCACAGCATGAACTCTATAAGCAAAGGGATGCTCCCTATTTGCCTTTATATACAAGCAAACAGCATGGAAGAAAAGGCAGTGGAATTGTTTGTCATGGACTGGGAGCAAGACCCACATTAAGAAAAATTATCAGAACTGTTAAAAGAGATGTGATGAAATGAGCAGTGTGGCCTAAGAAACCCAAATAACAACACAGACCTTGTCAGAGGAATTTGGAGTCAAATCTTTTTGCTTAAGAGTAGAACAGAATTTTTAGGTTTTAATGTAATTTAATGAGAGAACTTTGTTATATCAGTTCTAAATTCCTTTGTTCCAGGCAGAGTTGGAAGGGACAAGAATAAGAAAAATTATAGGATTTTTCTTTTCCTTCTCGTATAGTTAGGAAGGGAGAGGAACGCTTCATTCCTTGATTTAAGCTCTTTTCAGCCTAAGGAAGTTCTCCATGATTTTCAGGAGAATGGAAGTATTTGTGCTCAGACATGTGGGAACTTTACTAGTGAGAGAATGCATGAAAGAGTAAGGAACACTTTTAGCTAAACCTATCCTGCCTGCAGGATATTTGTCTTCATGGTACTTTTGCTTCATCTGCTCTGTTTTTGGTTGTGAGATGTATTGAATTTATTTCCCACTTGCAGACCATTAACCAAATGCTTGCTTGAGCTGACAGAGTGTTTGAAATACTTTTTTCTGTCATGAGAGTCATATTGGAGTACCAGGGGCAAGGATGAAAAAGATATGAAGGTGAGAGGGGGAAGAACTAGGTATGACAATTAGTGGCTTCTTGAGGTAAATGTGAGAGGTAATAGGCAGCACTCCCTGAGACAAACAAGATCACCAATGTGCCTGTAAAGAGAATGGGAGATCTTACCTTTCACATTCTCTCTCCTCTCATAGTACTCTCTCCTTTCACAGGGGAATGAGGAAGAGGTTCAAGGGTAGCTCTGGGGGAAAGCTGAATGTCAGCTTTGAGCTCAAATAATATTGCTATGGAGCCATTTAATTGCACACAGGACCCAGTGAGATGCCTCCTGTGAGGGGAACGAGCTTAAGGATGCCCCTTCTCCATTGTTAAATTAATAAAATAGTGACCTGTGGAGAAAATCCATTTCAGTGCCCATCTTCCAGTCCCTTGAGTATCCTGATTAAATAACTGACTGTATTGAAGCCTCCAGAGCAGTTGAGTCATTGCTTGTGTTTAAACTACAGCACTTCTTTCCTCCAAACATACAGTAATAAAATGGAATTCAATAATCTTAATCAACTTATCAAAAAATCCTGAAGATACTGGTGCTGCTTAACATCTGTAGATGCAAAGAAAAAAGCAGTACCTCACACCACTTGTACAGAACAAAAACACTTCAAGCTGTTTATGCTACTCACCAAAGGGCTGTCAATCTTATTTGCTGGGAAGAAGACAGTGCTTGGGGGTTGTTGAGTGTGCTGGCTGCACAGGAGGGAGAGTACATAAAGGATTCCTATGTTTATTTGGAAGCAGAAATGAAATAAACTTTCAGTAATGGCAGTGTTGGATGACTATTGCTGTGGTGCATATTTCTCAGATGCCTACAGATTTTCACTCTTCCTTGCACTCAGTCCCCATGCACAGGGGAAAATGGATTACAGAAAATTTTCAGTGTAGTAACAAAGAATAAAACACACCACGATTATGGGAATTAGTGGTAAGAAGCCTGAACACGTTAAAAAAAAAGTAATATAAAACATAGAAAAAGATTAAAAAATTTGGAAAGTTTACTGATCATTGTAGTAATCAGTGAAGATTAATAAAACAAGGGTATTTCACATAAGAATAAAAATATTGTCTATCTGCAGCGCAGTCTGATTTTCAGGAATTTCTTTCTTCCTTTCATGATTTATGGTAAAAGTGCTCATGCTTTTATGTTTCTTGTGTTAGGTAAATCATCAGGTTTCTCTCTCAGCAAAGGGGATTTTACAAAAGAAACAGACTTAATATCTTCCTTGGTGATTTTATCTGCATTTCTAAAGAACCTTTTTAGAGAAAAAGTAAATTAAAAATTACCTGCTTCATGGCTTACCCTTTTCGTAAAGATGTGCCAGTAGAAAAATAAAACCTTAATTTCTGTGATGTTTCAGATGAGTCAGTTCTAGCATTTGTATTTAGATTAGGACTGAGCTTCTGAGATGAATATGCCAACCACCCCTATTTGCCACGATTTCATTCAAGCTGCAGAGCAGCTTTGGAGTGTGTGAATTGACTCCCAAGCCACTGCAGCTGCAGGTTCCAGGGGTGCAGCTGGCAGAGCTCAGTCACTGTTGGGGTCTGCAGCCCCCAGTGGAGCCAGTCTGGTGGGATAACCCTGCTGTGGTTATGTGTTCAGCAGGGCTTCCTCAAGAGGAACTTGGCTTCTTCTCCTTGGGACACCGTGGTAGAACATGTGAATAGTTCAAAGCTGCATGTGGGAAAGTATGGACTAGACAATAGGAACCGTTTCTTTACTGAGAGATTGATTAACCACTGGAACAGGCTTCCTAGAGACACAGCTGATGCCCCTGAGCCTCTGAGTGTTTAAGAGGCCTTTGGACAGTGCCCTTAACAACATGCTTTAGCTTTTGGTCAGCAGACAGGTGTTGATCAGGGTGGTCATTGTAGGTCTCTATTAACTGAAAAGAATCTTGTCCCCTTCCCTTCCNTTGGCTTCTTCTCCTTGGGACACCGTGGTAGAACATGTGAATAGTTCAAAGCTGCATGTGGGAAAGTATGGACTAGACAATAGGAACCGTTTCTTTACTGAGAGATTGATTAACCACTGGAACAGGCTTCCTAGAGACACAGCTGATGCCCCTGAGCCTCTGAGTGTTTAAGAGGCCTTTGGACAGTGCCCTTAACAACATGCTTTAGCTTTTGGTCAGCAGACAGGTGTTGATCAGGGTGGTCATTGTAGGTC
>VZTB01001714.1:159614-189478 GCA_013397245.1 Thryothorus ludovicianus
TTCCTTCCCTTCCCTTCCCTTCCCTTCCCTTCCCTTCCCTTCCCTTTTGCTGTACATCTCTCTTTTTGTTGTTTCACTACTTCCTGAAGGCATTGCTTTTGACCACTGGAAGTAATTCTTACACCCAAAGAAACAGAGTGCATGGATTATTTCGTAAAATACTTGTATTTATTTCAATTATAATTAAGAAATAATCCCGGATACTTCAGTAGACTGAATAATGAGCAAAGCAGATGTATTGAATTCTTCATTCCATGGGAAACTGACACTAAGGCCTTACCCTTCAGGGTGCAGGGCAGCATCCCAGTGTCCGTGTGAGTGTGCAGTCTACCCTTAAGCATAAAAATTGGAAACCCATCAATTATTTTCTTTGAGCAAAATACATTGAGGATATTGATCATTGTATTATTCATAAGATTTGATTATCTGATATATTGATTTCTTCACCAAAATGCATGCAAATATATAATAGATATTCCTTTATATTACTTTTAAATGATCATTATTCAGTCCTATGAAGTTGTGTTTTGTTTGAGTGTATAAATTAACTTGTGTTAAATCGACTAATTTTAAACTTGGAATTGCCAGCAAGTTTGCAGATTTTTTTTCCTCATTCTGACCTATTATCAAATAATATGCTAAGAACCATTATATTTTTCTGAATACATGATCATATCCTAACAGATACTCCCTGAAGTGTCTGGAGTACAAATCTCATTTTATGTGTATTAAAAACAGTAGGGAATCTTAAATCAGCTCACTAAATAGCTTTTTTTCAACACCTTATTGAGGAAGAGAAAACTAATATAATTGCCATTTTGCTGTTCTGAAAGCTTTAAATCTGGCAGCCACTGAATTCCAAGCTTATATTGTTTTTGCATGAAGGCCATTTGAAGGTGAAAAGAGAATAAACTTGATTTTAATAAAATTTGTATGAAATTGACTAGAATGTGTGTCTCAGGGAGTGGTATTGCACTTTGCACACAATACTCGGGATCTGATGGGAGAAAAGGAATTGATTAATTAGAATGAAGTGTTTAAGACCATTAAATAAATATGAAGTTTGATGATTTACAGCTCAAGAAAAATCGTGGTATACACTTACCAGTTTTCAGATTAGTTTTAGATACAGCCAGAGTTCTCTTGTAAACAAATCAATGTATTACATTATTATTCACAGATCTGTTTTGGACCTGCTTTTCATTTTGTGTCAAGTTATCAGATAGGAGGCAGCATTAGGAATACCCTTGGGCCAGTCACTTTATCTCGGTGTGCTTATGTTTATCTTCTGTGTTAAGTTTTGACAAGGTTTTTCTGTCCTTTGTGAGTATTGTGAGCTCCAGAGAGCAATACCAGCGGTGTCTGTGCACGGCAGTGGCATTCAGCAGACTACAGTCTCAGCGCAGCAGCTGAACGATATGGGGATTTTTCAATAAACATTGCTCAGTTCCTTTAATGCTTCTAAGAGGTGTCAGTTTTACAAATGGTATTTTGACTGAAAAGGATAACAGTACTATCCATGGGGTGGGGGGACAGGCAGCTGTCTTGTAAATGCAAGCCAGCAAAAATATTCAATATTCCCTGACTGTCAAGGTCTTGGTTCTGCATTTGTTCTGGTTTCAAAAGGACTTGACATTAAGTTAAATGTTTTAAAATTATGGGAGCATAGAGTATGTAAGCATTTACCAGCACATCTTCAGCTGTAAAATAACAGCTGCTTTTGATCATTACGTTTTGAGTGTCCATTCCTCATAATCTGAAAAATTCATGAGAGTTTGTTATTCTGCTTCTATTTCTCCTCATCTATTGCCTCCATAAATTTACTTGAACTGAGAGGGAAAGCCAGCAAAATTTATTTGTGCAGAATTTACAAACAATCAGAATTTGCCAAGACCAGCCAACATGAAAGTAAATGTGTAAATTAGAACTGGACTGCATTGAAAAAAAATTAATAATTCATTTCAGTGTTCCTGTGAGAGAACATAAGTATCATTTAAGGGATCACTATAAAGGAAGATCTGGGTTTTTTCATTATTGCTGCCAAATACAATTCACACTCTTATTTCAACACAGAATTCTTTGGAAAATTAGAATTAAATTAACCTTGATACTTATTTAAAAAAAAACACCAAAAAATGGAAATTAATTTTCTGAAAATATCAACAGATATGTGTAGGAGTATATATTTCACTGATATATACTTATATTGTTAGTATTTGTAATTTTGAAAATGAAATTCACAAACAAGTACAATTCCTTTCCCTTCTCACCTGGCAAATCAATTCTGAAGTGCTGAGTGCAATAGAAAATCCTATCTTTATGTGACTTGAAGTAAATTTTCTATTCCTATATTAAAAATGTTTGCATGAGTGAAGGTATTTACACATTGTGTAAAGAGATATTGCTTGTATGGTATACATAGACAGCTGCTGTATGGACCTATACACATATATATACACATATGCCCACACAAATGTGTTTGTTTGTATAAAAGTCACCTGTGACTCTAAATTAATTCATTATTAAATGATGTTAATAAAAGCTGAGATGCTCACAAGTTCCCAAGAAACAGTCTGTGCCTTGGAGGCTGAAGTTCAGTCTGAATTAGTCAACAAACAAGAAAACACCTGTACCAGTGTAATGACAGCATTGAATGTGCTGGGGCTGCAATCCATTGAAAGTCCTTCAGCTGCTTCACTGGACTTTACATTAAGTTTCTTTTTCAGCAAGTGTTTGTTTGCAGTATTCCATTATATACCTGTCAGTCTAGGGCATTAAGAGTGGGGGACATCAGTGACCTGTTAGAAAATCTCTCTCTGACATGTCTTCTTACATCTATGCTGTGAAGTGAAGGAAAGCACAGATTGGCTTATAGGAATAGCAAAATATATACATTATAAGAGGATTCTTCTGTATCCTGAAGTATTTATGGTGCTTCTTGCTGTTTTATGTCTGAAAGAAAATTTACCAAGATAGTAATGTTTTCAGTGGGTTTTCAGGTTAATTCTGTGTAGCCAATGAAAAATTCATAAAGCTCACAAGAAAAATATTAAGGGTCAGTAGTTCAGGCTACAGTATATATAGGTACATAATGCACTGTGCATTTCAAAATCTGACAGTTTAGTTTTCTATGAACATTTCATTCTCGATTTTACAAGGTCAAATAAAATAATATCTGTCAGAAAAATACAGAATATTCTTTAACAGTATTATTTCTACAAGTAACAATCTTTTGTCCAAGTTTTTAAGAATATATCTTAGGTGTATTTTTGTTTGAATGAACTGTTTGAGGAGCAGAAACATTTCAGTATATGTGCTTTATTCTATTACCTGTAGAATTAGTAAAGATTTATTCTGAAGTTAGACTCGTCTTAAGGAATACATTTAAATTGCAAAGTTTTCATTTCTAACCCGTGAAACCTCAAAGCCCATGAAAAAATGCAATAAAATTAAGGATGAAATAAATATTCAATGAACATATGCAAATTGAAAAGATTTTTGCTTTAGCCTTAATGTGCTTGACAAGATTTGTTTCTAGCATTTTTCTTGTTTTCACCTACTAATGTTGTTGAAATAGTACTTTTAAATTATTATTATATATCATACGTAAATTTTATTTCTCAGTTTTCTTTTCTTTCCCCCATTTAAGATTCCAGAGGCTTATTTTATTAGAGATCCTCATACTTTCCTCCTTACAAAGGACTTTGTGAAGGTATATATGTTCTTTTTAGCGCAAAAAAACCCAAAAGCTCTCTCAAGACCTGAACTGCATGTCCTCACAGGTTAACATTTTCACATATAACGCCAGCTACTGGAGATGAGAATGGTTAGTTGGTTAACTGAAGCATGCTTGAAAGGAGAAGCAAAGCCTGTCTACAAAATACTAACACTTGGATGAGTCTGCAGCCTGGGAGGAGAGCACCGGGTGAATTTTCTGGACTTTTTTCATGGCTGACTTGGGATATGCCTGCATTGTCACACAGTGTGTTGACCTCTCTCCTTGATGCATATTGCTCCTGACAGTGCCTCTCCTCTGCCCGCAGGCCATGGAGGCGCAGATACAGAACTTTGGACAGACGCCATCGCAGTTGCTCATTGAGCCCCATCCACCTCGGAGCTCTGCCATGCACCTGGTGAGACATGACTGCTGGCTGGGAATGCATTCCCTTTGAACCTTAGGATCCCTTGTAGGTCACAAAGTACTCATTAAAGCAACACTTTTAATGCCCCCCATTGCCCATGCAGCCATCCTTGCTGCGGGTAGCAACAAATCACAAGGCTCTAGCAGAGCAAGGTGGAGGTGTGACTAGCTTTAGCTTCATATAATCCTAGATTTTCCTTACTTACATGGTGTAAGAAGGCCCCATCTTAAAAAAAAATATAAACTTGACAAATGCATATTTGCATTCTTGTTTCTGCAAGTGGTGGGAATGACTGCAGGCTTTTCTTAGCTTTAGTATGTTGTTTTGTTTTAAAGGATGCATTGTTAGGGGCTGATTTATGAACAATGCCTGCTTGACAAAAATGAAATATTGGAGTTCAAATCATGCTGGAATCTTCCCGCCCATTCCCCCGGGAGAATGAAATGTATATTTTGAGTTTCAATTCAAACTCCAAAATTCATTTCCATCACATTCATCTCTATGCTTCTTGCAAAGAATCTTATAAAATAGCCAGACTGAACAAGACAGATTTCTGTGCCCCTGAGTGCCTTTGATAAAATGCTTAGAGCTAGAATTTTTTTAAGCTTTGTAAATCAACAGTAATGCATGCAGTAGTTTCAATCATTTTATCTATCTATAAGGAAATCTCTCTATCTAGCTGTATACTGTGAAAGTGGGAATTGATCTGGAAGTGGTTGTTGTATTATTTTAAATGTGTACAAGTCAAACTTAGGTAATATTTCTTTTACATTCTTAAGATATGGATAATATATTTTTAATAATTCAATGTGATAAGCAGAAAGGAATATTTGACCTTTTAGAAATAGTTCATTTTGTTGTAACAGTGGCTGAAAAAAAAATCCCTTAAAACCAGTACTCAATAACTATCTTTGTCCATGTACAAACAATGTGTTGTTTGTACAATCATGAAACAGGCTTAGGTTATTATAACCTTATTAGGTTACAGGCTTCCTAATAATCATATGCTTTACATAGAATTAAATTGTTCATATTTGGAAGTGCTGTATTTCTTATGAGGAATTAATTTAGAAAAATATCTGTGAGTCTTTGAGTCACTCTTAAAATTTCTTCTTTCAACTGTTGTAGTTTAGCGAATTAATATTTATTATGTATTAATTGATTAACTCATTAAGACATATCTCTATTTTATGAATATTAACTACTGAATAATTTTACATTTTACTGTATGCTAATTAATGCTAATGGTCATTTTGTACCCTGTAATGATAACCCTTACCATACCTATTCTCTATTTATCCTCATGTAATGTTCCAATAATAGCTTGTGATCTTGCTCTCCTCCATCACTAGAGTAGATGCAAAGGTAGTGTTGTTTTCCCTGTATGTGCTCATGCTTGCCTGCTCTTTTTTAACCTCGTTTTCCCTCAGACCTCCTCACTAATTGTGTTATCCCTTCTGTTTTCTTCTGCTCTCTTCTCCTTTCTACTCAACAGTGTTTCCTTCCACAGAGCCCCCTCATGTTTAAAGATCAGATGCAGCAGGATGTCATCATGGTGCTGAAGTTCCCATCCAATTCCCCTGTCACACACGTGGCAGCCAACACGCTGCCCCACCTGACCATCCCTGCCGTGGTGACTGTCACTTGCAGCAGGCTGTTTGCAGTCAATCGGTGGCACAACACAGTAGGTAGGTCCTCGCAGGCACACTTCATTCAAATCTGAAGACCTTAACAATTTTGAGTGTAATTTAGCTCATTCGCCTGCCTGTGCGCCAAAATTTACTGTTTCTTCTGGTTTGTGTCAAATAATCACAGCCTCTGTTTTCTCTGGTGTCACTCCTAAAAACACTCTCCTTAACAGCAGCACATCACCATGGCAGCCAATCGATTTGTGGTTACTTCAGGACCAGTCTTTGATCTAATGCTTTTCAGGAGACTGCTGTTGCTCTCAACACAGCAAATATTAACATGTCCCAGGTTTCAGGAATACATACTGGCACGCTAGAGAGTGTATATTCCTAAATGCTGCTTTAGAGATATTTCAGGATCTTGTCATGAGCCTTCTCCTGGGTCACTGTTGGATTATCCAGGACCCTAAGCAAGTCTAAGTAGCTGGACACTGAACACTGAACTATTCTGAGAAGTTTCCTCATTCCCTCACAAAAGCCCATTCAACAAGGCCACCCCAAAATTCTTTTCCAGCCCTCTGCTCACCTCTCTGTATTGCCATTAAGACTGTCCATGATTCCTGGACATGCTGGTGCTAAGGCTGTTCTAGGCATCACTAAATAGGTGGTGGGGCCATGAGATACATGAGGGAACAAACAGGTTTAATTTTCTCAGGTAGTTTCCTGCAGTGATAGCCCTTATGCTGCAATATCTTGAAACATTTATAATATTCCATCAGATGCAAATGCATTACATGTAAAAAATGTTTTTTCCCCATTTGTTTAAAACAAAAGCTAAATATCTGGGNTCCAACGTCAGGAATGATTCAAAGGTGCAGAAAGTGTCCTGTGTTGTTTTAATACACCTTTTAGTAGCATTGATTGGCTAATACTTAATTATTTTCCCTTGATTTTTCAGGGCCTCTGTCCAAATACTTAATACCCATCATCATTCATGTCTCCTCTGTTTGAGGAAGCTTATTTAGTTCTGGAGTAGCCCTTTCTCTTCCAGCTTGTCAAGTCAAGAGAACCCAAAATTCCTACCTGTACTTTACTGTGAAGGAATTAATCTCATTAATATTGCAGTATGCTGAAGTTCAAGGGTTTCCTTAAAAGCTGTCATTTGAAGTCCTTTAGTTTAGTTGAAGCTTTGTTGGTCTTCATGATGCATATGACAGTAAGGTTTTAAGTTTTCCTCTTGTACAACATAAGTCATGTTGCAAACATTCAGAATTCAAGATATGAACCAACATAAATTAAATAGCATGCCATTTGTAAACCTCTGGTCTAAATTGCAAAAAAAAAAACAACAAAAAAACAAAATTTTCTAAATATATTATAACACAAAGAGGAAAATGAAACTGTTTAGAGAATCAAACCTCATTGTAATGATTTTCTTAACTTTTACATACTGCTTGGCATTGTTGCTTATTTTGCAGGAGGCTAATCCAGGACAGGGTATCAATTTCCTACTACTGCCATAATATTATTTTATTAAAGCATAACTCTAGTATAAAGGATAGGTTTGTCTACAGAAATGTATGCACAAACCACTTGTAGAATGCACGCAGAGCTTTGGAATTAATAAACAGCAAGAGGCATTTGCATAGACATTTCATAACAAAAGTGAAGGAATCTAAGTTAATACCAATAAAGATCTGTCCCAAACTGCTTGGGTTTTGAAAGAAGAGACAGAAAGAAAGGAAGGAGAAGTTCTCAGAGCAGTGTCTTTCTGAAAATGACAGAGCTAGCTTTTCTTTTACCTCTTCCAATTGTCTATTGCAGCTGTAGAAAATGGCCTTTATTCTTCAGAAATCTGTATGTCCTATTATAGAGGGTATTCTTGTGCAGTGTGGCAAATTCATGACAAAAATTGTGTTTTCAGTAGTGACTATTTGATTTATATACCAGGGAAGATGCTCTGAAGAGCCAAAGCAATGCTATCTGTGCATGAGAGCAGATAACACTAAATTTGCAGCCCCTGGTGCACATTTGAACATCTTAAGGACTGCTCAGAATAGAATTAACAGGAATAATTGTAGCACATTTACTGTAGCCTACAGTTTTACATCTAAAAATTTTAGATAAATCCATGAAAAAGTCCAAGTTTCTGTCACATACAGGTTCCCATATGTAAGAAACTCATAACAATGTTTAATCTAATTAACTTTATTTTCTGTGCTAAGATCTCTGCTAACAAGTAAAAAAAATATACTATTTTGAATGAGTTATTTAGTGATTGTGTGTGGCTGCAAAAGTTGTAATGAGGTTGACACTTCTAAATTTATAGTTGCTTTTAGATAAAGGAAGAATTAACATGCATATTTATGTAACACAGATGAAGAAATCTTAAAATATTAATATAGCAAATGGTAAAAAGCTACTTTCTAAAAATATATAATAATCCAACAATAAACTTTAAAACCTAGAAAAGTCATGTCTAAAGGTTTCTATGTGCTTTATTCTTCCTTTGATGTGTAGGCCTTCGGGGAGCCCCAGGATATTCTTTGGATCAAGCCCATCATCTTCCAATTGAAATGGATCCATTGATCGGTATGTCAAGATGAAAATGTAGCAATATATTTGAAATTGGCATTTTCAAGAATTATTGATTAAGCTATATTTGTATATTATGCTTCATTTAACACAGAAAATAGGAAAATACTTATTCTTGTCAGTCCTGGAGAATTAAAAGCATTAGCTATTGATGCTGAGTGAATTACATGACTGCTATTTGTTATTAACATCACCAGCAACTGGTATTTAAGAAACAACCAATTAAGTCAGTTATGTTGTCAGCCCATATCTATAATTCTGTTCTCTTATCAGGCCACATTAGTGAAATAAAACATGAGGGTCCTGTGGACTTTGCATATATTTTTTTCTTTTTTACAGCCACCACTATGTTTATCAGTGCAGATGCAGATCCATTTATTTTCATTTACTTTATGATTTCGATTTAGTTGGCAATACTAATTTAATAATGAAAAGACTGAATTTTAAATTGATAGTAATTTTTAAAGTCCAGAATTTTTGAGAAAGTGAATTATTTGAGAAATAGCATCTGCTAAAATTCTTAGATTGAAGGACTTCCTAACAATCACAAATTTTCATTAATTGCACTTACTTGATATGTAGGGGAGAAAGTAGTTCAGTAATTTGAAACAGGAATTGTGGATAGGGAAGGTTCTTAGGGGCAAGTTTGTAGCATTGTTGAGAAAAAAATTGCATTTTTAAACATAGCCAGATGTAAAGTTCCTTTATTGTCTGTGTCAATGTTTATGTTCAAAATATTTACATAGAAGTACCTCAGGAGAGTTAGCTTTCTCATTCTGTGTGCTTCATTTGATCTCATATAATGTCAGTGGCTTTCTCTTTAGTTTTTTCTCTCACAACCTAAGGCACAACTATTGTGTCCATCTGTTCTGGAAATCTGAGTAATTTGCTATTCATTATCTTTCAGCTGGTGGACATAGAGGGTCTGGTAATTTAAATACGTGTTCTTAGAATGTATGTAAACATGATATTAACTTCCACAAACAATTTTAAAATAGAATGGAATGGGGGGGGGGGGNTCATGCAGTTGTAAGCAGTTTAAGTAGAATAGCAAAAAATAGGGAAAAATCAGATTATTATCTGCATTAAGTTGTGTTCTTATGTTAGGAGAAATATATTTCTCAGAGTGTTTTTTACCTCCCTAACTTTGGGTAACTGCAGTTAGTTGTCAAGATTCCCTCCATTACTACTGTAGAAAGACAGACTCTCCTCTGGAGTTGTCTAGCACTTAGACAGCTATTACAGTGTGAGATGTCTTGTCATGTGAAAAAATGTCTTCTTCTCCAGTGGGACTGGATGGAATGGATAAAATTAATTTAGATTATATACACAACTTTCAGAAAGTTAATATTGAGATGGAATAACACTTTCATGGTGTTGTCATATCTTGTCTGTTGTGTCAAAGGGAGGACAGAGCACATTAGCTGGGGACTCCGAGTTGCTGGTATCCTTCTAAAAAACTCCTTTTGGCAGCTGGGTTGGTGGGATTCTGCATGAACCATTCCTTTTCCCTCATCCAGGGGAGTTTCTAGGTGTCATGGCCTCTTTTAAGTGTACCGTCCATGGCCTGAGTCCCTGCCTGAAGAGAAGATGATAAGACTTACTTTCCTGTACTGGAAAATCACATTAGGTTTGAATAGATTCATGGAATCATAAAATATGCTGAGTTGGAATGGACTCATCAGGACCATCAAGTCCAACTCTTGGTCCTGTGCAGGAACTCCCCCAAGAGTCATATCTTGTGCCTGAGAGCTGTCCAAACTCTTGTTGAACTCTGTCAGGCTGGTGACCACTTCCCCGAGGAGCCTGTTCCAGTACCCAAAGACCTCATGGGTAAAAAAACATTTTCCTGAGTCCTGTCCCTAATCACAAGAGCAAAGAGGTCAGTACCTGCTCCTCCACTTCCCCTCCTGAGGATGCTGAAGATCACAAGGAAAACCATAATCTGATTTAGCATCTGGAGGTGTGGTGTTGTCAAGCCTGCACAATAAAAGCTGTTTTCTGTAAAAAAGATGCCAACTATCAAAAATAGGCTCTCTAAAGTATTGTTAATATTTATTTCATATTTTATATGGACTTCTGCCACTTTCCCCTGGTTCAGATTGGTTTGGGGACTACTTCTGCAGAGCACTAAAATTATTACCACATATTATGCAGTGAATTAGGCAGCTTATAAGAAATTGTCATCTCCTGTAAAATCTTATCTCTTATTCAAAGGGGAACTAGGAATCTCACAATAATTTTGTATTTCTGACACCCATATAGACAGCTCTAAATGTTCATATTCAAAATGCTTACTCAACAACAAATTCACAGTTCATTGAAAGTTAAATGTATTCATTTTCTCCTGTAAATGGATGACAGGAAGGTGTTGGAATGGCTTACATGTAAAATGTGTTTTGCATTTCGTTACAGCCAATAACTCTGGTGTGAACAAACGTCAGATCACAGACCTTGTGGATCAGAGCATACAGATCAATGCGCATTGCTTCGTGGTCACGGCAGATAATCGCTACATTCTTATCTGTGGTTTCTGGGACAAGAGCTTTCGAGTTTATTCCACAGAAACAGGTGACCTCAAATACAGCTCTCTGGTTCTTCTGGGGTCACAAAGTGGGCAAAGACTTTGGTCTTAATAGTACCATATCTACTACTTGTGCTTACACATCAATAAATGATAAATGGCTGTTTATAAAATCCCTCATTATTGTTTCAGCATGATAACATTAAGATTTTTTAAATGGAAGATAAAGGATGCAAAAGGAGATGGAATACAGTTTTATTAATAGTAACCTTTGAAAACCATAGTTATTTTCAGGAAATTTACCATATCGAAAGGATCAATCAAAGTTTTTGTTACAATATTTTCATGGCTCTATTATTTCTAGATCTATTTATTTCATGTAGTATCTATTTCGTGTAGTAAGGAATTAGGTTGAATATCCTGCTACAGGAAGCAATATTTTGTTGCTTTTTCTGATTACTTAGCCTAATATCACTCAGTATATTGCTAAAAACTAATTGTAATAATAGAAATGAGGAGGTGATAATCATAAAACCTTAGTTTGACATTAACATAGAACAAATACATATTTTTAACATAATAATGTAGCACATTTATGGAAAAGTTCATGTGCAGTCTTATGCATATCACTCATGAAATTCATAAGTACTGTTCTAATGCCATTGCTTAAATACTGACGGAGCCATAACTCCACTTAATATTCAGTGACTGCAGCGCTGCCTTGATTTTCAGAGATAAGGGTTAGACTATGGATTGACACAGAGCACAGCCTTCAATAGGAATAAAAAAGAGGTGGAAAGAGGTTTAATCTTTGTGATTTTTTTTTAATCTTCTTGTAACATTTAGTGAACTTTAATTACGAGACATGAGACAAAAGTTACATTTGAACTGAATATTAATTATATAGTTAATGATTTCTAAATGCTGCAAGTACCTTAGAAGGCTGACTTTGCATGACTTTCCATTCCCACCAGGAAAATTAACTCAGATTGTGTTTGGCCACTGGGATGTCGTGACTTGCCTTGCCAGGTCGGAGTCCTACATTGGGGGCGATTGCTACATCGTGTCCGGGTCTCGGGATGCTACATTGCTGCTTTGGTACTGGAGTGGCAGACATCACATCATAGGGGACAATCCAAACAGCAGTAAGTATCCTTCAAATCTCAGAAGTCTTCTGTCACACTTATTTGGATTAACATTCCTTCTCTCAGCTTCAGAAATTATCACCAAATATATCAGTAACTTTGCTTACAGGTTGAAAGTTGGTAAGAGAAGACCATTGCATGCTAAGCAATGCATTAATTGCTAGCCAAAAATATGTTTTCTCTACATGTTAAGAGATAATAGGATAGCAGTAGAGTTGCTAAGTTTGTAATTGCCTTTATCACTTATAGCATCATGTCATCATGATCTAGAACAAGATGGTTGTGGCCTTTAAGTGACAGGACATATATCACTACATTTTGACTTCTCTGCCTGGAAATATTTTTTGGCATTTTAACTTACTCCTTTTGTGCTACAGCATGCTATATCAGCTGCTTGCCTTTTCAAAAAAGGAATGTCTTACATGCCATGGAATTAAATGAGACTCTCTTGAGAAAGGTCTTTCTATAGTTTGGGGAATCAATCTGACAGAATAAAAATAGAAGAAGATAAAATGTCAGGTAAAGTTTACATTTCATTTGCATGGGACTAACTATCAGTGCTTTGCAGAGTGAGTGGGACACAATAATAATATTAATTTATATAAAAGGGCACTTAAAGTGCACCATTAACTTAATGATCCCATCACCAAAGCCAGAGATATGGCTGCAGCTAAAGAGCAGCTTTCATCCATATACTAGAACTGTTTTATACAACACTAACTCCATTTCACTTAAAGAATTTTCAGATTTCTAATGATAATTTTCAACAGAAGAGTTTTGTCTTCGCATAAAAGTAGGAGAATCTGTCACTATCAGATTTGATCTCTGTTTCAAATACTGACTGGAGGCACTACTGGCAGTTACAGACATCTAAGTAAAAGTATTTCTCCAACTGAATGGCTGGTAGAAAAATGTTTTATTTTTTTCAAAGTAAATATTTTGCTAATTTTTCAGCAGGAAACATTTCATTAAATTTTGATTTTTTTTTTACACTTGTCTTTAAGCAGAGTGAAAGGAAAACAGATAAAAGCCTTGCTTTCTCATCAGATTTTATTTGTTTTTATAACAGAGGAAATAGAGGGGGGGGAAAATAAATTGTGTTCCAACAACAAATTTCTCTATTTTTTGCCTATGTTCCATGACTTTTTTAGTAGGTAATTCTCAAATGTGGATAAATTCAGTCTGACAACAATTTTCATATCTTAGCAGTCTGTTTAGGTGGATGCCATTTTTCTTCTTTAAATGCCTGTGTGATTCATATAAAGTATTAGTAATTTCTATGTTAAGAGAAAAATAAAAAGAGATTTCTACTCTCTTTAAAGAAAAAAATATAAGACTTTTCCCTTAGCTCCTTTGATTACAAAGGGCTTGGACAGACTTGCAATTAGCATCTTCTTTCTAGCTGATACAAGCTACTTCAGTTCTTTTCTAGATAGAATTATTTTAGTTCTGGTATTATTCTGTCATCATTTACATATCTGAATGTGCAAAAGTGGTACTTTCTGGTATCACAGATTTAATATCTTAGCTGTATAACTTTGGAATTGTCTGCCTTGGAGGTCTTTAATTTTATGAAAAGAAGGATATGACCTGACTGACAGAAATAAATTAAAACAAAAATTACTTGTAGGACTTGCCCTCTGTCTCTACCTCTATATGGATAAGGCTCTGTTTTGCTGAAGAAATGCCCTTAAGGTCAGATTAAAAGGAGACTGTGCTGCAGATAGTCATGTCCAGTCAAGTGAAGTCTTACAGGCACAGGTGACAGGGAGATTATGTACCCAAGACCACTGTGGTAGCTTTGAAATATATTGATAAGTTTTTTTAATATTCACATTGAAGACAGGTTGAAGACTCATGCCGAGGAAGTGTGATGGCATTTCTATTATTTCTATCTCTATTCATTGGATTGAAGTTACCATGGATATGCTACTTTATATACTAGTACTGTACTATATCCAGAACTACATGTGTTGGAAACATATCATTATTAACAGCTACTTTGACTTTTTACGAACATACACTAATTGGGATAGATCAGAAAAACAAAGGGCCTTTAAAAAAAAAGGCCTTTAAAAACTTCTAAAATTGCTAAATGTTTCTGCTGAAGTAATGACATCTCTACTTGCTACCACAAGCAGACATGATAGCTAGTCATATGAAAAAAATTCCTTTTAAACTAATTTCCAAGAGCAAAGCATTCTCAACAATCCTTATGAAAATGTTTGAAGTTTTACATAGTTAAAGCATCAAAGTAATAAAGAAATATTTCCTAATCTACTCTTCTATAGTTGCTGTTAGGTTAGGATTTACCTTGTAGGAAAAATGAAAATTATATGATCAATATAGATCAAATCCAATTGCTTAACATCTTTAGAATGAATTTCCAGAAAGATGTAGATAATAATTGCAAGGGGAAAAAGAGAATATTGGTTTTTTAAAGCTATCATCTGGAGACAAAGATAAGGTGTTTTATACCACAGGATATAAGAAGGTGAAGAACTCAGAGAAAAATGTCAGATGTGGTAATTATCTGGGTTAGATGTTTGACTTTATAATTGTCTTTTAGGCTGAAAGTTAATTACCAATTTCAGCTTCAATACATCCAGTTACGAAAAGGAATGTTAGTTGTTTCAGAAAATCTTAAAGGGGAGAAAAAGCAAACCTTCAGTCCGAAAGAATTTACGTGGTTTAACATTTGTATAGAAAAATGTAGATACCATTTCATTTAAAAACATAGAAATCACAATCATTTATTGTGAAATACTCACAGGCAAAAGATTGTCAGATCAAATTTCTTACAGATTCTGCTAAAATTCATGTTCCAGAATCCATGAGGTATATGTAATCTTTACTAAACAATACATATGTCAACAACCTAACCTGTCAGACTTCTGTAGAACCTTCTGCTGTAAAATACCTGTACAGGCTCAGTGGATCACCTCAGCTGGATCTGTGGGAAACATAGAACCAGCTCTTGTTTAAAGAGGAGAATTGAGAAAAGATGCAAGTGATTGATCTAGCTCAGTAGTTGAAAGCTTGCCTATGAGAGCATGGTAAGCTTCATTTTATAATTTTAAAATAATTCTTCCTATCAATACATTCATTAAGTTATCATTTTTATTCTACCATAAATGTCAAAAATTAGTTTCTGGTTTAGTTTGCACTTGGCACAATTTCTTGACACCTCTCACAATCAGTGTGAGAAGAGTGAAGTTTTACCAGGTTTTAAAAGCAATGTTTTCCATACAGTAGCTTTCTGAAATAGCTTGTAGAAAATCTTCTGGTTCTAGTATTTGTCCAGGAAATAGGAGACTATGTTTTTGACCTCTAGAGACTTGGGGAATTAAAGACCACATTCCCATGTTCACAAGCATGTGCTGACTATCAGCTATAAGTTAACACAGGACGGGCCCCTGAGAATCTCTAGATTTGGTAGAAAGTAAAATTCTTTCCTATGCTCGTATTTATGCATGTTACATGTCATGATGATTTGATATAGAGATAAATCAAGAAATCAGGAGCAATAAGCTACATACCTTCAACAGCAGCATGTAGGGCAAATCTTGTCCCTGTTTGTACTTTCTCTGATTGGTTTCATGGCCATGCCATTGCTAAGCTCCAACAGCGGGGATGTTGGAGGTCACAATTAAGACTAGACAAGAGGCTAGTGTTTGAGAACACTTCTGGAAAATAAGAGATGTGGCATGGTTTCCTGCAGGCTGAAGGGCTGAATGTAGGGTTTATGTATGTTTGAACTTCCCTTTCTTTATCCTTGCTTACTTAAGTATCACCTTTTGGAAAAACACTGAACCAAATGAAGCTTAGTCCTCTTGTCAGGGTCAGATATCTACTTTCTAAGCCAAAATTACCCATCTGAAATAGCTAATCTGAATCTGCACCTTATTAAGTGATGACCGCATTGTATAAATCTGCTGCAGTTGTGAGAACAGTGAAAAGTATCTGTTTTATCTTAGCAAGACATGGCACATACAAAGAACATTATTTGTTTATTTTATTTGTTTGAAGTGATATGGGAAATTAAATCTTTGCAGTGCTCAGAGATTGAATAGAAAAATGATCGTGATGGAATTTGACAATTTGTGTTTTGATTTTTCTTCTCTTATGATATATAGGGATTTGTTTTAGCGGAGTGCTAATTTGTAATTTCTTCTCACATGGCAACTTGTATTAGTCATCACAAAAAGGAGCAAAGAAAGTACATTATATGCCCTGAAGTTCAACATGTATCATTATAGATGTTTTATTTTTATATTTTATGATTACTTTATTGAATGTCTCTTTCAAACAGGAGACTTTGAAAATCAGAAATATCTCAGAGACTTTGAACAGATATACCAAAGTGGATGATAGAATTGCAGAAAAGAGGGACAGATGCTTTCATCTGAAACAGACACAAATTCAGAAAGTAATTTGGAAGTGATAAAAATTAATTTGCACACTTTAATTGGAATCAGACTCCTGCATGAAAGAAAGGAAGGGTAGGCAGCTTGTGCTAAAGGCTGATTGAATTTTTTGTCAGGTAAGTATGTTGGACCTGGCCGCTATCCTCTTGAGCCTCTCCATGCAATATATTGCATTCACCCTCTGACTGGTGTTCTTTAAAAGGATCAATGCTATTCCTGTATTTTCCCTAGAGCCTGAAATTTCATTGATCTTGGGACTTGACATTTCTCATTACCTATTGTAGTTTCCAAGAGGATGGTCACAAGAGGTGTGGGAGTTAACCCCACTTTTTCTAACAGTAACTGTGCTGACCACTGAAAAATGCTGGGTCTATCAGACATAAGATGGGTTTTAGCACTGTACATTATCCTCACTGCTAAAAATTCATCCTGTCTCAGTGAGTGTATTCAGTATATATCTGAAAGGGAGGGTAAACTTTACCATAAAATATCTGTCGAGTCAATATACATTTTTTTGTGTCTGTCATGAAATATATCTTTATGTGTTCCTTTTACATAATATAATTTTGAAACAATTCGAAGTTGTGAACATCAAGGGTTCTGTAGGATTGTGTCTTGAGTAGTTATTCTGAACTTAGAATAACTTGTTGTTTTACATCTCTCTACATTTTAATATGCCCTAGCTTAGCCTTGAAATGGCAGCAGTTAAAAAATTTTCACCAGTGTGTTCTGCACCAAGAGAACTGGTTGGCTGTCTGAAAGCCCTGAACTGGCACATGGGCACAGGTGCTATCTGCTTTGTCTGTTTAAGGAGTTATTATGCTACTTGTAAGTTTGTACAATTTAGGTATTGATTTTTGAAATACAGTATCATAGCACTGCTAAGTGCTGTAATACTAAAGGAGCCAATAGTCCACCTCAGATAATGCAGTTATCTCTAGTATTTTATCAACAGATGTCTGGGCCCATGCTATGCTGCATACAATTCCATGGGAATTGTACTGTGCAGGGTCGTTCAGCAACTTGCCCAGGATCCCAAAGCAATTTAGTGAAAGAGATAGGAAGAGATGCTACAAATCCATAATCTCCTGTCATCCCCTATATATTACCTTCTGGATTAGTGCAAGGTACCTGAAAGCCCACTCACCTGGATGAATTTTTTGTAGCTATAAACAACATGCCTCAACAAATAAGCCAGCTCTGCTTCCCAGAGCTGGGAATATTTTGAATATACTAATATTTTCCTGTCAACAGTCTTTCTTTTACATTCATTGCTACCTCATGTTGTGGGCATTGTTATTGACTGCTTTCTGTTTTGAGATATTAATATTTATTGGTAGTAGCCTTATTTTTTAATCAAACTCCAAGATGTTTTTTTCTGACAGTAAAAATTTGAGAAGGCTCTTAACTGTTGCATATTTACTTCGATGAAAGCCACTGTATTTTCTAAAATTTTGTTTTCTCATGAGCATCTCTGTAAAGTCCTAACAGTAAAGCAAATAGCAGAGTTAATTCTTTTCAGTAAGTAATTCAGGTATACCCTTGTACTTGCTTTTGTCAAAGTGAGAGATGAAATGGAAGCTAAAATTTGCCATGTGCTCTCATGTTTCTTTATACAGATGACTCCTAGATGTGTCCCTATAGAACTCTACACATAATTCCTGGAAAAGGACAATATGTGAGAAATAGTAACACTGTCTTTTGTCTTTCTTTCCGTCTTTTTTTCCTCGTTATGAAGGAACACCGTCTGTTCCCAAAGAACCTTACAATAATATTAAGCATCTTCAGCAAGAAGGAAAGATGTTTTATTTTAGACATTCTAGAAAAAGTTACTTGTTTGGAAATACAGCACTTTTTTTTTTCCTTCTGCCCTTTAGTAATTCAGTTCAAAGGTGCTCCTTTGGGGAAATTACAGGGAGTTTACAGTGATGGTATCTCAGTTCTTAGGTAGGATATTTTCACCTGCAATTCCCTTAGAGCTGCAGCCTTTGACCTGTGGCTGCATCTATCAGTGGTGATGTGACAGTGACAGAATATTTTGCTAGATTTTGAATGATTCCTGGAGTTCACAGCTTCTTTCCTTTGCAATAAAATGTAATATGACTGAGGTTCATGCCACAGCTTTTTCTGTAGAAAGTATCAGGGAATAATTTTTTCTTTGTGCCCTAAGGGGGAAAAATCCCATTTTCAATTACTGCTGGACTTTTACTCCTAATATTGCTATTCCATTATTAATTTGTATCTACTGAAAAATAGAATAAAATAAGACTCATAGGTCTATGTTTCAGGGAAGTTGCTTCTTATAAGCAGTTTCCTTTATAAATCAGGAAGTCAATAAAATACGCTCATTTGGTGTAATCTGGAATTTTACTCTTTCTTGATATTCCTAGGAAACACTGTCAAAAATGTCCTTTTGAAAACTGCATTATTTCTTTTCCTTCAAAAAATTGTAACCTTTAACAATTTCAGTCATCCAATTTGATGCAGTCTGATGACATCTCTATAATATAATCATAGCTTGAGCCAAGATGGCCATTGAGCATAATCGTCTTTTTTGTTTTCTGGAGGACATACAGAAGAAAAAAAAGTGGAAAAGTTTGAACTTAATTAATTGCCCTTTTAATTTTTTTTTCTTACTTTTATGTTATGTACTTGGAAAGAACAGAAAACCTTGAAAGGAGATGGGGTACTCAAGCAATGTTGATGGGGAAATTATAAAAATTAAAATATAGTCATCTTTGATGAGCTACACAAAGTATCTTTCTGTTTCTTCTGACATTCATCCTTCCCTAGCAGTAAAGCTCAGTTTTCAGTTCACATCTTCAGTTTCCAGACTAAAAGTATTCTTTTCTTGCAAAATAGATTAAAATTTGGGAAATTGGGATTTATTGAGGTAGCTATTTGCATTAGCAGTAAGAAATTTTTAATGTGCCTGTACATTATATATGCAATGAATAACAAGACTTAGGTTGACACACTCTCTACCATTGTGTCCAAAACTGAAGTCTGTAATTCCATAGCTGGTAGTTCTCATCTTGTTCAGAAAGATATTGAAATTCATGGAATTGTTATTAAATTTTGATTACAGAAGATAGAGTTTGACAATAAAAACGGGATTCATGCTAATTTTTTGAGAACTGTGATTCTATATATTTCAAATTTTAACAATGAGCTTAAGCTAGACAGGCAAAGAAGTGGATTGCTATAATGGCTAAAAAATGGCAAGCTCATCCCTTCAAAGGACTTTATAAGGGTTTAGTTTGGTTAATAGATTCAAAAAGAAAGACCAAAAAGGGTCATTTATTCTTGAAGTACATAAGAGGGGGAAATGCTAGAGAAGAAGACTTGAAGCTAAAGGACAGTGCTAACACAAGAACAAAAATGTGCTAGAACAAAGTAAAACTGGAATTCAGAATATTTCTCTCCTTTAGAGTAGGAGGAGTTTGGAACATCTTTCCAAGTCACAAACCAAAATAGCCATTTCATTAACTGTTTACATCATGTGAGTGACTGCAATAAAAGAAGACTAAATTCATTGACCCCCAACAGTCTATCCAAGCCTCCATTCCTAATGCATATCTTTCAAAAACCTATGCAATATTTTTTAGCTACTCATAGAGTACCTTTTTAGTGTTTAACTACATTTTCACTTAGGAAACTTTTTTATTCCAGAGTTGAAATGTGTGCAGCCATTCACCCACTGGACCTCTCTGTGCCATTAGCTAGAAGATAAGTCTCTGGGCTACTGGACATCTTTTGTGCCTGGAACTCCCAGTTAGCAGAGTCAAGTCACCACTTTGCTACTGATGCAGTGAAGAGAGAAAATACTTTAAGCACTATGCAGCTTCCTCTCTTACTCTCCTGTGTCGGTTGTGTGACCCTCCTTTGAGCTCACTTCTGTAAATGTGGTTACAAGACTTGCATCTTTCTGGTCTTCAGTGGCAAAGTAGTTCTTGCCTCTTATTTGCTAATCTAAGGTCTTGCACTGAAAGTTTACATTGAGGGAGTTTTCCATAAATCCTATTCTATATCACTTTTCTCCAGAACAGAATCTTCTCTCTAGTGAGAAGAGCTTGTGCTTGTCCAGGAACATCAACTTCCACCTGGTTGCATTGAAAAGAAGTAAAAAAACATTTTTCTACTTTTTTATTCATAGATAGTGATATAATAATGATATAATAATGTATTCCTCTTGTCACTATACAATTGCCCATGAAACTTTGCATTACTTATTTTATTACAAGCCTATCTTGTCAGCCAAGGCTTATACTATCCCATAGAAAACATTATTGGTTAGTATTTGATTAAGAATCAATTTCCAGCTCCTAACTGAAAGCTGTTTTCCAAACCTTGATTTCCAAAATAGTTATGTGTACGTACCTCTACATGGAAAAAAAAATTAATATTTGTCACTGACCCAGCTTCTGTGCCATCCATATTGTCCACAGTCAGTTGTATATAAAACTGATATAAATCAAAGAATTGTACTACTAAGATAAATATATTAAAAACAATTAATTGAGCCTGTTTTAATATAGATATTTTTACCAACTCTACTCCTCGTCCTAGCAAAACCAGGTAAGACTTCCAGTCTAATACTGGTATTAATGAGATTTTTGCTTCAAATTCTTGTTGACAGAAGTGTGGATTAACCATTTTGTTATTTTATACACAATTAATGTTACAGTAATTTGTAGTTCCCTAGGTAATTTCTTTTAGTATGTGAACTATCCTGGCAGAGCTCCAGTCCTTTTGAACATCCCAATTTTCTATATTTCATCTGTACAATGCAAATATAATGATGTGAACTCTGTGTTATCTAGCAAGTTGCTAATTTTTTGTTGCCAATTGACTTTCTTAGCCTGGCAGAGCCATATCAAATACTAACCAATTATGTTGTCAGCATCTGTTATTATTAGAAACAATGGAAATATTGCTGTTTGTCATATAAAAACTCTATAAATTCCCACTGGTTTGAAACAAAAAAAATGTATTTCAGTCCTGAATATAAATATATATATATAATTATGTATACCAGTAACCATTTTTAGGCATATTTTAATTTGTGACCATTCCATGTGTCTCTGAGTCAATATTACCTATGCAGCAGTAGTATGTTTCTAGTAAAATGTTGTTCTTCTTTCCCTTTTCCTTCTTCTCTTCTTTTCCTTCAGTTCCATAAAACAAATTAGGATTATTAAAGGAGCATCCTAAATTCTTTATGTTCATAGCATAAGCCTGGAGACATATATGTTCAATAGCAGACATTTACATTACAGCTGCTTTCAATAGCACCACACTTTGTGTCCTTTTAATTAATTCATTAATGCATTGGGAAGTTGTGGTTTTGAAGCTTTATGATATCTGAATATATTTTTCTTGGTATCCTAAGTATGAGATATTTAATCACACTGAACTTCTCTCATACTTAATGATATCAAGCAAATTACAGCAAAGTTCTTTTGTTGATAAATTGTGCCTGATTTGGAATCCCTTCGTTTTCTTTTTCTTTTTTTCCTCACTGGTTTTCTTTTTTAACAGGTGATTATCCAGCTCCTCGCGCCGTTCTAACTGGTCATGACCACGAAGTTGTCTGCGTGTCGGTCTGTGCGGAGCTGGGACTCGTTATCAGTGGTGCTAAAGGTCAGAAACGTTTCAGTCTTAACATTTTTTGAGTCTTTTTAAGTGGTATTTCTTAGACTTCTTCAAGCCACATATACTTTAATCATCCCTAAGACATGTTGTAATTCTAGGAGAATCTGAAGCACTTTTCTCTGAAAATAGTTATTTATTATCTGCACTTACAAGTTTGAACACAAATTAAGTTGCTCATTCCTCCTAACCATCAGTTTATGCAGCTGTTCTGCTCAGATCTGGAAGAGCATTTTATACAACTGTATACAAAAATTCTAATGACATCTAGTGATTTTGAAGAAACCTGTTGATAGAGACATATATTTCAGAGACGACCAGCTCAAAGTTCTCCACATTGACATTAATTGAGAGGTAGTTTGTAGGACTTACCTCACTCTCCAGGGAAGCAGGATCAGTTTGCTTTGGAACTGTGTGTAGCCTTCTGTCCAGTAGGGTTTTTGCGATGTTTTCTAAATAATGAACGGTTGCAGGTTCTCCCTGATATTTGTCTATGGAATCCAGAGATCCCAATGATTGCTAACACAAGTGTACAAAATACTTTTCAGAGCCTGCAGCAATATACCGTGTGTCTGGTAATCAATGTTAATAAAGCATCAGCTGCAATGAATGTTTGCTTCATCCTTCCTTACTCTGTTTCTCCTTGATTTTTTCCATTTCATTGCTTCTGCCCATCTTCTCCTACTTCCTAATTCCATGTCCACTTTTCTTCCCCCACTGCCCTCTCTTATTCAGCTTCTTAACTTGTCAAACTGTATGTCTTTTTCTCTTTTCCTTTCCCATTTGCCTCTCCCTCTCCTCCTTTTCTCTAACTTTCTTTTGTACTTTTCTCTTATTTCCTTTCTTTTCATCACCCTTGTATTTCCTATGTCTATCTATCTCATTTCCATTCTACTCTATATCCACAACCAGTGACTTGCTATCTCTATAGTGATGCTTGTTTCAGTCATTCTCATGGATATCTTTGTATTCATTTTTAAGTTTGCTACTTCTGAGGGTATGAAGGATGACATGCTTGCTCTGCCAGATTTTGCTCACAGCTGACCTCCTGGGTTATTACTTTTTATATTGTCTTGGAGCTCAACATTTATTTTTAAAGCTAAGTGTGAAACTTTTGAGTAAAGCCATTTTTAAGAGGAAATCCTAATGGGTCATTAACTCTTGTAATGGCATACTACATAACAGTCATAGGCAAAATCAAGACATTTGTGAAAAGAATGTACAGTGATTCTGGAGCTAAATCTTTTTTCTTACCCTTTAAGGCAGCTTCGTACACTCTGGCTGCCATTATAGTCCATCCTTTCCAACTATCCTTTTCCAAATTTCCCCTTCTTAATATAGACTAAATCTATACACAGTTATCTTCTGATTCATTAACTATTTGCTGCTTTGGTAACTTACACACATTTTTAGAGGTAAAAGCTGATGGAGAACCATCATTTTAAATCAAAATCAGAATATGTTTATAACTGATCAAGAGAAATGGAGGCCCAGTCTGTCTCTTGAAGTAGTCTTCCCACATTCTTCCTTTTGAAAATTTAGACCATATAAAAATGCAGAGATAAAATATTTTTTTTTTAATTGCTGTTTTCCGAGATACACCTTTTTAAAAGCTTTTTCTTCAGATCCGTTAGTTTCAGTCCCTTTTTGCAGCTTCTTAGATTGCACCTCATGGCAGTGTTGTGCTGCCCTGCCATCCAGTCTGACCTCAGCCTGTGCTTCCTGGTGGGCAGCTGTCCCTCTGGAACTGGCTGTGGCACATGCAGCACTTGAGAACCGACTGAAGCAGGAAAACAGCACATTTAGGATTTCTTTGTGGAAAATCTTGTGAATCAGGTTGATGCTTCCACGTTCTTACCCAACGAACCCAAAAAACAGTGGTCAGTCTCTATGTCCTTACAGTGGCATCCTAAACCAGATGTGCCTTTTTGTGCCCATGACCATTCAGCTATCTATGAAGGTATTTTCTTTTGAAAAATCTAACAATTCTAAAGGTGAAGGCATCGCTTTTTGTAATATCCTGGCAATTCAGTATTTCCAAAGCTGAAACTCAACTATTTGAGAAAATAAATTATTTCCATTGCAGCGGTATCCCATGGATGCAGCCAAATTTAGGTCCCTCTGCATACACAGATAAAAGCCTGTATCAGAGTGTTCATAATAATATGATAAATATTATATAAATAAGAGAAATGTGCTGATGCTTATTCATTCTACCTGGGCAAACCCAACTGCTGTGTGAATTTCAAAGAAGTTAGAAGGACTTAACATGAGGTGGCTGAGTCTGCCAGTATGAATTTACTTTCAGGGTCATGAACCAATTGTGTAAAGAAGCGATTACTGTGCTGTCCAGGATTATCCTGTGATTCATAAAAGAAAACATTTAGAATTTCCTGTGACTCATTACATTTATGGGAGAAGGGACCTTTTTTCTTAGCAGGAATACAGGTGTTACTTTAAAAAAAACTTTTCTCATTGTTCTTGAAATGTAAAAAAGTTTAGTTTTGCATCTTAAAATGTATATTTTAGATTTTATAGCTGTTTGTTTCTTTCATAAGTGTAATAAAAAGACCTTAGAATCTCATATTAAAATCTCTCTGGAGCAAATGGAGTTATACTGTGATCTAAAATCTCTTATTGTCCAAGTATCATTGTGACTCTGTTGGCTTTCACATGACTCCCATTGCTGAAACAAATCAGGACTGAAATCTATGCATATCACATGTTAATTGGGGGAGAGGATCTACAGGAACTGCCATTGTCTATAGGAGAAATATGCAGTAATATGATTACATGCCCTATAGGAGTTGCTCCCACTAGTCACTGATAGGGCCACATCTGTTTAATGTGAATGGGCAGGCCAAAGAGAGTTCATATTGGAGAAAATGACTGAGTGAAGCTTCTGAATGCTTGGGAAGAGGAAAGAGCCTTTTAGAAGACCAAGGAAAACTCCTACCAGTCTAAGTAAATAATACGCTTCTGGGCATATTTTATTTATTTTCTTTACATGCTAGCTCTTGCATTTCCTTTTCTGTTATGCATTTTAAATTGTTTAAGTAAACATTGCAGCTTCTTATATCTATGCAGCACTAATGTGATATAAATGTGTACTATGCATTATTTTTGTGCAGAAACTACATAGTTTGTATAAACAGCAAATGTATGATATATTATGTTTTCATATACAGAAGGTCCTTGCCTAGTACACACAATTACTGGAGACTTGCTGAGAGCCCTGGAAGGAACAGAAAACTGCCTGTACCCTCGCTTAATTTCAGTATCTAGTGAAGGTCACTGCATCATCTACTATGAACGAGGACGGTTCAGCAATTTCAGCATTAATGGCAAACTCTTAGCTCAGATGGAGATCAATGATTCAACCAGGGTAAATCTAAATGCAAACAAGCATTTTTTGTGTATTACTTTTCTTTATTAAAATTAATTGCATTTATTTGCTGTATGGTTTAGAGGAAATCCTATATGTAAAATTGCTGCCTTCTGGTTAAGCCATTCAAACACATATCCTTTCATCACCATCTCCAAACATGAAAATGCACTTAAGCTTCTCCAGAATAAATAAGAACAAATAGTTTATGAGCCCACAATATCCCCAGAATTTTTGTTTGAAATTTAATTTCAGTGGGAAATATGTCTTTGAAACAAAATGCTCTGAAAAGTCCTCATTCTTCATTTATTAGCCAAGACATGAATTCATGCCTTCAGGGCTCGGCTCTGTCTCTAGCACTTGAAGCAGCATTAGGAACGCTGCTCTGCTTTAGGTGGTAGTGATAGCACTGAGTACTGTAGAGCGAATTATGGTGTGTAGAAATTTGCTCAAGTACTGGCAGATTCAGACAAGGAGAGTTTTTGTTATCTATCATGTTTAATACCATACAATTGTTTTTAAAATCTGATGACACAAAATTTGTTGGTTTATTTTTAGACTAGGGAGAAAGAGGAGAGAGGAAGCATTTTGTTTCAAATAAGAAATGCTTTTAAGTCAATTCAATTTTTTAAATATTGATCCATTTCCATGAAAGTTAACAGTGTGCTTGGGATTTTTCTTTTTCTCCTGAAGGCCATCCTCCTTAGCAGTGATGGGCAGAATCTGGTGACAGGAGGAGACAATGGTGTAGTGGAAGTATGGCAAGCCTGTGACTTCAAGCAGCTCTATATTTACCCTGGCTGTGATGCTGGCATAAGAGCTATGGATCTGTCTCATGATCAGAGGTGAATTTGTCATTCATATTTTTATGTCAATACTAAAATTCTAGAAAGAATACATCTCCATGAACTTTGACTATATGGTATGGAGCTGTTAACAGGATGTGTAAGAAACAATTACTCCAGTTTTTTTTCTGTTAATTTATCTGATTCAACACTTACTCTTACATTTGAGTCTCATAATGCAAGCACTTAACATTAAGGTGAGGTCTTATTTAATTGAAGTCAGTAAGCCAGAAACTCAGCTAGCAAAATATGACTAAAATGACATTAACTTAAGAACAAAGGAATAGTCAGATTGGATCAGAGCGCAGTAGCACTTATTAAATGCCTTAAAACCAATTGCAAAAGTTTGAGATACATTTCTGATTTTCAGCCAAGATTAACTTCAGAAAACGTTGCAAGAAGTGCCTTGTTCTTTTAGCTTTTTTCTATCTAAGAAAAACCACGGCTTGAGAAGGCAAAAGAGAATTAACATCAGCATCTTTGATATCTTTTGCAGAACTCTGATTACTGGCATGGCTTCTGGCAGCATCGTAGCTTTTAATATAGATTTTAACCGGTGGCATTATGAACATCAGAACAGATACTGAAGCGCAGTGAAGAGCCGAAAGCCCAGGTAAAGCTGAGAGCACAAGTGCTGCAAAGAAAGGTGTAGTCTCTGGTGGAAAACCACGTCTGCATTGACCTCCGTTGTACATTCCATTACACCCAGCAATAGCTGTACATTGTAGTCAGCAACCATTTTACTTTGTGTGTTTTTTCACAACTGAACACCAGCTGCTGAAAAGCAAGCTTGTATCATGTAAATTATATGAATTAGGAAATGTTTTGGTAATTATTTCATATATCTTTGTTTATTGAGAAAAGGTAGTAGGATGCGCCACAAGAGACTTTTGAAAATTCTGGGGAACCTTGCGTCCAGTTATTTCAATGTTTAGGCTTTGAACCTAACATGCATCCCATCTCCAGCCTCTTTTCAAGCTGAGATTAAAAAAAATATGTTTGATACTTTGTACATCAGATGCACATCTTAACTTTAAAGGGATACTTTTGTAAAAGTAAAACCTTGTATAAAGAACAAAACTGTTTCTTAATTTTATTGTGGAGTTACAACTTGCATGTACTTTAAACCTGATGTCTTGAAGGAACAGGTGCATTCACACAAATCAGACTGGAGATCTGCCTAAGGGTACAGCTTGTGCTAAAGGGTTGAATTTGGGAGCAAACAGTAATTCTGACATTTTCACCAACACATTTTTCACTTTTTGGATCTAAAGTTTACCCCTCTTAAGTGGAGTTCTGCTCACAAAGCATTTGGATAAAAAGCCATCATTTGCCATATTTATACTTTATACAATAGAAATTGATTTCCTCCCTTTTAAATTTAAAGACTAGACGGAAAGGGAGCAAAGAGGGAAGTTCAGTTTAATGCTTTGTAATGCTTAATGATTCCCAATACAGACAAAGTGCTATACTTCTGGATTATTAACATTTGGCATATAAATCATGGGCAAGAGAGCCTTCACTGATTTTTTTCCCCTTATTTTTAATCTGAGGAGCTTGGTTTATTTGACAGCCTTAGCTTCATTTCAAAGGTGACTGAGGTTGTTCTTTTCAGTTCTTCTGAAAATCTCACCTGAAGCCACTCAGACTAAGGCACTTCATCTTTTACAATACTGTAATGATAATTATCAAAATAATTTTCTGCACATTGTACTGATCAAATTACACACCCAGGGGTATATACACTTTAATTCATGTTTCTTCTTTGTATATTTGGTGACTGTATTGTCATAGATGTACATATTGTGTCGGTAGGGCTATGAGGCATGTAACAGGAATGTAATTTTCTCAGAATTTACACTCACTTGCAGTCATTTATTTAAAAAGATAATGGATTCTTTGTATTGGCACTTTGCACCAGGAACATATCATTATTTATTGATGTGATTACTTATTTGTTATCCACCTTGTATTAGTAAGTTTAGCCCTGAATTTCCTTCTCCATTGTTGTTTGTATTTAAAAGGTTCGGAAATCATGGGGATCAGCGTAATGATTAAGTTATTCATCACCTGTCTGTAAGCAATATCTTGAGTTTGTAGCTTAGAATTGGGAGACTATTGAACATCTGGAAGACAAGTTCATTTCATCTTGAGATCATGGTGAAATATTTTGGATATATAAATTCCTTAAGCTATTGTAACCATGTTTTATTGCAAAGATGTAAAATATGCCAGATGTGTGTGAGTTGGAAATCAAAAAGAAAAATAAAATATGCAAAGAATTCAGTGATTGTTTTTCATTCCAATGCAACATTTTTCAAAGCATTCCCATTATCATTATGAACAAACAATTATTTTTGAGAAATTCTTACTTGTGTGCTAATTATATGGCAAAAAGAATGCATATACTTTTTGGGTGTTTTTTTTTCCTAAGGTCTCAGGAAAAAAAACCACAGGTTGCAGAGTGACCTCTGCAACTTTTTTAATTGTCATGAGAGAAGCTACTAAAGTTACTTTGTTCAGCAGAAGTAAAAAAGAAGAAAAATCAAAGCCTTTACAGAATATTTAGGATCCTTGTGAGCAGGAAATAATCTTATGTAACAGACCTCACAGAGAGCAAAGATATTAGAGAAAATTTAGATATCTCTCAGTATCTAATAACATGAAATAAATTTAATCTTGTTTTGGCATTGAAAGTTATATATCTACACTACCTTCACAGCATAACAAATCTGGTGGGAAAGTTACCTTTCGGAAATGCTGAGGACCCTACAAAGATTACAGCAACTAAGTGAAGATGTATATCTATATGTCAGATATCTAATTTAAGGTAGCAATGGTAGCCAAAATACTTTCCTAATAATTAGAAAACTCCCAGAAGTTTTCTAATTCTTGATAGCAGAATAGTAACCAATATTTCTATTTGTTGCCCTATTCATTTCATTTAAATTTAGAAGGATTGTTCTTTAAATAATTATCAAAATTAGCCAAAGCACATATTTGAGATCCTTTTTTATGCTGAATTATTAGAATGCAGTGTACATTTTAGCAGATATCTATTTATATCAATCAACTTTTGAAAGTATAACAACATAACCTGGTTGTTTTGAAGCTGTAGGAGATATGGGGAGAGGATAGGACAGAATATCAATAGTGTCCTGTGAAATAGTTTCTTGATATGTCAAAACCTCCATTCCCTCGTTATACAAGTGTCACCCCTAATTTTGCATTTTATTCAACAAATCAGTTTAAAAATGCACTACTACAATTAAACAAAAAATGGCTATTGCTATTATTTTAATTAATACTGTTGTTTTCATTAAGTCTCTCAGCATGGTGTTAAATACTATCTAGTCACAAGTTAGAAGCCTTTGTGCCCACAAAAACCTTTAACATGAGAAATTTGTCATAGGTTACAAGAATAAAATAAACCACTCACTGTGTTTGTTGCATTCATAGGTAGGGGTACCCAAACAAGTCAGACTCGTAAGAGAGCCAATAATAATAATAATAATTTAATG
>VZTB01001714.1:189492-441813 GCA_013397245.1 Thryothorus ludovicianus
ACAAGATATTAAAATTCCTTTGTTTTATTTGTTGATTGGTGTTAATTACATTAGTGTATACCTATCTATTTCAGGCCCTCTTACAGTAAACAGACAATATACACAGATCTCCAGTTCACGTCACAAGTCTTTTCCAGTGCTTCGGCTGCCCATTTCTGTCACACAGTAAATTTTGCCTTTTTTCTCTCTAGAAATAAGAGCTACTGATCCCAGGGAATCTCTGAGAGCTGCTTGTGGAACATGAAGCAGCTTTGGCCAAACCAGTTAAATGCAACGATTCTCTCAGCTGAGGGAGATGCAGCTTTAAGGATACAACTGTGCCACTAAAATATGCCTATGATGTAAATAATGCAGTTATTTCTACCAGTTCATCCACAGATTTCTGCCAGTTCATCCTCCATTAAGCACTGGACTACAAGTCATTGCCTTCCAGGAGAAATGATGCCACAGCTGTGAGGCGTATTCCTCGTCCAGATCCTACCACTGTTGAGGAGAGTGCTGCTTTCTCTACATGAGCAATAATAAAAGAGAAGCTTCTGCTTATTTACCCCAAGGAAAGACTAGTTAGGCTCAATTTACTGGGGAAGCTTGGATAAATAATGATTATTTTGATAGAGAACCTTGCAGGTTGTGTGTGTAGAGCTAAAAGTGCTGCCTGTGAGCAGCAGTTGTGGAGAATGCTTTTTATAATGCAGTGCATCAACCCTGCTGACAAGCAAGCAGGATGAAGCAAGCCTCGTGCTCCCAGGGATAAAAGCATTTGAAGCACACACAAGGAGCGAAGGGCTGGCTTGTGACAACAGCAAGAGAACCACCTCCTGATACAAGATGTTTAGTACATATGAATATTTCATTTGGATCCTTAAACCTGGAGTTAATACTTACAATTTTCAAGGGCGTTGCTGTGGACTGGTTTTATTTAGGCTTTGGGGGGGGGGGGGGGGGGGGNGTTACTTGCAAACTCTAAAAATGAATAGACTAAAGCTGGTATTTAAAGCAGGAAAAAAGTACTGGACATTTATATGTCTATGCAATACAGTTTATAGACTCCCTAGCCTTGCGATTAATTTTGCAACATCTACTGTTAAGTTTCAATATCTGAAATCGATAAGAAAAACAAGCCTGGTGATTTCTTTCTCATAAAGTTTATAAGCTGTGGCCAGTTTTTATAAGGATTTGCATAGATGAAAATCTGCCAAACAGCTGACTTGGTTTATGGGTCTGTCCATGATGAACAACCACATTTTGGATACTGGAAAAAACTACATTTCGAGATACTGACATGGAAGTGACTCTTAAATGTTCATCACGAGAGTATGCAATACTAGTGGGATGTCTTTCATGAAATCATTGTTATTCCTTTTTCACATTTGAGAAGTCATCAAAACTATCAAGTCTATCTTACACAAATTATAGTTATAGTAAATAATCTCATTATTTTAATTAATCCATAAATTACATGTGAACTACTATTTTCCATAGGATAATGTCACAATGAAGACTGTCATAATTTGATTCATTTTTCATTTTACTATATTGGCCAGGATTTTGTAGTTTTAAAGAGTTTTTTTTCTAAAAAAAGCAAAAATCAATAACTCAAAAGATACCACATCCATACCCTTTAAACTCTGAGGTGAATTACAGAATACACTGCCTTGAGACATTTTACATTAGCTGAAAATTTAACCTCAGGCACACAGAAGTTAAGTCTATTATTTAATTTCTATTTTTCATGGAGGTATGGGTGACATATAATATTTTCACTGAGAACTTCTAGAATAATATAGTTCTACCTTCAAAGTCCCTCAGGTATTTAATTTGCCTTGTGTAACATCCCAAGCTAGAGGAATTTCTACAAAGAGTCCTTAGTTCTTTTCAGAGGACCAAAATGCCACCAAGCAGTGGGCAGAATGGGGTCAGTTTGTCCTGGAGTTGAACCACTTATGTCCTTCTCTGGTGGGAACCATGTCCCTCCTCTGAGGGAGCCATGTTCTCACTGAAGGCAGGAAGAGAACAGCAATTTTGAGCATATGAGGGGACATTTCATATTAAAAAGTGTGTTTCTTATGCACTGGACACCTCCTGGAGCTGCCAGGGGCAGGAGAGGGACGACACCTACCATCCACCTAAACCTTCCTTTGCAGCTGGACCTTGTTGGACTGAGGTAGTTGTGTGTGCTGTGGTACAGGCTGGCATTTCAACCAGGCATTGCAGTAAATGGTACAAAACAGCTTTCACGGATTTACAGGCAGGTAGCTAGCCTAGCTCTTTCATAAGACTCAGCAAGGTACATAGCGATTGACTGGAAAAGATATTATTGGGGAGAAAACCATGAAGATATAAAAGGCAATCAGATAATTGTCACAACAGATGAATATATAGCAACATTTTAGACAGAAGAATTTTCATTCCAAAAAGCAGAATATATATTCCAGTTTAATGAGTATCCTAAGTGCCAGTGAGGATGTACACTGACTGCAGATCTTTTACATATGTTCTGGGCTTGTCCAGTGTGACACACAGTTGGCAACAGATGATAATTATCAAATGTGTATAATCCTTTTGCAGCCTAAAATAACTCATTTGCAAGACTGGTTTAGGAGGCACTGTGGTCACTCTTGTCTAACACTCTCTTCTCAGTGAACTTTAGAATACTTCACATTAAATTTTTCAGTCTAACATTGATCTCAATGCCTTTTGACATTTGACAGGAGATTTTATGAAAAACTTGAATTTTGAAATGCATCTCATACAATCTTATATAACAGGTTCAACATAATGTGGTAATAAGTGTAGTAAGTAATACTTTCTGTAATAAAGTATATCTACTCTAAGCATGGAAAAACATTGTAAAAGAAAAAGTAAATCTTACATGTAAAGTAATTTCTGAGAAGATTCTGGAACTTAAAGGGGATCTTATACAGATACCTTCTCTTTATGTACAGACAACAGATAAATAAGGTTTAGAACAACAACAGAAAAAACTCAGGTTTCATTAGCAGTTTTTTTTTACCATCTACCACTTATCCATTTGTGTGCTATTAAGGATGCTTCAATCACTTAGTTCTAAGTTGTAGTTCTAAGATGTAGTAAGTAAACTACATCTAAATGTGCAAAGTATATCAAACCCAGGATTCTCACTGCTCTGTATTCTCCAATAGTATTCAACCAACAACAGCCAATTTTAACTCAAAACCATGTTTTTGGTGAAATAAATTTTAACCTCAAGCTCATTTGAAATTCTACCTTTCTTTCTATTTGCATATTTTATGCAATCTTATTTTTATGATATATCTATTACACAATTCTGCACAACAGAAGCAAATATGCTATGCTACATCCTAAGGTTATTATTGTTCAGAATAGCTGTTACTAGAAAGACTATCTCTCATTGTACCTAACAGGTGTAACCCAAATTTCAGAAACAAAAATAAAACCACATAAAATTATTTTTTCTATTTGAGTAGATTTGGCAAGCCACATGTACTATTAAAAATACTTCAGTTGATGGACTCTATTTTTGTTAGTCATATACCCACAGCTGCAAAGATGTGCTTCATATAAAGATTTTTATTAAACAGGTAAGTTTACATGGCACAAATATAAGACAATTTTTTTAGCCAAGTTCACTCAAAAGCTGTAAGATCAGTAAATCTACCTTCATGATTGGTAGTTGCCAAGAAAAACCCTGTGCAATCTTACTGATTTTATTGCAGAAGTGCAGGGTTTATCAAATACTGCAACATTTTCATGCATTTTTTTTTTTAGGATTTTTAAAATTATTTTCAGGGTGATGAACAATTAAGAGGAGCAAACTCTTAAGTTAGCAAACTAGGATTGTCAGGCAGCAGGTGGATAGCTTATATATCTCTGATTTTCAAAAGACTTTTCCTGGTAATTCTAGATGTGTTCAGCAGGGCACGAGCTGAGCAGCAACTGGGTAATATAAGAAAGAAAACAAATATGGAGAAATACAAGCAAAGTGCTTCAACAATCATATTTTCTCATGTGATAATAAGAATGGACAACTCATCCCTTGGCTTGGCTTTCCAAGGCTTTGATAAAATCACCATACTGTCCTCCTTTCAAAGGAAAGGCATCAGGTTGGCCTGAAGACATCATAAAAATCACTGTTGTTCAACATTGTGTTCCCTGCAGATGAAAGAAACTGGGAGCAGCACCACCATCATCTGAGTAACACAAGTGCCCCCAGCTTCCTAACAAGTAAAGCCATGTTACTGACAAGCACCCTATTAGCTCTGTCTCTCAAAGCCTTATCTAGGGAGACTGCTGTGAAATCAGGGAAGAAAATAAGAATTCAGCTGTCATAACAGCCTGAGTGAATCACCTGACTGAACTCTCTATCTTCAGAAACCAGTCACTGTAACTGTGAAGTGGATCTGGAGAGCCCATCTTCACGCCCGTTCCAGCTGATAAGTAGAAAGTGACACTTGGTAATGTTAGGCTAAATGCTTCTCAGAAAGCCCATATCTGAGTTAAGGAAAGACCAGATGCATTCCTTGATTTCACAAGCAAGTTCACTTTTCCTTATCTATCCACTACACTAAAAATCAATGTGTAACTGAGATTGAGAAGGCTAAAGGGACTCAAGACACTTATTACACAAGACACTTAAGCTTAGTGCTGTTTATGGTAGAAAATTACAGTTGTTTACAAGGCAGTTGTAAGAATATTTCTTGAAAATTTAAACTTGTTTTGTATGTTTCAAAAAATTATCATCACACAGATCTTATGCAAAAGAAAACTGACAAGTATTTAGATATAAAAGAGAGACATTTTGAATTGACTTTACCACTACTAAATCTAGTTTACAGTGCTACACTGGTTTATAAGCCTGGTTAAATTCCAGAGTAACACACTTTATGGTAACATTTGTCTGTATATCACAATTGACACTTAATTTATCTTAGTTTTCTCTGTGTCTTCCAGCAGAGAAGACAACTAGGCTGAAGTCTGAATTTCTAATAAAAGTCTGGTGTGACCCCCATGAATTAAATCATATAATCATTAGCATTTGAAGCGTAGCATCTTGTAATAACATTTCCTGAAGACTCAAACTCAAAGCTTGCTGATTCCTGTCTAGTGTGTCCCCAGATGAACTGATTCTCATTGAGGTGAGTTTGTGTCTTTGAGCTGCTTACCAACACACAGATGGGTTTCAAGTCTGTAGTGAGACCTGCTCTGCATGGAAAGGTGCCCGCTAATCCAGGATATTTTTCACCCAACACTTCATTTGTCCAAAATCAGATATCCTAATCTGTACAGGCCACCAAAGTGTACCTTTATTGCAAATGGAAATATGTAAACAGGTACTTGTGGAGAGGGAGCCATTTGAACTCTTGAGACACCTGACTTATATGTCTAAGGTGCCTAATGAGAGAAATCTTTCTCTGGTAATACATATTTATTTCTCTCCACCCGAAGCAAATACAGCCTGGGGTGACTGGCTCAGAAGGAAATACCTCATATCTGTAGAAGTTAATGCCTTAGAAACCAGTGTTGTTCAAACAGTCCTTCCTTTCTATTTGATCCTGACAAATTTGGACTCTCCCTGCCCTGCAGGTACTGCTTCTTCTCCCACCTGTCAGGTAAATTGAATCAGGAAGTAGAAAACAGATACCTTCTCCCCCTTTTTTTGTACCCCACTGTCTTCATTCTTGATTAGATGAGTTCTTTGGATGTATTAAAGCTTAGTCACACTGTCCAGCCATCACCTCTCAGAGCTGTGTTACAGCTATCCCCAGAATAACGTTGAAGAGGATAATGTGTAGAAAGGGGGAAAGTGAAAGAGAGGAGGAATACAAAGGACCTCAGGAGTGGGAGTGGCTACAAAACCTGGCATGTTCTGCTGAGAAGGGGCTGTCCCTGGGGAACGCAACCTGAGGCATTGGTTGTGTACAAAGTAATATATCCAGAAAGTATCTACTTCAAGTCAGGTAAATACAGGGAGAGGGGATTTTTCCTAGTTGGATCTTGGTGGCGGTATGATTCAGCGTGATTTTCTGTCTCCTGCAGTCCTAAGTGCCTGTAACTGTGATTTCTGTTTGTGTGTTGTAAATGAATAAATGGATCTGCATTTTACTGTATCCTGATTTGGATCAAAGGTGATTTCATACAACCTGCCTACAAAAAAGAATCCCTTACATTGGATACAGCAAACTCAAATTACAAGATGAGAGCTACAGAATAAGTGCTAAATTCACCAAAATCCTGTTGAAGGTATTCCAAGTGTTCAGCAGCCCTCTGTAAAAGGTGAGCAAGCAAGAACAAGGTCTGGAGATAAGGTGAAGAAGGGGCTCCTAGTTACAAGTCAGTAATAGTCAGAAAAACTCCCTGGTGTTTGAGGACCATGCTTGGACCCAGAGATGTGTCTTTAGCTTGTGAAATTTCTGATAATTCAAAAGTAAGTGAAGCTCTTATCACATTGGGGAGTTCAGTGGCCACAGCAGAGGTTTGCAGCCAGACCTATGATCTGGGCAGAAGAAGGGAAAAGTGGAAAGGGAGAAGCCTCAGCATGTTCTAACAGGTCCCTGGTCTAAGCACAGGATGCTTATCAAAGGACAAAATGAAAAAACAGCATCATGCCCTAATGAGAAATCTGAAAATACCACAAATTTACTGTATTTTGTAACTGCCTTTTAAGCTCAATTGGCTAATGAATCATACAGCTCTTACAGTATCTCAGTTTCTGTTCCTTAGCTATGGAACACAGATGCAGCAAAGAGTTAGAGAGAAAGCAGAATTAATTTGCTAAATAATTTAACTAAGCAGGGTGAGTTAAGTAGGTTCTTACAAAATGAAATTCATATCTAGCAAGTGGGCCTTACAGATAGCAAAAACACCTGCCTGAAATACCTGAGAAACTCCACAGAGAAAATTTCAAAATCTCCCATGAAACTGTAAAAATGGCCTTGTCTAAACTGTTGCACTTTTTATTTGTAAGGTTGTGTTTATTTTATTGTTAGGGGAAAGAAAACTGGTTATTAAAAACATTTGATTTCAGTCCAATGTTTTTTATAATTTTACTTTGTCAACAGATGGGGGGATATATTCCAAACACATAATGGGTTTATCACTTTCAAATGCAACTGCTGCCAAAACTCTAACATTAGAGTTTTCTCTCAGCTGTAGCATTGTGAACAACATAATAATATTGAGATTCACAAATGTTTATGACATTTTAAATGAGAAAAAATAGATACAATTAGTATTTTTGCACTAGGGTGTAAATGTTGTCAGGTAATAATTCAACAAGCATTGTCATCGAAGTAGAATGGCTTGTGATAATATTCATTAGGCAGAATGAGCTTCAAAAATGGCTGTCGACATTTGCTCTTAGTTAGCTCTGATACAGAACTGTATGAAAGACCAAACACAATATATCACCATTTCGAAGGTTGGTTTGAATTACACTACTGACATTTTATTATATATATTGTGTTGACCAGCTTTAAAAAATTTATGTAGTGTTTGTTTTGGAATGGAGGTAATTTCTGTGGTTATGGATTAGTAGTGCAGCTTGGCTTTTCCCACTCTCTGTTACCCCAGGCTATAGCCAGAGAATAATTTTTGTTTGATATTGCCAACTTGGAATTTATAGGTGCACAGCTCAAACCACCAGTTGCCAGAGGCACTCATAAACCCTTCTTCCTAGCAAAAACTATCAATATATAACCTGATCAGGAGCACACACTGAAAGTAATGGCTCTTTGTTCCCTTCCAGCTGCAAAGTGCCATTGCCGGCCACGCAGGATTTGGGTAAGAGTAAAGCAGTGATAGTTACTGTTCTCTGACAGATGCCTCAGCAATTTCAACCTGCTGATATTCAATTCAATGAAATAGCCCTACTTGGAGCCATTCTACAGAGAAAATCTGGCCAAAACTCGCATTTGTTCTATATGAGACCAGAAGGACTCAGTAGTCAGTGTCTAACATGGAACTCTGAAGTGGAGGAGAGGTGAGTATGAAGGTCCTCCTCCTCTCCTTCCTCCTCTGTTAAATCCAGACATTTCTGGCAAAGTGGAATTTCTTCTACAACTCACAAATTTTCAGAAATCTGCCAATTCTGGAAGAAGCATCTTTTCATATAGCAATTTTATGAGAGAAAGTAAGCCCAGAGTTGTGTCTGTGAGGTGCAGACCTGAGATGTGAGGGAGTCCTTAATCCAGAGTATTTTTTAACTGTCAAGAACAGTTTGAGGAAGACTGAGCAGGATCTGATGTCTGGGCAGGTTCTGCACAGACTCAGGCATGGAAAGAGTTCACCATTCATCAAAAATGTTCAAAAGAGGATTTTATTACACTCCAGTGGTAACAATAAGCCTCTCCTAAACTGCAGAAGTTATTACAAAAAAAAAAAATATTCAAATAACGGTCCTTAATGTCTGCCAAGGGAAGACCTTTGCAACATCAATGAAAGCTCAAGTAGGCTACAAAATTTATGCTGTATGTAGAGGAGGTTTTTAATAAAGGCATAAAAGGACAATGGATGCTAAGCATGACAAACATCTGCACAAGAACAAAGCAGGTGAAAACCATCTTCATCTGCCCAGGCCTACAAATTGTGTGTGTGCCCTTCCTGCCACAGAAACAAGACACTCTAGGCTCAGTTTTCACCATCTCCAAAGGCTTAGCCAGAAATGTGGAAGAGTTGAAAAATACTTCAGATTGTATAATTTAGGAGGTCATAAAACCAGTAGGAGAGTTTGAAAATTATTTAGATTTATGAGCTGATGGAAATTCCGTAGACATCCACACGGTCAGAATCTCTTCCATGAAGTCAAACTGCTTAAAGATCAAAGTATTTGTATCAACATTATCAGTAGGCATTAAAAAAAAAAAAAAGAAAAAAGAAGCCACGACATACAACAGATGCTCCTTTGTCTGCCCTCGAATTGTCAAGAGTTAGCAACTTTCAGTGCTATAGGGCAGGGCACACACAATATACACATGTAACATGGACATGTAATATGGTCCTGGGGAAAGGAAAAACAAGTGTTTGGGTGGAACACCAAAATGGCAAGAATTGCACACACCGTTGTTCACTTTTGTTCTTCATATTTATGATTTTCATGCTACACATACCATTCTACGTAGAAGCTCTGAACATTGGGAAGTTTGTACATTTCCAGCAGTGGTGGTACTTGACAAGCATGACTAAACTAATGCAGAAAATGAAATAAACTACTGATATTCTACATCAGGTAATGAAGCTCCCTCAAATTAGAATATTGGGAATGACTCTGTAACTTCCTGACTGTCACTTCAAGATGTAATCTCCATTGTGGCTGTTCTTTCATATTTTCACCTGATGGTTCATGAAATAAGGATAAATCTGAGGGGATATTAGCAATCCATGCTAAATCTTGTACCAATTTATATTTAATAAGAACCCAATTCACTATTTTTTTTTCCTTTAGAAGTTGTGGGGGGTTGAGATTTCTGAAAGCTGTTATTTCATATACAAGGTTTGCCTTATAACAAAACCCAAAACTGTTATGCAGAAATGTTGTGTGGAGAACTAAGCTTGCTCACAGCCAGGTAAACATTGCTGTTACTGTCCATAGGCAAAGGGCCTCCAGTGATTCCAACAGAAAGACAAATGCAGCTGTTATCCCGAGAAATCCTCTCAAACACTTCTGCCCCAGAAAGACTAACCTTTCACAAGGCTGAAGCCTTCTACTTGTAAGTCTCCCTCATTAAATTCTTTCCCTTAACTGTTTCTCAACTCATTCTCAACAGTCTCCCACTCTTTTATTTACAGGGCAACCTAATGTGAGCAAGATGTTCAGTACGTCTGGGCTGAGGCAGGACCAAAGTGAAAGCCACAGTGAGCTCAGCTGAAAGCAGGGAGAGAAAAGAACATTATTTTAAAGAAGTGTTCAGAAAAATAAAATCTCCTACAGGAGACTCATCACCTGTAAAAGATCTCCAGATGGAGAGGGAACCCCCTTCTCCTCTTATGAAAAGACTGGCTACCAGAGGTTCCAGCTTTAATACAGTAAAAATCTGCAAATCCTTCCCTCTGACCATGGACATTATCTGTTTACACAGAACTCTGCTTGCAAGGTCAAGAACCACACATTTTCCTTCTGAATTATGACATACGTTGCAATGTGTCTTTCAGGATTTTTTCTGAAGTCCCTTCCCAGATATGGTGGGAATGGTTCTGCCTCCCATGCACCCACTGTGGCCATGGCCAGTTTCATTGTTCCCAGAGAAAGCAGCTGCTGACAGAGAAAGGAAATGAGGGCTGTTCCCAAAGCCCAAAGACAGCTCTGAACACAGAAGAAACATTTTGAAGTACAATCTGAAGCAGTACCCTATAATATAGATCTAATGGAAGAAATACTTTCTAGATCTGAACAGTTTTACCTCAGCTTTCTGGAGATGAACTTTAACTCACATTTTTTTTACAGAGGTGTCCTTTCAAACAGCAGAGAAGGAAAAGCCATTGCCATTTTCCTTTGTGCTCACTCAGCTTTCAGTCTGAAATGGACATTGAACAGCCTTACCCAAAACAGCCTGTTTTCATCTGGCTCAGGAATGATTACATGGGCCACAGCTACATTTATGATTTCCATTCACAAACATCCTCCAAGAATCATCCTTCACCTGGCTGTGTCACTTCTCCACAGGGAGTACAGGGGCGCCTTCAACATGAAAACTGTAAAGTACTCTGCAACACCAGGCTGCTTATGAACTAAGTCTTGCTTGCACTGGCAGGCAATTTCTGTAGTGAATTAAATACCCCTTCTAAACCCCTACATAAATTCATGAGACTACAGAAATCATCTTGTAAGATATGTGGAATCCCTTGTCTCCCCAGCCCTCTTCTGCCCCTCACAGATGTATGCAGTGTTGATTATTCCCTGTATTAAGACAAATTATATTTAGTAGACCTGAAGCTGGACACATTTTTAGATCAGACTGGATCTGTCACTGTGTGAAGAAACTGTTCTACCCAGACAGTGGTTCACAGTTATTTCTTGGGTGTCTGCTTTCTGGTTTTATATTTTTTTTAAAAAAAGCTTTCCTATAAAATTTGGGATGCAATAAAAATGAAGATGAAGGAAACAAAGGCTATTTCAAATGGTGAAACCAGTCAGAACTCTGATTAATGGGGAAAATCCCAGCAGAATTGAATTCTTTGATTCTCACATTTCTCTATTAAGAGAGACTTCCCAGGAAGCTCATTCTCACATCAGCAGTGTACCCGATATCCAGGGAGTAAATGAGCAGGAACTCACCGCAGTGCCAGACTTCTATCAGCCATTAGAGCTGCAAAGATTTACAGCAAGAGGCTGTGTAATAAACCATACTTATGGTGATAAATCAATTCTCAGAAGAGAGTGAAGAATGTGTTCCTATGTGCTGATGTGGTTAAAGCACAACAGTGGCCATCAAAAAAAAGAGCCTTGTTAGAAATGTAGGTATACCATGATGATGTTGCTGTGTGAGCTCTGCCAATTCATAAAGCATTTTCCTGCATTGTCTATCTTTTGAGGATATTTCCTTTTCTCTCAAGTATTCATGCCAGTGAAGAGCCTCTGGCATTCTTAGGTAGGAGGTGCTGCAGAAGCACAGTTTTGCAATAATTTTCTGAATAGGCAAAAATGTTTAAAAGGCATTTCAGTGTTTTACAGGACTGGAACATGGCTGGCAAGAAATATACATTTCTGGGAGGAAGCATAACAATTATGTTTTAATGCAGGATGGTTTAAAGGTGAAAAGAGCACAATGTGACTCCTTTCAAGTTATGTGATAAGCTGGAACCACACTTCTACAAGAAGCTTAACAGGAATAAAGTGAGCATCCTGATAATGGACTTTAATCAACTATCATGGCCTCACTGGCACATTCTACCCTCCTTGAAAAGGGATGAGAAGAAATAACCTTAAATAGGACCAACATTTCAGGCCCATGTTGGAGAAGCTTTACAGCAACCAGCAAACACAGTTTTTGTCACTGATGAAAATGCAGATCTCATTTACCAGACATGCAAGAGACAAATCTGAATAGCGGGAAATATCTGTTTAATATCTTCAAACATCTGTTTTTAACAGCAGATCAATCAAGAAACAGGAGGTGAATGGAAAGAACATGCTGTGACCTATTTGTCCTTGGGAATAGACAATGGGGCAAGAAGCAGAAGGTGCTCAGGTGTGACTCAGTTTGCACAACTCAGATGCCACATCCACAGCAGAGATAATTGTCCTCAGTTCCCTTTACTGACAAAGGAGATAAACAAGACTTTCAAGACCACAATTCCTCTTGTCCTGAAGCAAACACTTAAAATAGATATCTGCTGGTTTAAAATGCTTGTTTCTCTCTTTTGTCTATAAAGAGAGTTCAGAGTGATTAACACAATAAGTAAAGACTGTTTAAGGTGGTATGAGGAATCTCATCTCGAAATTCATACCAAGATGAATTTCCTCTTCCAGATGTCCTTCCACAATAGTACCTGTCTCAATGCCGTGGTAATTCTTTACAGAAATGAAGCTGTTAGGAATAACCCCATCTATCTAAAGAAAGGACATTTGAGAATGATGCTTTGACCTCAGAATAGTTTTATACATTTCCATGCATTATTATTTCCATACTCCTGTTCCAAGCAGAAGCCAAAACTGATTGTGAAAATGGTCTTTTGCTTTTTGCACCCAGCTGTTCACACACCTGCATGAAAACCTCTGCTTTGCATCTGAATTCTAAGTACATCTGAAACCCTAAGGGATCTGAAATTTGGAAGTAGCTGTTGTAAAAAACATCCCTGAGAAAACTGCAAACCTTCTTGCAATATTAGTTATGAAACAATGCCTGCTTAACAATGGAATTAACAAAACTTTCTGGTATTTTGGCAAATTCTAAAATTTTCAGATTCAAAAATGGGACTGAGTATATACTAACAAGCAAGTCATTGGCCAGGACTGGAAAGCATATTGCTTCCTGCTGTTGATAAAATACAGCAGCACCTTAAGAGAATGATTGCATGAACTAAATATTTTCACAAAAGATAGCAAGACAGGCCCATGGAGCTTAGTGACATTAAATGCTAACATAATATTAATATTTAACAACCTCTGCTTCCAAGAAAATTCAGTCCACATGAAACATAAATTAGGATAGTGCATCATGAGCCTATTCCAGTATTAGCATTAATGAGATCTAAACTGGCCAGCCAAAGCCAAAATAACAAAATAGTTGCTAGAAAACAGCAGCTAATCTATCTGCCATGCTGTCTTCAGCCGTCTTATGAAGGTCTGAGTCCAAGCTGCAGTCAGGGATACTTACCCTAAAGTCAGAGAAGATTAGTAAGTCAGGTGTCCTAGTCCACAGTACTGGGCTGAAAGATAAAGTGGAATTCATTTAATCTGTTAATCAGGATTCTAACATTCAAATGCCCTATCCTGAAGCTTTTTCTAACTGACATTGTGTTGAATGATAAAGTTAATATCAGTTGACGGTTTGCCAGAAGCCATTAATATAAACTCTCAGTTTTGTTTCAGGGCTTGTTAATTTTGTTGTGGCCTTAGAAGATGAAGAATCACCATGTTCCCTATTCTTTCTTTTATTTCTCTTAGTAAAATTTTCTTCTCACACATTTCTTTTTTTAGAGAAGCAAAAATTAAACTAGACCTTTATTTACACTGGTCCTGAATTTATTTTTGAAAGTTGATAAACTCTCCTTCCAATTTACATTTATTAAATAGGTACAGCTGAGTAAATGGACAGGCTGTAAATCATATGTTTTCACTTTTAAATTACATGTAGAAGAACAAAGAGAAAATAAGCAAAGAACAAAAAGTGTACAGATTTCTTAAGCCTCACAATTTTGAGGCTTAAGAAAATAGAATTACATAGAAGATTTGATTGCTGCCACATTTTGATTGCACATAGCAGATGCTGTGGTCGGCCATAGCTGACTTACACCAGTGGCCTGGGATGCAGAGCATGCATCTCACTAACTAGCATTGGTATGTCCTTTGGAAGTATCCTGCATCTCATGTTACATCATTTAGATGGATTTTCACAGTTTGTTGGCCATAACAGGGAGCAGATACACAAAAAACCACTTCCAAAATGCAGCTGGGATCCTTCCATAATTAAGTGCTTCTTTTCTCCTAAAAATAAAGAACATCTCCAGTCCTATGCAGCAATCAGCATCTGTAAGTCTTCAAAGAAAGAATCTAGTAATTCTATTCAATTCTAATATTTCTCTACCAAAACCATGTATTAGACTCTAAGCCAGTTCCTTTGTGAGCATGAAATATTTAGAGGTACTGTAATAAACTGAATGGTTTCAAAAAGCACAAAAACCAAAAAGCAAAGAAAATCAACCCAACCAAACCCAGAAAAAAATCCCCAAGAAACCCCACAACAATAAAAAACACCTTGAGGAAATTTTTTTGTACTCAAAAGGCATATTATGCAGTTTTTGTTAAACTATGAAAAGGAAAACGGGCATTATTTTCTTAAATTGATTTCCTTGGGGATATTTGGAAATATTAAACATATAGAAATCTTTATACCTATGCAATAGAATAGGGAATTTTTTTTAATATTAGAAAACAATATATTGTCTTTGTGGAACCCGGAAACAAATAGATGTCTATATATTCTTGAAAATAACCTATTATTGAAAAATATGTGCTTTTCTGCATAGCCTGATTTGCAAAGAACTTTTGCCACCCCTGAAAGAAGAACGGAAATTGCTTCTGTATCTTCCCTAAAAGCCGTTGAAGGCACTTGTGGTACAAAACACAGGCATACTTCTTCCCTTAACATATACTCAATACTATTAAGTCAAAGTATTTTATTTCTTCTCTTTATTTTATGTCTTTTATGTGTTGCAGCACTTAGAATCTCTCTGTAATAGGAATTTAACCCACTTTCACCAGAGATTTTCTACAGTATTTACAGTAACCCTTGTTGAATTATTTTCATCCACATTCCGCATGAATGCTTTTCCCTTCCTGCTTGTTTGCTCTAGGCAAACACAGAACACACTTACACTGTGAGATCCAGTTCTCAATTTTATTTAATGGCTCAAACATATTTTCCATATTATGTTGTTCATTATATCTCAATATTTGGTCATAGATACAGCCACAGATCCAATCACTACATGACAGAAGTGGTATATGTGAACCACTTCCAACATACACATGCTGCTAAAAATATTCTTTTTGCACAGGGAAATTTTTTTGACTAAGCAAATGGGAGGATCCTTCCCATTACAAGTAGCTGAAGTGCAGGATGCTGCCAGGCTTAGTATTTTATCACGTACAGTTTCACACTTTCAAGCCTCTGAAATCCCAGTTAGAAGACTGGCAGCACAGTGTTCAAAGCAAATATTGTGCTGTTTCTGACTTGCAAAAGTGAAGTCTCCACCATGCTAGAAGAGGTGGTAGTTCCACACTTTGTAACAGGCATGCCAAGGAAACTGCTTGCTGAATTCACAGGGAAGCTGCCCCGTGATCCTGCAAGCTCCCAAAAGAGAAAGGCTGCCAGACAAGAGCAATATTCATTGGGCAACTAAGCTGGTGAAAGGTCTAGAGCTCCTTTGAGGAGCAGCTGAGGGTTTTTTAGCCTGGAAGAAAGCAAGCTCGGGGGGTCCTTGAGTGCCTAGGTTCTACTTGAATCTGAAACTGGAGACACATAGAGGTTACCTCAATATAAGACATCCTGTGACAATCAGAGTAAATGCCTAAAATGGAACTAGCTCATTTGGGGGCCATGGGAAAATCAAATACATTTTATAGACAAAAAATTATAAACTTTAGTAGTAGAACTGGAGAGACAAAATAAACATTCTTTTAGAAAAACTATACCCAGGACACCCAGTGGGAAGATCAGAGGATGTGACAAAGGGAATTAAGGGAAGCAACTGGGAGAACTACAGCTTGTGAACACAACCTTCACATAATGTTTAGACCACACAAACCAACATGCAAGTCCCATGTAAGTACATTTCCTCGCTTGGTTCTCAGGGAGGCTCAAACCTCAAACTGTACCTGAAGAGGTTCCTCACTTCTACCTACTGCAGTGGTAGGTGCTTCAGGGGCTCCACCCTGCTGACATTTCTTGTGAGATCAGTCCATTAGGCCTGATTATATCGACAAGGATGGTACTAAAAGAGCTGTCGTGGTGCATTTCTCAGTGCTGCTCTCTGCGCAGTTGACACCTGAGGTCAAGCTGGAGATCACTCAGCCATTGCAGCAGCCAGTAGCCTTGAGCTTCAGGTCAGCTCTGGCACCAAAGCTTGAATGCAGCCCACAGAGCTCAGGCTGTGAATTACTCCTCTGTGTGGCTTCTGCAAGGTGTCATCCATGGATTTCGCCTTCTTTGGCTACCTCAACACAAAGGCTGCTGTTTGAATATTACCCATCACATCCTTTTTTAACCCGTGTCTCAGGCTCTAACAACTGTCAGCTCTCATTTTGTCCTTTCAATTCTCATTATCAATTTACTTTCGATTGTTAATCACAACAAAAGGTCACACAGGATAGAGCCTTGCTGACCTAAAAAGTAGGTGGCGAATACTGAGAATCCTCTAAGGTATAGCTGATGAAACTTTCCAACTCTGTTGTTTTCTGTGTAGGAAACATCCCTGTGCTGAACTAAGGTTTTGCTAAAATCAAGTCAGTGTTTAGCTGGTGAAAGCTGGTTTTAATTCATAGCACCTAAACACTTTATAAGAGGTCCATCCAGCAAGGTTTTCTGTTTAGCAGCAGTCTGGGACAGTTTTTCAGTAGTTCTCTTTGGGAGAAAGTTGTCAAGGCCCTTGAAACTTGGAGCCCTGCACTAGTATGTGCATCCACACTTAGTACTGAACAGCATGGCAAACACCTGAATGAATATACCAGTAAGTAGAATTAATTTTTAGCCACTTTTACAGGAAAGCACTTTGAAGTTTCAAACATTGGTCTTCCCAATTTTAAATTTGACTCCAAGATTAGTTTTATGAATTGAGAAATTAAACAGGCTGGTTTTATAGAGAAAGATCAATAAAAACTCAAATTTACTGTCTCTGTTTTAAGTTAAGAAAACTATGCAAGTGAAAAAGACTGCAAATATCAACTCTTTATTCCAAAATTTCATCTCTCCCTTCCATTCCTCCATGTTTTACCCTGCATTAATTAAGACACTGACAATCATATATTTTTCCTTGTCATGTACTTCAGCCACTTTGCAACCTGGACAACACAAGTATCAGGGACTTGAAAAGTGTGAGTTACAGGGAAAGGATAATCACACCACTTTATCTAAGTTATAGAAATCATACAAAGAGAAGCAGTAGACCATGGAATATATTTATTATCTCTCTTCACATCTCAAGATTTCTTCACACAAGAGATTGTTATAGCACAATAGACAGAGATGAGCAGATCAAGCAAGGAGAGGAATATGCACTGAGATCAAGAAATTGCCTGTTCTTATCCCAAAGGAAAAAGTGATTGCAAGATCTCTCTGATGCTTCAGATAGTCCAGCTCTTTTCTATTTTTGTCAATATGTTTAAAAATACAAGATTTATGATGATCCATTCTGAAATGGAGCTTATCTTGGCAATGCAGACAAGGGAAGATTAAACCAGAACAGCGACCTGGGGAAAGACAGTTTCCCAGTTTCTCAAGAAGAAAAAAATGAGAATCATAACAGAAAAGAAGAAAGTTTTACAGCCATTGAGAAGATGCTCTAAAGGAAAATGCTGTACACTCCTCTCTGCTGCCCATGATGTGGACATCTCAGGAGGTGCAAGAAACAGGACTGAAAATATTTAGTTCCCCATCTCAGCATACACAAAGCTTGGTGTTCAGGTCCTGTGTATTTGATCAGCCAAACACACAAGCTGGCAGCTAGGATGGGTGCTGCTGTGTTGAGCACAGAGGCCTTGCAGAGAGCAGCATGATGACAGCAGGTGTGAGCCCCCTTCCCATCCTCAGCATTTCAGACAGGTGGCCTTCCCCAGTGCCACTTCCTCTCTTCCTCGCGGTAACGCACCATTAGCGATGAGATTTGTGTCTGTAGCTGTGTGCATTTGCACAGATACGTGTGTTTGGTTCATTCCTAGTTATGCCCATTGGTTCATGATTGTTAAGAATAGATTCCACTAGGGAAATTACACTCATGTGCTTTAGCCTCGACATTTGAGGATGCAGGAACCACTCTTCAGTGATGCATTTTTTCTACCTTGCTTTTGCTCTAGGGCACCTAGATAAGGAAACAATTATAGTTTGAAAACTGCTAAGTCCACGGTAGCACAGCAGCCAATACCAGTCTGAAAACTGGCAAACCAAACTGGGCAGCCAAGAGGGCCAACCATATCCTGGGTGCATCATGCACAACAGTGTCAGCTGCCTGAGGGAGTTGACCTCTCAGCTCTGCTCCTTGCTCGTGTGGCCTCACCTTGAGAACTGTGTGTCATTTTGAGTGTCACAGTATAAGAAGGGCATCAAACTATCAGGGTGTGTCCAAGGGAGGGTGACCAAGATGGGGAAAGGCCTTGAGGGCAAGACTTTTGGGGAACAGCTGCCACCACTTGGTTGGTTCAGCTGGGATGAGAGAAGGCTGAGGTGTAACTGCGTTGCCGAGTAGTGACCTCAGCACAGTCTACAGCTTTCTCAAAGGGGGCAAAGGAAGGGAAGGTGCTGATCTTGTCTCTGTGCTGACCAGTGATAGGACATGAGGAAAGGCCGTGAAGTCAGAGGAAGTTCAGACTGGACATTAGGAAATGGTTCTTCACTGAGAGAGTGGTCAGTCAGTCACTAAAACAGATTCCCCAAGGAAGCTGTTGCAGCAGCAGTGACAATTAAAGGAGTGCCTGGGTAATGCTTTTTGTTACGTGGTTTTGTCTTCCTGCTAGAGATTAGGAAGCTGGACTCGATGATCTCTATGGGTCCCTTCCAACTAAAGACATTCTATGATCCTATGAACCCCCCTAATCTGCTGTTCTCTGTAGAAGTATCTCCAGTTATAACTACTTGTTCAGCACAAAAGACTCATTCTGCCTCTATTGAGACCTCACATCCTGTGGCTTTCCAAATGGGTCCTCAGCAGAGATTTGAAGCTGTGAAACTTCCCTGGAAACACCATATGAGAAGGGATTTGTTACTAATAGCAAGGGCAGTATTCACTTACATGAAAATGTATGCAACTCTTCATTTCTTTCCACACATATTTAGTGTTATTTAAATTAAACTCTTGCTACTGATTTCTTCCAGAGGAGCTAATGGAGCAAGCATTATTTGGACCATACTAAATGGAAACATGGCATGCACTTTGTTAATGGACTGTGCAGATTTTTGTGAGGCAGAACTGAGAAAATCAGTGCACTGCTATTTCTGACTTCTCTGGATGGATGTTTTTAGCATAATGTTTGCATACCGAAAAGCCAAGTCATACAACCTGCAAGGCCTGGCATTCAGAAAGGACAGTGAGAGGTTTGGCTGGGGAATATTGCAATAAACTGAGTGAACAGTGGATGTGCACAACATAGTTTAATGACATCAAACAGTTAACAAATGAGGCAGAATAGATGTATCCTACACTTTTCTTTCCTATTCAGCTGTGTTGGAGGTAACCGCCAGAAAGTCTCCCTGGAATTTATTTTTAATGAACTAAAATCTTCAGTTGTGAAAAAAAAAATGATAGTAACAACAACCACAAGATTAATGCACAGAGGGGTTGATCTGGCAAAAAGGAAATTTTCTGCTCATTGTAGCATAGCTCATAGACTAAGCTGAGACAAAGAGTCTGAATTGAAGCATCAAATAAAGAGATAAAGTTCTTGCATGGGCACATATGAAGATGGCACACTTCAAAAGCAAAGCAGAAATTTGTAGTGGAAACAAGTTTTTTAAACAGGTCAGTCTATTCCCAGTGAACTCAATGGCTATCTGAGTCTATGATAGAAAGTGAAGATGCAACATGAATTTAAGTAGGAAAAGCAATTCCATTCTGGGTGAAGAACATGGGTTTTAATATCTGAAAAGGTGATAGAACCATCTTATCTTGCATCCCTTCCTGAAAGAGAACTGCAAATCTGTGTCCTGGCCTTTAACCAGCTTTATAACAAGCAAGTGTTGGATGACAAGACACCTGACAGTGACTGTCATATCAGCCAGTCATTTGCTGGATTTTCTTCTGGCAGTCACATTGCAGATAACTCTCTATTTTGCCATCTAAACACAGGCTACTATGCTGAACTTCTCTCTTCGTTAATCTTAGTTTTCCCAGAGACAAGGTCATGGGTTTTTCAACTATCTTGCAGACCAGTTCTGCCTTTACTCTAGAATTCACTGTTTTGGACTAAATTGGACTCTGAAATTCAGTAATCAGTGAATGAGCTGGAGATGTTAGTATAGAAGGCTTCTCCATTACATCAGTCCAGCATCTGGGCAGAGAGCTCAGAGGGTTGGGTGGCAAGGCACAGGCTGAACATGAAAATCAAAGAGCCTAGTATCAGGCCTAACTCCACCAAGAGCCATAAAAAAAAAAAAAAAAGTGCATCTGGCTCATTTATTTTGCTTTCCATATTAATAAAGCTGCAACTCATTATGTAAACCATATGCTGTCTCCTCAGTTGGATGCATGATGAAATCCTCTGAAGAGGGAAGCTTGATTTTTTTCTATTAAAAATGGGAACTCTTTTTCTTTTACTAAAATCCCTTTTCCCCTCTTTTGCCAATTTGCATTTAGTCACAGTCTCCTCAAATCCACTTCTTACACTTCAGTCAAAAATGTGACTGAGGATTTCCAAAAGAGCAAGGGCAGAGGGAGGGGAGAATTGGCAGGAACAAGAAATTAATTTCTCCAGAATTTCATGATCATTTTTTAAGTGTTTCTTTTGATTTCTCTTTCTTACATCCATGTAAAGTCCCTGTGCAAGCAAGAACAGATGTTGTAACAAGCAGAGTTCACCCTTTGACCCTGAGATCTCATTGCTTCTTTTCTCTAGTGCACATTTAAATTTAGAGTGAAAACCCTACAAAAATGCACGGGGGTGGGGTGAGCTGTGAGGCAGGGGAAGAATCTAATTTTGGAAAGTCTACCCAAGCAAACCCTCTCTAACTTCCACTTGTCTCACTTTATTTGTGAATGTCTCAGTCCCAGAAGATGAAGACAGATGAGAAGCACAGATACCACACTGAGTGGCATTGAATCATGGTACCAAAGTGCATAAGTTAAATCTTCTTTTCCAAAATTATTTTCAGAAGATGTGACCAATTGTCATTCCTAATGTGCATAACACATTCCAGCAGATGACATCCCTTTGTCCACATCAGTCCCATGCACAAACCCCTCTGTAGAGAGCTGTGTCTTAGAGATCTGCAAGTCTATCCTCCACAAGCACAAAAAGATTTTACTCAACAGCAATGACAAAAATAAACAGAGACAAAGCCATTTTTCAGTACACATTCTTGCCCTATGTTTTCATATTGTTTTTGTCATTCTTTTTGCACAGACTTTGCTCAAGACCCCCTGCTGCCTCCTGATCATCCTTCCATTTCTGCCCATTGTGGGACATGTCCACTGCTCTGTTCCTAGCCAGCCTCTCCCAGCTCCCTGTCCTTGGCAGGGCCAGCTGGCTGGAGGCAGGGTGGGCAGGGCAGACACAAAGCCAGCTGCCAGATCAGTGACAAACAGCTGGCAAGGGCTGAGGAACTTGCTGAGAGTGGCTGCTGGCTGTGCTGTGCAGGACTGCTGGCAGGGGCTGTAGCTGCCTCTATGCTCTCGTTTTGAAAACCAAGCCCTGCTCCAAGGAAAGCAGCACTCCTGAACAGCCTGCCTTTCCCACCACTGCTTGCTTACACTGCCAGGACACTCCAAGTGCTCCTACAGGAGCAGGATACAGGCTTCCCAACTACTGTGCAACCAACACACAGAAGAAAACTGGCCAGGAATATTTCAGACGAGCTGTCTAAGGGCTCCGAGAACATCTCTGCATCTGTTGCAGGGACCTGTGAACATCTCCACTCTCACAACTCCTTTCTCAATGCTGGCTTTTCTCTCTGCATGGCCTGTAGTCAGAACCATGTCTGTAGTCAGAACAGAGCCCTGTCCCGCATAGAGAAGGAAGTGCTTCTGTCCTCCCACAAGTGTCCTATCTCCACGCTTCCTTTTGTGCTGCCAGTGCAATGTTGGGTCCCTACCTGAATTGGCTAATGCTCCCCAGCAAAACCCACTCCAAGATCTGCAAGAAAATAAACAAGAAAACCAATACAATTATAGCCATTATATCTCAGCACAGAATTTTGAATTCATCTGCCCTGGTTTTATTTGTTTAGAGGATATTTTTTCTGAGGAGATTACTTCTCAGCTAAATGCTCTGTCAAAATTTCTCTCAGCAGCTATAGTTTTTCACTCTGTTCCTTTCCTCTTTATGTTGCTTTCCTTATGTCTAAAGTACACCTCCCTGTTCTTTCTCACAGATGTATCTTATAGTATTTGTAGATGTATCCATCTTAACCTTTCAAACACCTTATTTTCTACCAACTAATATATGAGTTTCAGCTTTTTACATCTGTATAAAATACAATTCTCTGAGGCATTTAAACTCCTTAGAATAGGAATTCTATTTTTCTGTACATCTTTTGTAACAAAGGGAAAAATAAACATCTAAAAGATGCAGAAAGGTACCCTGGAAAATTATATTCTATAAAACGACAGAGCACTTTTCAAGAATGGAGAAAAATCAGAGATTAGACCTGGCAGTTCTCCATTGTGTAGCCACTTACTGTCACAGAATCCAGCAAGAGACAGCCTCTGCCATTTCCTTTCAATTTCTCTGTATAAATCTGCTCTCACCTAAATCTTGACCACATGATAATACAAACCCACATTAAACTGATTATTTTTGTCTGAGCTGTGTTTAGAAGAGGCAGCTTTAACTTCCACAAAAGAAATGTCCCTTCTGGAAATATCCCCATTCATTTCAGAAGGAGATGCCTGTCACATCCCTGACAGACCCCTACATTATGTTAACTTTGTGATGATAACCAGGCAAAAGAAAGTCCAGCCTAACATCTGCATTTGAACTTAATTAAAATGTCCAGATAAGGCAATCACACACATGGAGATTAACCTAAAAATCTACGGGTTTCTGACACTATGGATCAAATTAAAATTTTACAAGTTTTGAGCAATATCAGCCACAAAACTTGTTCCGAAATTTACTTCACTAACCTTGAAATAGCTTACAGTTAACTAATCTCCATTGCCATACAAGGAGGTATGAGTCAGTTCATGACCTGTTGAGCTGCTTCTCCCTAAAGGTAGAATGCAAGCACAGAAAATACAAGCAGCCAAGCTTCCCCAGGGAAATAAATACCCCAACTGAAGAGATTTCTCCTAGCAATACTTATGTCTCCCTCTTCCTGCAGTGTCATGGGTTGCAATGCAAAATGTAATCAAAGGTGTGTTATTCTATCACCATATGTGGGAAATGGAATGGGGGGGTGTTGTAATCTTCTGTTGATAAGCCAGCTGATAAGAAACCAGCAAGAGCAGTTTCCTTATCTCTTCCATGACCCATCCTCCCTCCAGGGATAGGTCTTCTGCTAATGGGCCATTGAGTCTCACTGATAAAATTTCATCATCCCACTGGGAAATGCTCCAGCCAGGGGATGGGGTGGGGGAGAACCAAACCCCTCTACTTGGATAAAAACCTGAGATTCGGGACACCAAGTCAGCCTTCTTCACTGGACTCCCAGAGGAAGATCAGACCCTTCTATCACAACTGAACCTTCAGCAGAGGACTGCAGCTTTCTGCAGGACCACTGCTTCAACAGAGCCACAACTGCTACTCCAGGAGGACTGCAGCCACCATTGCAACTGGACTGCTGCCAACACCCTGACCAACAGGGTGTCAGATTGCATTCTGACTCTATCAGTGTTTTTTTCTCTGTATTATTGCACGTATTTTGTTCTCACTTTCTTTTTTTCCTTTTTTTTTTTTTTAATTTTCCTTTTTTCTAATAAATTGTTTTTCTGACTTGGAGTCTCTCATTGGTTTTGCTTTCAAACCAGAGCACTGCAGATACAGCATGTGTCTGGGGAGAAGCTGTGCATCTCTAGAGTAAGGCTATTCTAAGGAGATCACAATTGCTCTTCTCAAACACTTTTAAGATCATAGAAGGACTTTGACCTGAGATAAGCTCAGAATGGGCTCACTCCAGCCCTGAGGAGGTCTGGTTAGCACATCTTCAGCAATGCATCCAGACAAAACTTCCCAGTGTGGCAAACTGTGAAAAGATCACCCCAAGTTATGGGACAGATGGCATCTGCAGCCACTGAAGGAGTCTGTCCACAGCAGCAAACTGGGTAAAGAAGCAACTGCTCATCTGTGACCACCTAAACCATCCCTCGAATATGCCTCTGTGGATTCCTGAAACTTGGATTGTAAATTATGCCACCTGATAGGAATTTGAGATAAGATAAAGGTGGTACTTTTGTCTAAGTGTTATCTCATGCAGAAAAATGTGGCCACACAGGGTCCAGCCCAGATGGACAGACCCCTGGACCACCTCGGGACTTCAATGAGAAGACCCTGATCATGGTGGCAAAATGAGGGACAGCACAATTTGGTGACATGAGACATAAAGGAGGTTTCTTAAAGTGAAAATAACAAGCAGGTGGAGACATTTACAGCACAAATGGATGCACCAGAGGGGCCAAGGGTTAAATTATATAATGTAGGACAAGGGTGGAGTCTGAGAGTGAGGGTCCAATAGGAAAAAGGGATTAAAAATGTGTAAATTATTGCAGAGACTTGTTACCAATTACAGAACAGGGAGAAGAGAACTTTCTGGTAATATTTGCATAAATGCCACAAGTGATGCTGAGGGTGAACCACTCTCTCTCCCTAACCGCAGTAGTTTTTCCCATGGTCTTCTACTTTCATCTTCTTTGCTCAGCCCAAGCATAAGAAGAAGGAAATAAACTGGGGGAGGGATGAAAATGGGTGAAAAGGATCTGCAAGGAAAACCAGCTCAGCTAAACTGAAAGCCACCTGTGCTGAAATCAGCCCCGACTAGGCAAAAGTTAATTCCAGAAGGAGGAGATTGCTCATAATCCACCAACATGAGAAATCCACTAACTCAAAAGAAGAGAAAGACTGAGTATGCAGAGTAATTAGCATTGGAAGCAAGGGGATCATTTAATCAATAGAATGAGAGAACTGAGTAGCCAATGAGCATTAATTCCTTTGTTTGCTAAGATGTGTAAATAGAGAAAAGTTTGAATGGCCTTGGTGACCCCCACCACTGAGAAGACCAGGCTGAAGAAGGACCAGTGGGACCCTGTGGGATCCGTGGGGGGTAAATATCTTCTGCATATCTCTCTTTCTCTCTCTTTCCCCCTTCCCTCTCTTCTATTTCTTTCTCTCTCTAGTTCACATTTATTGTTAAGTAAAATCTATAGTACTGACTTTGGCATATGGTCTCATTTGCACCTTAATTCAGGCAGAGACATCTCTCAGTAAATCAGATCATAACAATTGTAAGCAAGTTGGACTAGTTAAAGTACTGAACATCCTGCTGGTTGACTCAGCAAGCTGTCTCTACAGTCCCATTGGAGCAAGAGAACTATGGCTCTATTTCCTCCTTTCCCTAACCTCACAGCTGTTGGTTCAAAGGATGTTTTAAATCCACTAATAAAGCAAAACTGCATAACAAAATCCAATCAGATGCATTTTTCAATCTCTTGCAGAAGATGATGACCTCAAAAAAATGCAGCTTTATGAGTTTTTCTTTTGAGAATTATGCTAAAATAGAACAAAATAGATAAATCAGTCAGACCAACAACTGCAGAACTTCAAGAAGGAAAGCAGGAAAACTTATATAATTGGATATGACCCAAAATGATTTAGCAAGTCTCATTAAAAGGAACAGGATGCAGCATTTCAAATGTTTCACCATCTCTAGATTTGTGATAAAGGTTTCAGGAACTCACAAAATTAAGCTGTTCACATTGTTGGTTGCACGTCATCTCTAAAGCCAGAAGGAAGCACCTATCATCACACTGTTTTTTTTCCTCTCAGTTTTGTGGTATGCTGTTGGACTGCACACAGGAATGGAGTCCAGAAACTCCCAGTCTAGGATTTTCTGTAGGAGCATACAAAGGTAACAAGCATTTCTGAACAAACATAAATCCTTACACCTAAAAGCCACAGGTGGCATCCTGCTGTGCCAGGTGGCAGGCAAACAAGGACAGCTTTGAAAAGCTCAGAAACTGAGGAATGTAAGAAACAGACCTTGCAAGCAGACAGCCATGGGGTTCTATAAAAGATTTAGACTGCTATGGACAGCAGCATAACAAATGGTCTTAAAGGGGTAACCAGTGAGAAACTTCTCAGTAAAACTGGTGGGGAGCTGTTATTGGAAAAAATGGGAATGTGATGGCAAGAAAATGAAATAGAAAGGAGTTGTGCCGTTTTTGTCATTGATAGCAGTGAAGACTGTGGGACTGCTTAAAGAATGCCTAATAGGGTTCTAACAGAACCCAAAAGATACCCGTTTTTGACTTACATAAACTTGATTCAATCTTTGTCCATGCTGGCATTTTTACGTTGTCATTTTCTACCACATCATCCATTATAGTCTACCTGTCCTATTCACTTTTTCATCCATCTTTTTGAACTGTACACACTTCATTAACTGCCCTAGGCAATAACGCTTTTCTAGCAGGTTTCTCTTACCTCTTTGAAATTTGCTTGCACCTCTGAAGCCAGGGGTTCTTTATATTTTCCCCCCATTTTCTAGACTTTCATATTTGTATATATTAAATCCATAAATGAAGATTACAAAAGGGTCTGCTGAGTTTGCATTTCTGTTTCCCAGTACATTCTCCATCTCTCACGTCTCTTGCCTATGATGTGAATTTGGAACCCATCTAAGAGGATGGATTCTACTTTTATAAATTTACCCCCCCTCAATTCATTCCATTTTTGTCTCAGTAGCCACACTCCTTTCTCCTCTTAATTTATGCTCTTAAAATAGAAAAGAAAGTCATGCACAACAAAAGTACAGTTGTACAAGGAGCATTCCTTTTAGTGTCACAGCCTAACATTTGGAGGAAACATCCACATTGATATAATAGAGAAACACAACATTTATCAGCATTTTACCTCTGTTATGATTCAGTGAAAATGATTCCTGAGACTTTTCACTCCTATAGCTCTCCTGCTTAAAGGGAACCTCAGTGTGAACAGCTGTCAGAATCACCCATTGCCTTTCCAATTCTCATTTGCTGCATAGCAGCATGTGTTGTTCACCTAATGAGTTCCTCAAAAGAAGTTGCTGCAAGTTTCCTCTCCACAGATGGATTTTTCAGCCTTCCCTGACATTTTGCATTTTACCTGCATGAAGGCTTTTATGAATTCACCAGTTATTCCTCTGTTAGGAGATATGTTATTTATATTGGATCTACTCCTCAACCGTTACTTATTTGATTTTTCGTTTTCTGACATTTTGTTCCTCAGCCCACATATATGTATGCAAATCTGCCTAGAATATTTTCTATTTCTGTACAATTTTTAGTTCCCACAATTGCATATCTTCTACAGATTCATTCAACTCCCTATTCACTACCAACATCTTGACACTACCAAACAGCCGTTCACTGAAAAATTTTTCCCATGACTTAATTTGGGAATCAGTTTTTCCCCATTTCCTTTGTCTGCCTGCAAGTTTAGGATTTGAAGGTTTCCCTCTGAAACAGCTTAGCTAGTCTAAGCTAACTTAATTAGCCTTCCATATATCCTGCACCCTAGTGAGCCTCCCAGTCTAGAAACCATAAGGAACCTCATCCAGGCAGTAGATTCTGGGACAAAGCCTCCTGTGATGAGGCAAGAAAAAAGTCAAATTAATTCTTTCTAAACACTTTGAAGCCCCCAGTAACAATCACAGTACACGGAAAGGCCTCATCACTATCTCTGCTATTTCACAGTTTATTTCTTTCAGGCTCCTCAGATTAATACCATCTGCTCCTGGTAATTCACTGCATTTCTCTTTCTCAAGTTGCTTCTTAACTTCCTCCTGTGAGACTGCAGTCTCTCTTAAGGCAAATGTCTTGTTCCCCATAGGAAATGCCCTCTGAATAGCACCTTCCACAGAAAATACAGATGCAGGAAATTTGTTTGACTTCACTCTTAGCTAAGCCTCCTTTCCAGCTGACTCCTCATGGCCTATCATGCACAATCACTTTTGCAATTTTCTAAACAATAACAGGTAACAGTGAGTATGTTGTATTGGAAATATTTTTGTATTTTAGACAAAGCTTTCCTGTACTTATATGGCAAAAAGTCACTTTATGGTCTTAAAGTTTCTTTATAGTGTTTATTCCCAACATTTGTTAAGGTAGAATATTTCAGATAAAGAATAACTAGAATTCTAATAAATATTTTCCTAATTTTAACTATTTTCCTCTATGTCCCCAAACAATTATGTCTCCCTGAAAGAATTCCTCTTGATTAGAAGTAAGCTGAGCCTTTTGCATTCCTCACCTCGATTAACTCCTGCAATTACATGATGAATCTTTTCCTTTTTCCACAATCTCCAAAATGAATTATCAAATAATCAGTTGCTTATGCTGTCAGTAAACTACTCCAACCTGCTGTTCTACAAAGGCCAATGAAGTGGTGCAGTAATTATGCCTTGCTAGAGCTGCCAGTTCAGTATTTGCAAAGGAATTACTTTGGCTAAAACCACAATTTGGAATTGAATGTCTTGTATGAGTGCCGGCTTGTTCAAACAGAACCAATAGCTTGAAATCTCACTGATTCAAGAAATTATGGGGAGGCATGCAAATTCTGCTGTCAAGCCAACAAAGTAAACAAACTAAGACACAACGGGATTAAAAGATGGGATAAAAGTCTAAGATCAAAGAATCCTCGTCAGAAACTCTTATGCACCAAGAGTCACTTCTCATGCAAAATGAGTTGTAACTATACTGAAATCAGACAGGTAGAAAAAACAATCCCCAGAATAACCAGAATTGTTGGTTTCCGAGGGCTTTACAGCATCAAATACAATTCCTCATAATACTGTTATAAACCATGTGGAAACTAGTAAATGCTACAGAGAACAGGTGTAGAGATCTTCCTGCAAGGATATCCAATTAATAGGCAGCTGTATTCTACACTTCTGCTTTACAGCAGATCCAACAGCAGTGAAACCTATTCTGTAATTATGATGTGCCAAGTGGCTTAATCAGTTTGCAATCTTTCCTTTATAGGTAAGTTAAAACATGATTAAACAAACAGTGTACAAAGGGTAAGAGAGTATCCTCTGAACAAAATAAGTGAGGTCTAGGTAATGCTGAGCTGTCATCAACATCTTATGACAGTGTGGAAAGAACCAATCACAAAGTACTTTTTTTGGGTTTGAAAAAAAGAAACTGTGAGAAGATAATATTTAATGAATAAACTCTTAATAACACCACCTATAATAGCTATAAGATGCCTCTTATACAGTTTCAGATATGATATACAGTAGTTCCTTCTACAGTATTTATAGTATTTAAACTCTTGATAGTCAATTCTTGTAGAATCCTAGAAAATTCTCTAACAATGTAGTCAGTTGTGTGACTATGATCTTACCAAATATTCCTTGACTAACTGAGTTTCCATGGGTTTGCTCAAGACAGGTGGGGCTTAGAAGGATTATAAGGAAATTAAACTGCAGATTGTGTCAATGGTGTGGCCATAACAGCCACAAAAGAGAGAAGAAACTTTCTGAGAACCAGTCATGTAATTAATTACTGGTGACTTTTATTTCTACCTACCACCATTTGAAAATTGGATCATGCTTTGAAGAAATATTGTACCTTACAACCTTTACTCTCTCTCTTCTGCGGAGAATTTCAGATACTACCTTAAAATATTTTTTTACTCTTTTTTAAGGGATTTGAAAATTCTATTTTTGCAGGTTTTCCAGGGATTTCTCATCTTCCAGAATAGCTGCTGATTGTACAATTAAAGGAAATAGTTTTTCATGTCTGTTGGTATGTGCTGTCATTCAATTTCATTGAAAACACTCTTACTTTTGCATTCTAATAATAGGTGTAAAAATAGTGTGTGTTGTCCCGTGTGTATCAGTTATTTCTTAGCACATTTTTATTATTACTTTTTTCTCTCTCTTCTGCCTAAACAAAGCCAGGCAGAATATGGATTAACCATTTTAATTTTCTAAATGCTTGACATTAATGCATCCCTTCCTGATGAGATAACCTGAACAAAACATATTACAAAGTGAGTACTATTTCTGTTGTTAAATAATTACTGATATATGTAGATAACTTTATCATACCTCCTGAACCCTCGTCAGCCTTTGTCTAAAATATTGCTGAGATTGGGGTTTTTAAACTGGTTTTGCACACTGGTTAGAAGTAATAATTATATTTCCATAATAGTACCCAGGTGTCTTCCCTGAGTTAATTTAAGATACAGCAAGGTGGATGACTAATTAAAACTTCATTTAGAACCAGGTACTCTTGAGAGCTGTGCATAAATGACTTTGTGACATTTTTAAAAATACAGAAAAATGATCTGTAGGATAAGCTCCATGTCTCTACTGTCTTAAAGGCAATTAAATTTTTAAATTATATATATTTCTCTGTCTTAGACGTCTGATTGCATAGAATATGTAACATAAAATGGAATTTTTTTCACCTTAAAAAAAATTGTAAATGAAGAACCATGACCATCAACATAATATTTACTGTTTTAAGGGTCAAAGCAAATTTTGCAGGAGAAGGCCAGGGAAGAGATTATGCAATGGGGTTATCAAAAGCCAGACTGGTCTTGGATACAATTGCTTGGTTCTTGCTTATAGACTCAGCTTACAAACCCTGCAGGTAATAAAACATGGTTCTGGATGAGAAAAGAAGTATAAAGTTATAAATAGAAATTCACTGTCAAATATTTCTTCAGCATCAGTAGAGACGAGGCACAGACGGAGAGGAGATTAAATCTGCAGGAGACCTGGGGTATATTAATTAAATGTCTGATATTGCAGAACATGTCTGGGGTGAACATAACCAATCTTGTCTTGGTGAATTGATTTTCTGATAGTCTTGTAACTAGTGGCCAGAATCATCGATAAAAATCTTTACATCTACACTACTTAGTGAAATCAGGAAATAAGAATCACATTCTGGGCATTTATTAGATTTAGTTTAAATGCTAAATTCTTGCATGGCAAACAGCCACTTTCTCTAGAGTTACTGAACTTTCTTCGAATCAGATCTAAAACCAACTGTGAAAAATCTTTACATAAGCCTGCTGAGACTCCATCAAAGCCAAGTGTTTGGGCAAGAGAGAATTTTTCATCTGATCTCCAAGTTTCCTAAAACATCACTGTCTTCAGTGGTAGAAGCTAGAAGAGACAGAACTTTTGTGTAACATAGAAATGGAAAACAGAGATGTGCTGGGCCCTGTAATACTGTGGTTTTCTCATGCCTTTAAAAAAATTCAAACATGGATAGAACTAAGTAAAAGCTGCAATAAAATAATTTGAATAAGCTTGCAAAGTCAAATAGTGAAAATAAGCAAAATTGAGGCAGCCTTCATTCAATCCCTCATACTTCTCCCTTACTCTGCAGTACTACCCTAACACAATAAATCATGCAGCCAGCATTATAATGAAAGGACAGTCTTCTGAAAATTTGGGAACAATTTGGCAACAAACTCAAGTTTGCATATACATAAGCATACACTGATAATTTCTCCTCTTGCAAATTATTTCCCAGTGCTTACTTACAAATCACTTTTTAATTTTTCTAGGAGACTAGTGATTTCTTTCTCCTTTGCGTGCAGGTTGGAACTAATATAATTTTTGCCTTGGAGTGATGTTTCCTTCTCACCCATCCAATATCTGATATATCATATATCCACATACATGAAATCAATGAACAACATAAAAATAATTGGTTTTATTGCCCCTTAAAGAACACTGCATCAGCAAAATGAGACAAAAAGAAAATTTACTAGTAAGAGATTCAAGTTCAGATTTTATAAATATAGAATCTTGGCTTGACAAATGTAACAAGAGGATGAAGAAGGAAAAGGCAAGTAAAAAATTGTATTTGAGAAAATGAAATAATGAGAAAATTGTTACATTTTAAGATGAAACCTCAGCTCCTGCTACCAAGACTTCTACTTACATACACAAAAAAAATTTAATTTTACTGTTACCTCTGAATTTTTAAGAACTCAATGATGAGGTTTTTATTCTCTTGTGTAGCATCTACTGTAACAATGTCCTGCTTTGTGGTTGGTGCTCCTGTGCAGAGCTTTATGGCAATAGCAAAAGCTTCCCATATCAGAATTATTCCTGAGAATATTTTAGCTAACATAGACAACATCAAAGTTTACTATATGATATATGGATGCTCTCTCACTGCTCAATTTTATCTTTGAGTAGGTTCCACACTCTTACTAGAGTATACATGTGTATCATCATCAGAATAAACCATTAGGTATACAATTTTTTATATACTTTAACGCATACTGAGTAGAACTGCACAAGGTGGTATATGTCCACTTAAAGCCTCCTCTGAGAAGAAATTCCATTAAAACAAAGACAGCTGGCTGTCATGAAAATTCAGCTTTAAGCCAGAGTCAAAGCAAAACAATGTGTAGTTGAGAGGAAGCCACCAGAAAACTTGAGAAGCTGGAGCATGCATCCCAACACTGCTTTTCCTCTGTGTACATGTGTCACTGGTCCTTAAGTAGCCCAAGCAGTGGTTAGAAAAGGTAAGGATGTGACTGCTCAGTTCAAAGTATGAATTTATTAAATATGTTGTGGAATTTATGGGTATTAATCACACAAACTGTTCTCTTTTCCAATCCCCAGGCCTGTGCTATAGGTACAACCCCTGGCTGTTTGCTCTGTGTAGGCCAGATCATCAGTAGCCAGAATGACCTTCTAAAGCCAGTTTTCAAGATTTAACCAAAGAGTTTTGCCAGTCTATTCAGGTAAGTATACAAACACATTGTATGCACATATATAAAATATACATTCTATAATATATGTGTGTGTGGGCACATATGTGTGCATATAAATATACATGTATGGTTAAGTATAAATATATTATTTGCAAAGGAGCAGCAAGGGCAATCAATAGAAGAACAGTACTTACTTACTTTTTAATTAATACAGACTTGAAAAGTTTAGGGAATTTTTTTAAAGCAACACTGAAGTCTGCAGTAATATTTTACAGCTATTAGTGCAAGAACTTGTTGTGTTTTCCTTTCTGCAGGGGTTGTGCCCCTTATTGTCTTTTGTTTTCATAGCTCTTCAGAAATGAACAAACCAGAAACTAAATTAAACTCAGCATTGTGGTTAATCAAGGTGTGAAGCATGACATGAAAAACAGAATTTTGTCCGGTTTCCATATGAAAAAATAATCAGCCATGGCTGAGTCATAAAAGTCAGCCAGAAACTGCTGAAACTTTATTTTCGTTATGAAACCTGTCTAGGATTTGGAGGATCTTTTATTTATATAGTTAGTTAGTGAGTTAGTTAGTAAGTGAGTGAGTGAGTTAATTTTTAAGGAATGAAGATTAAAACTATCGCTAGAATACTTACCTACATTTTTCTAAATATCTCAGAATCTGGGAAGCACTATAAATCTCAATCTTTATATTTGGAGGTACAAGAGGAACACAATCTGAAAAATATCTTTACCAAAAAGAAAGTCAAAGAGAGAAAATGAAAAAGAGAGAAAAAAAGACAAAGGAAGTTCTCATGAAGCAAATGTCTTTGGAAAACTCAGACTTATACTAGAGTATTTGAACTTGTATCTCAGTTATGAGGTGCACACATGAAAATCTTAAAATACATTTCAGTAACTGAAGCAAGCAGCTTCATAACTCAGCTTTATCATTCAGATCAGCACATGAGACAACTCTTCTCACTTAAACAATACATCAGCTGACATGAAAGGTCCCTTGCTAGTTTTATACTCTTTATGTGCAGAGGTCTTCCTTTTCCCTGAAACTATTTGAAATCCTCTTAAATTTAGATAATTTATAGCTTCTGTCCTCAATATGCAGTAGATGTTATAAAAAATATACATGAAAAAGAGGACTATAAAATATAGTTTCTTTACTTTTTTGTAAATGATTTACAGTTATACTGTAAAAGTGCTGTTAACTTGTGTTATAACAGGACTTGGGATTTTTCCCTTTGTCAACAAATCATTGATATTTCTGTAAGGACACTGAACTAGGTAGGATGTTTGGAAAGCTGAAATTGCCGTTGCAGCAGGTCAGTATCCTGATGCTTCATCTGGCACAAGAGAAGCCAGTTTCAGATGGTGAAACTCCTTGTCTTCATGCATAGAATGTGTTCTACATACTGCAAGGGTCAGACAGAGTGAGACTTCCAAGATGACAGGGAGAGGTTTCCAAGAGACCAGTAGTCACTGGGCAGAGGTGGCAGGAATAAAGAAAGTCCCTGAGATGGCTGAAAATGAGCCAAGAGGAAAGGACCCCAGGGCAAAAAAGGGAGTTACCCATCATTGTTATTTCTGTTTGCCTGACTCTATCACTAGGAGTTTTATTACTTGGGAAGGCAATTAATTACCATGGCCCAGATGTGAACAAAACCTGGCTCTTCAAGAGCTTTACAATCTCTCAGAAGCATTCACTAATAAAAAGTCTTACAAAGCATCTTTGGCTAACTGATCACTGGCCACAACTTGCTGTTGTCATCAACTTGTGAAGCAAATAAGGCACTTTGAGGTACTCACCCATCTGGCTGCTTCTGCAAAATGCCTGTACATGCACTAGCAGCTTGGCGAATATACAAAGATATGAAGCATGTGTTCCTGCCCCCCACACACCTAAAATAATCTTTACACATGTTAGTTAATTACTGCTTCTGGATGCCTTAGATCTTTGCAATAGCAATTTAGTATAAAATGTGGCAGAGGATAAAGGCATGACAAAGAGATATAACGCAGTGTCTAAAGTTGTTACCTTCAATTATCCCTAAAATTTGTTATTTGGCAGTATACAAGCAGGAGATTTTTAATGGGGGGCTAAACAATAAGTATCTGAAAAAGAGTTTTCCATCAAGCATCTAAGTAAACAGCCATCTCCACAAAAAGGCACTTTACTTAGAATAAGATGTCAAAAACCTCACTGTCCATGGAGCTATAGGTTTTGGGACCCTGGAAATCCTAACCATAATCATTAATGGAATTTTGGTCTTGAGGCTGAGGTACCCAGAATCATGGGAGGCTGAGGTTAGAAATGTCTGGAGAGAGCAATACTGGGACAGTGCATTGCTCCACTCAGCATCCCCTACCAGTCATAGAGCACAACAAGCCTTGCAAATTGGGCTTGCCATGGAGTCAGGAGGCTTGGCCACAGCTGCCATTAGGGTTAGGATTCAGAGAGCCACAAAACCCACAGCTCCAAGAACCTTGGGAGTGGGAAGGGCATGTCAAGAGGTGAGAGTTGTGTGCTAGTCATGCATCCCTTTGTAATCTGGGACACTCATGTTGCTGTGGACCTTAGCCTCAGCTCTGAGCTGTAATTAGGGTTAGAGATCACAAAGCTGTAGAGGCTGTAGCTCCAAGAACATTGGGGCTGGAAAAGGCATGACATAGGGAGCACACCACCAGTGTCACTGCCTCCACACTTTACCAAACAGGACAACCAATCCTGCTGGATTGATCGTCATCCTCATCCTCAGATCCCAGCTGCAGGGTTAGGCTTCAGGAAGCCACAAAGACTATAGCTCCAGGGACACTGGGGTGGAAAATGTACTCCAAGAGGGGCATGGCACTGCACCTGTGGCATTCCTTCTAACCAGTTTTCCAATCTGGCGCACCCATGGTGCTGAGTCCACAGTCTTCAGCTGCCCTCAGTGTTAGCATTAGGTTTCAGAGATCCACAAAGGCTAGAGCTCTGGGGACACTAGGGATGCAGACAGCATGCTATGGGGAGCACCAACACTGCTGTTGCAATGTTGCACTTCTGGATGCAGTGAGAAAGACACAGGAGAGACAGATATCTGCCTAGGGTTGGGGTTGACCTTGCCACAGGCCAGGGAGAGGGATATCTGCACTTCCTTCAGCTCAGGTTAAGCAAAAACACAAACATGCATTTATTCATAATATTCAAAGCAGACAACACAGCCACAAATGTTTATGAAAGATGTAGGCAGAAAAAATAAAAGCAAAAATATGCTTGATCTGCTTATACTAAGGTAACATGAGAAGGTTCCCTCATTCCATTATTCAGTGGATTTGCTGTTTACTTCCTGATGAGATGACAGTTTCTGCCTATGCCCATGCTTCCTTTTTGAACTGATAGTGCAGCTTTTACAGCCAATGGGTCCTTTGAAATCTCCAAAAGAATAAAGATTGGCTTCATCTTTAATTCCTAAATGCTTTTCTTTTTCTGGCTGAACTAGTAGACAGGCTGTTTATCTTCATGAGCAGAATAATCCACAGAATCATAGAATGGTTTGTGTTGGAAGGGACCTAGAAGATCATCTAGTTTCAAACACCCTGGGCAGGGAGCCTTCCACCAGGCCAGGTTGCTCAGGCCCCCATCCACCATGACCCTGAACACTGCCAGGGATGGAGCATCCACCACTTCTCTGGGTAGTCTGTTCCAGTGTCTTGCCACTCTCACAGTAACTAATTTCTTTCTAGTATCTAATCTAAACCTACCCAGATTAGAACCATTGCCTCTTGTTCTGTCACTACATGGCCTTGTCAAATGTCCCTGCTTGTCTTACCCCAGAGGGCTGCTATAAAGCTGCTTCCCAACTGCAGCAGTGTTATGGCAACTAGTAATTTCTTGGATCAGTTCTATTCCAGTAGTAACTACAGTACTAATTTTAATACAATTAATAAAAAAATTTAATTGAATAGCCATTGCTAATATAAAAAAATAATTATCTATATCTATGAATCATTTTCTAAAGAGTGCTGCATGAGGAGTCACCTGCTGCTCATAACTGGACTGTGGCTAAAGGAGGTCTAAATCCTGTGTCCTCTCCCTTTGTGCTGGGACTCAGTGAGAATTGCATCTTTTATTGAACCCTTTGTTCTTCATCATTTTGTTTTCAGGAACCTGTGTGCTTGTAGCATACCAACTGCAGATAATTCATTATTAATATTTGTCTAGAGGGACAGCAATCAATCAGTGAGGCAGCAAAAATACATCCTGAACCTCCACAGAGAAAGATGTGGCACATACTCATAGATCTGCACGTTGATCTGCAAAAGGAAGGTGAGAATGGGGAAATTAATCTCCATGTGCTCTGCTTTGCAGGTCCTCATGGATCTAGAAGAAGCAAAAAATTGTTTAATTGGTTGTTTCTTTAACACAGAAAGCTTCAATTATTTTTCTTCCCTTTGTAACAAAGGCATATTTTGTTAACATACTCATTTAATTATGACGCTGAAGTTGGTGCTCTGATCTGTTGCACACCAGTAGATCATAGGACAGGGATTTGGAGTCCTTTTCTGTTAAAGAGAATTAGTGAAAGACAGCAATTAGGTTAAGATCCAAAATAACTTTTGTCAGTTGGTTCATATTAGATTTGTAAACCACCTCTCATCTTACAGAAGTTAGAAAAAAGGGGCACAAAGGTACAAGACATGCTAAGTTACACAACTCTGAACAGGGTCAAATGGTCCCATGTCTGTGTTGTGTACCTGTTGGATCACACTTCCAAAATGGAGTGTTTGCCAAAAGCTAGGAGAATTCTTGTCTAATTAATCCATCAGCTGATCAAAAGGGAAATTAAAAACAAAAGAAGGAGAGAGAGGGAGGGAAAGGATGCATTAAGCAAGCAAACAAACAAATAAGGAAACATTTAAACTAGAAGTCATCAAGTTAGCATGACTAATGGCAAGCTGAAGTGATGGCAACCTACTGGCAGGAAGGATTTCAAAGACTCGGCTATTGTCAGTCTATCATTTTGGAGATAAAAAAGTAGAGTCATTAAAATTCAAGAATTTGCTTTTGAAGCTCTGGATCATTCACATCCCCTACACAGTTTTTCCATATAAACCAACTGAAACCACTGGAGAAGGATTGAATAACATAGCAGGTTATATAGATGATAAAGTGGGAAAAGGAATGGTAAGGATAACAAGAGTTGTATAAATTTTAAGTTCTTGTACATGAATGAAAATCAAACATACTGTTTAAATTAGCAGAACACACAAAGCAAAGAATGGATAGAAACCTCAAGTAGGAATGATTCAGCCTGTAAACCTGAGGGTTCAGCAGGAAAAATGGACATTGGAGAGAGAAACTAACTCAAAATTTAGAAAGACGAGCTTTAAAATGGATTACAGGAAAAAAATCTGACTCAAAAGGCTATTGGGCTAAAGAAAGGCTGCCAAGAGAAACAGTTAAAGATACAATTATCAAAGAACTTAACAAGGTAAGAAAAGAGCACTGACAGGTTTTTAACGTTTCTATATGGGATGAATTCACTCTGATAAAGTCAGTGGCCCAGACTAGACAGAGCTATGATTCTTTACAGCCAAATTTCTCTTTAAAAAAACAGGGTCGAATTCCTTCTACTCACTTTCAATAAATTAAAGCGTGTCAAACAATCTTTTTTTATACTTAAATGCTGCAGTGTGTTTGTGCCAGGCCCAGGTTCACACATGCACACCATTAATGGTCAGGGCTGAGGTGCTGCTCGTGTAAACAGCCACGGGCTTGGGCAAAAGAGCTTCCAGGTCCAAGTGCCAATGTGAGCTTCTGCTGCCATATGGCACAGAGACAGGCAGCAGGGTCAGCATTTCACAACGTGTTGCCAGGTTTCCTTCCTCAGACTGATGAGAATTAGCCAAGGACCTGTTCAGATAGGCTTGCAAGGCAGTATCACTTGTGTAGTCAGCCGGAGTGGATTTTTTTATAAAAAATTAAAATAATCTAATGTGTCAATATTCGGGGGTTCCGTTTTCTGGGTTTCTCCTTCCTGATCTTCTCTTCTTTGTTAGGGCTGAGTGGTAGCTTCTAAGGAAAGCTAGATGGAAAAAATCAATATTTCTTTTGAGCAGAAAATTAAAATTCTGAAACAAGAGAATGATTTTATCATAAAAATACTCACAGGACTCAAACACTGAAGTGGTATTATAACAAGAGCTGCATTCATGGTCAAAAAAATTCAGAACACATTCTGTGCTGGAAAGATCAAAATTATACAATTCAACCTAGGAAAGGAAGTCCAGTAGCAGTCATTTTCACCTCTAATTTCAGTGTATCAAGATAGAAAAAAAAGGAAAGATTAAGGGTACTTCTCTCTTCTCTTATTCAAAAAGAGGAAGGACAATAGCAGTACTTCACACTCAGGGATGAAGCAGAAGTAGGAGAAAGATGAGGAAAAGATGAGGGAGTGTTTGTTGCTTCCTCACAGGGCTTTATTCAGTTATGTTGCAGAACGGTGAGATCAAGTCCTCCAGCTGCCGGTGGGAAAAGGCTCCTGAAGGTGCATTGTACTGCCTGCTGCTCCAAGCAGCATCAAGCCAGCTCTCCACTTATCCCTTCAGCCACCACAGCCCTGACAGAAAGGCTCTTGCAGAAAGGCAGCCAGGTACAAGCCCCAAGCTGCCCTTTTGGCCAGGAGCACTGCAGGCTCCCATCCGCCTTCCTTTGGCACCAGGGCCAACAGCTAATTTAGGCTTCTCTCAGCTACTGAGTTGCTGATTTTCACAAATTTTCTATGTGCTTAACTAGTTTTGAGAATTCTGCCTCTTCTCTCTAGATTGGTTGAAATCAGCCAACAGACTCAGAAGTTGTGAAGGGAGGAGTGGGTGAGGATGACAGTAGGACATGAAGAGAGGAAAAGAGGTAAGAGTTAAACTAAAAGAATTCTGGCACTCAAAGTAGTGATTTATTTTCCACAGATACAGGCAAGTGAAGGTACCTTGACAGCTCTGGGGCACAGGAGCCTTACTGGAGTGTAATTTAAGACACATGAAAGACAGCACACATGAGACTGAATGAAAGTCCTATGGGAGATTTTTCTTCCACATTTGGACTTCAAGTAAGTAAGTAGCAAAGAGTTTAATTCTTGATTTCTAACTATCCTGTTCAATTTTCTGACAAGCCTAAATCTCCATTACATTCAAACTCACTGGAGGTGTCCCAGGGAAACAGCAGCATGAGAGAACTTGCTGCCTTTTGTGGACTCACATTGAAATGTGTGGCCATTTTCCTGCAAATTCACATGGTTTTGTATCAGTTCAGTCCCTCTGACCTGTTTCCTGTATAGTTTCTGGAGAAGTACTTTGAATTTGTCTGGTCTCTAGGAATTACAGTGCTACATGGTTATTTGTGGTTTGGCTTTCTCAATCTATCATATATATTTTATATATACACACACATGTATCCATCTCACTCAAGCTCCAATGACTGACTGAGTTCCTCTCTCAGGATTTTATCCGTGGCCTCAGGGCAGAACAAGCCACTTTTGCCCAACTGTGTTCCCATACAGGCATGCAGCCCTGTCATTAAACCTTTCTAAAGGCCTCAGAAAATTCCCACCAATGGCAATTATGATACCTTCAACCTTGAGTCCCAGGAGGAACCTTCAAGTCTTCCTTCCAAGTATATCTGTTACAAGGAGTGCAGGTTGACACTTTAATGGCAACCAGTGCATATTTCACACAAATTAGATGACTGAGCACATTAATACACTCACTCAGTGAGTTAGCTAATTAACAGAGCCTTTTGGGTTAAATGGGAAAGACTTCAGGGAATGAAGAACAGATTCTCCTGACAGAGGAAAAGGGAGGAATGTGATACTTTCCCATTTGCTATAGTCAAATTAGAGGAAAACATAGTAATTAACTACTAAAGGTGTTTTCTTAGCAATAATAAGAACATCATCCACAGTTGTCAAAAAATGAATGCGAAAAATCACCAAAGTTATCTGTCACACACAAGTGATGGAAGGATTGTGTTTTTGCCACTGATGCATAGAAAATTAGGTAATTTTAGGAAAAGAAAAAATCTGAGTTTTCTCCTCCTTCAGTCAGTGGAAGTAATCACTGTTTCAGGAATGTGATAGGACACCTCTAGTGCCACTTCACACCATCATTTCAATAAAAAATCGAACTTTAATGCCACAGCAGTGGGATTGTGGTCTACAGCACACTTCCTCTCTCTGTGTTGTAGCTCTCAGTGCAGGTAGGACAGCTTGTTGGGCCACTGTGCTTTGCTTTCAGCTCTGTGGCTGTAAGGTCTGCAGGCAGAGAGGGCCTGTGGGGCTCTGCAGCCCTCAGTACTTAGGTGTGCTTAAGAAAAGAGTCCGAAATATTTTTTTATGAAAAGGTATCTAGCCCAAAATATCTTCCTAAACTGCAATTTAGTTTAGTATTGCCTGGAAATCAGATATTTCATATTCTTAAGGAAAAACTGGAAATGACAAATTCAGTACTTAATCAGGCTAATGTAGTAAATTGAGAGGTAATTCTGAAGAAATAATGAAAACTCTCTAGTGGCATATTAATTATGACTTTAATCTATTAATAAAGGAGGATTATGGATGTGGGTGAAAATAAAAAGAGATATATTTTCAAGTTCAGTGAATTTATCTTTTCAGGCATTTAACAGAAAAGAATAAATTGATTTCCCTCAAAGCAGGTAATTTGAGAAGTCTTGGACCAGATATGCTGGGTTTTTACCAGATAGCAAAATTAAACTTGCTATATTTCAAACTTAATTATTTGCTCAAACAAATATATGCAAATTCATGCTTTTGATCAAAAATATGCAACCACTCCACATGTCAGTGCTTGAAGTTTAACTTTGTAATTGTAATGTCATTTATTAATTTCTTACCATGGATTTTGTTTCTCCTACCTAGAGCTTACATAAAAGGGTTACAATCTGGGGAGTATCCTGAAACATTATGGAATGTGTACATGGTAATTGCACGTAAAATGGCAATACCAAACTCCATGTTACATGAAGGGAAATAAAGAATGAATTACTGATTTCCATGCAGATGATTTCTCTGCCTGGAGTGCAATCTGTCTGCAGTTCAGAATGAGCAGCTGGACATAATCAAGAGCCTATCTTCCTTATCTACCTGTTGCCCAAACAGAAGAGCCATGATAAGACTTGGATAGTTCTTTGATGTAATGCTACTAATCTCCTCCCCCTCCTTACCCCAATTTCCAAAGTCCCATTTTCCCTGAACATAACTGAAACAAGTAACAGGAGGCAAACTGGAGTTTTGAACATGTTTCCTGTTTAGAAAAATGAAAGCAAAAGCCCAAATCCAACTGCTTTCCAGGGAAGTCTTGGTTATGGCTATGTACTGCTGATTTGCATGCTGCCCACAGGGTTTCCATTTGCTTCCTCATGTCTGCTGCCCCATTTGCTGCCTGGCAGCTGCTCACAGGCAGTACATAGGCAACAAACCAGTACCAATAAAGAAGGGACTCTTCAGTTCCTTTGCAGAAGCATGTCTTTAAAGATTATCTTGGATTAAAATATCTTTCAGAAAGAGGATTTCATTAGCCTTTATTTAGCAAATGATAAATGGTATTTATCATTTGCTAAATTTATCACAGGCATCAGCAGAAGCTGCTGTTGACTGTGCAGGGCAGAGGAGCCTCATGGCTGCTGTCATTCTCTGGCAGAGACCTGCAGTGCAAATGCTGGCACACAGCAGGCCAGAGTTTAGACTTCTACCTACACCATAAGTGGAAAAGATAGCCCAGCCAGGGCAGCTTTGAGGCAGAGCAAGAAGCTACAGCCAGGGTAGCATTTAGGCTTAGGGTTTCCAGCAATTGCTTTTTCCCATCTTGCAGGTTAAGTGACAACAAATAATAAAGCTGTATGTCATCTACCACCTAAGGACAAGTGACTGCAAGATAGAGTCTCTGCATGTCTTCCATTATGGTCCTGTAAAAAGTATTGAAAAAACCTAAAGCATGGATGTAATTTGAAGATAACACATGATGCCTCCCTTCCACATATTTCCCTTTTCCCAGAGTGTATGCAATATTTAAACATATTGTGCTCTAACTTCCTTCAAGTCTTTCTTCTTTTGTAATTGTAATATTTTTTCACAGCACCCACTCTTTTAGTTTATTCAAAACAAAAATTCTTTGAAAATCCAAATATAAAGGACAAAAGTGTAGAACTTAATCCCAAAAGACACAATACACACTTTTCAGCCCTTACCCCTTACTGTCATTTACTATTTAAGTCACCACTGCTGTTGAAAGCAGTCCCACCTTCCCACTGCAGTAGTTAGTTTCTTTATACCCCGTTTCCTTGCATTCTGATGCATGGGAACAATGAACAGAACCAGGTAATTAATGCAGGGCAAAGCTTTTTTATTCCCCTGGAGCAGTTTCCCTGCTCTGTTTTACACACAGATGTACAATATTTGCACCACACAAGAGAAGGGGAGTGTGGGAAAGGAGAAACAAACAAGTGGACTGGAGAAGCTGGAGATGTGTGGAGGGGAGCAGAGGAGAAAAGGGTTGACAGGGAAGGTTCATGAAGGATTGTGGTGTTCACAAATCATTAGCCTTCATTTTGGCATGCCAAAATCTTGTGCTGCCAGTAAGATGGAGAACAAACTCTTTGGGATGACAAAATCCAAAAGGGAAAGTACCACATGCCTATAACTTTTCTGTCAATTAATAATCCTTGTGGAAAAAAAATAACATCGTAGACAGACTGACAGACAGACATCTAACAGACTCTTTAGTTCTGCAGCTATGTCCTGCATCAAGAATCATACCATGAACCAGTGGTTATATTGCAACTATTACCTTGTAAATGAAAGCAGGGTTAAATACATGTTTTTATCAACATAGATAAAATAGCACTTTTCCTGCCATTCATCAAAAATAATCAGAGAGTCTGGGTGGGATCTCCTATTACTTGTAATTTTTATTCTCCACACTTGCTGATAACGAAAGTACAAAATTAAAATTAAATCAATTGTCAAACAATGAAACAAATGAAAGAGTAGACTGTGTAATGCATTATCCTCTGGTCCTTTATTGTATTTCTTAATTCACCTGCTAATTCATAAAACCCAGCCATTTACAATCAAACTTCCAATCATTAGTGGGATTTAGCAGGCTTCCACTGTAAAATAGCATTCACATTTCTCATGAGAGTTTGTATATATATTGTTGAAGGGCACTAGATACAAAGCCTGTCCACCCACAGCTGAACTATATTTGATTTTCATAAATCTATCCAAACTCACCTCCTGTGCTGGGATATTAACACATGAAGTGAGAATAGTTACATCCTTTTTTGATAATCATGCTCATCAAGACTCACTGTGGTACAGAGGTTCATGTGGGAAAGCTAGGATAGGGCTGCATGACTAATTTTTAAGGCTTGTGCACAGCTTCTCAGGAATGCAGCTGGATCTAACTCCTCGGTGGCTTGCATGTGATGACTGAATTGAAATATATTGTAATGATTCTCTACTCAAGAAACACAAACTCATTAGAAGCTGAGGGTAGAGCTGGAGTATTAAGTGATTTTTTTCTCTTTCTACTCTTTTATTACTTAATTAGAGCAAATATTTTACACAAGAGTAAGCAGCAACTTAAAAACTTAGCTCATAAATTAAGATGATAATATCAGATGTAACTTCTGTTCACTCACATTTTAAAAAAATTGTCTTTCCTTCTTATTTTTGCAGGAATACGTAGCATATAGAACTTAATTATTTAGTACCTTGAAAATTAAGGATTACTTTATGCTAGTCAAATACAAATACATAGGAATTTCTGAGTTTTCAAAACAAAATTAAAATTTTTCTAAATTTAAATAACTTAGAAACTTGATTGAAGGTCACCACTTCCTTAGATGGCTTTTTAGCAGGCATGAGAAAAGTGCTATTTAATTTCACACTCCCGTAATCCTTTAACAATTTCCTTTCAGGCAGAATATAAAATATTATTAATAATTCCTTAAAAAAAAAAAAAGTTATAGTGGATATGTCTTTAACCTTGGACCAATTTGAGCAAATTTTTTCCCCTCAGATAAGACACCAAAGATCAGCACAAATGGCAAGTGATAAACTGGCCTTTGGGAATTACTCAAGAGTCCTCCTCCTCCCTTTTTTTTTCCACATCAACTCTCTGGAAATGCCTCTTCGGAACTGCTTGTTTTAGTATCAGTCAGTCAATTTTGATTCCTCCCACCCCTTAATAGGCAATGGTAAAAGTTGCCAAGATCTAACATTACCCACCTTAAATTCTACCTCCCTATTACTGTGAAGCAATGTCACAAAGATTACACCTTGTTAAGATTAACGATAAACACCAAATTATCAGAGGTTCATATCTCAAGGGCTTATTTGCATTTTCCTACATGCTTGAATTTGCTGAAGAAAAGAAGTCACTCCCTATTATGAGATACAGCACCAGGAATTTCCTTGGACATTGTATTTACACACTTTACAAATAATCCTCTCCTTACCAATACCTCTCTTTCCAACTCTCAAACTCTCACCATATGATGGAACCCAGCTTCAATAGTTGTGGGCATTCTGTTTGAAAAGAAAATGAATTTATGGATGCTCTTATTCATATAAGAGATTGCTCATCTTACTGGCATGTCTGAAGTATTCCAGGTATCTAGCAGAGATGCACAGGTCAAATCAAGTGATTATCTCCAAAGGGCAATGGTGGTGGCTGTAGAATAGTAACAGCAGCAGTAACAGTTGTGGTAGTAATGTCAGCTCTTCTGAGAGCAACCCTAGACAAGTAAGCCAAGCTTCTTTTTCACCATTTTTTTTTTTTCTCAAGACACTTAAAATTATATGCATATGAATAGCTCATTACGAGAATTAAAATCTGTTAGACACATAGATATTAAGCTGTCTTCTGGCATTTTGAGTCCAGAGTCTTTCTACATCAGGAAACACGTATGAGGATGTATCAGAAACACCTCAAGAAGAAAGTTTGTCATGAACAGATCAACTTGCACCTAACAATAATTTAGTTGGAAAAATTCTCAAAAAATCTGACTGATCAGTTGGGCACAAACCATCCTCCAAATGTCAGTCTACCCTTGTCATGGCTAATCACTCCCTATGTGCTTTTTCTGGCCCTATCATTTGGTGCAAACTGTTATTTTCCCAACCTGATATTTACACATGGCTTGACAAAATGTGCAGCACTGTAGGCGAGTGCCAAGAAAATAGGTGCCAAGCTCTATCCAGTGTTCCCTTCCCACCCACTTAGGTGGGGAGAATACTTCTGGACATGACTGAGCACTGTGGTTTACCACCCAAATTGATCACTAAGAGAAAGATGAGGAAGACATCTCCATTAAAGGTGGATTAATCCACGAATTCTTTATTTCATGGAGACTTTGCCCTTCCTCTGGCCCCTGTTGCAGAAAACTTCAGGCAACATGAAACCTCAATATAGAAACTCAATTCTTACTGAAGCCATTTGGCATGGGCTATCCAAGTATATATGCACACAAATACAGAATGCATAGACATTACTTTTTAAAAGCTGTCACTTCCCAAAAGGACCCAGTGAGGTAGGATTGGTATTAAAAACAATTAATTTGCAGCCATTTTTTAAACATCTAATTTCCCCACTAGCCTGTATGCAACACTACTTCAAACAGCTACACACGGTCTCATTTAGTGAATATATGAGGAAAAGGTCTGCATTATGTTTGCTAAAAGGACTAGGATTTCAATTCCATCTGCCGCTGGGTGTGTTTGATTTGTGTATTAATTATGCCTGTTTGTAGCTGTAAATTTGCTCCAGATTAGTAGGTGATTGGTTCCACGCATGGATTCACTACACTGCATGGCTCCTTTGCACTTTTATAGTTTTCAAATGGTTCCATACTTATGCTTTTTAAATTGCTTTTGATACTTATCTTATTCTGCGTGAGCTTCAAACTTTGTCTTATTCAGACAATTTTCTTCCCCTTAAGAGAAAACATGTCCTTTTGAGTCTTCTCTTCCTGGACCCCTTTCACTGGTGTATTGTCAGCTTTGTCCATGGTGCTACTAGAAAACACAAGACAAAACTGCTTCTTTTCCCAGTCTTACAGGGAAATTCAGAACATTCACATTTAGCATTTTCTACATGGAATGACTTAAACTAATGGGTTTAGGAATTACATGAGCACTCAGCAGGGCATATATATACCCATTACTGTGCAAACTTTAAATGCTTGTCACATCAAAATAAAACACTCTCACATGTGGAGCATTTTTACTCTTGATCACTGAGTTTTATTCCTGGTTTTCAAAATGCCCAAAAGTTCTGAGCTGTCACCTTCATAGTTAAGACCTGTGAGACATGCTTGAAAACGTGACACATCCGAAATGCGCTGCATAAAAACTGCCTTTGTGTCTACAAATGTTTGTGTACACTTAGAAAATAAATGTTGAAGAGGTCAAGCTGATTTCTCTCATATTTTAGGAAAAGAATTGCTCTGAGCTGAAAAATCGTATGCCAAGTTTCTGCCTGAAGCAAATTTTTACAATCAAATTAAAAACCTTTGAGACTAAGAGTTTATAATGGAAATACTAACACAGCCTTAACCATGGCAGCACTAGCAGGCACTGCAATAATATTAGGAAAGCTCTCCCTGCCCACAATCTAAACTAAATAAAAAAAGATGCCATTTTCCAACATATACCCCAGGCTAGCAAATAACAATGATTTAATGTACTTGCCCTGTGGTAATATAGTACCACTGCAAACCTCTGAGCCAATTTTTCTTTTCTTTTCTTTATTTTTTCTTTTCAAACATATATGCCCCATAGGGAAAGGATTGCAATTTAGCTCTTATTTGTGGATATATCGCTTTCATTTCAACAATTCTTGAAAGCCTTCCTGCTTTCAAGTCACATGCTACTGTATGTCTTGACCCAACTGAATAAAGACCCACCAGACTTTTTCAGGAGTTTATTCACAGGTTTGGCTTTGCTTATTGTAGTATGCACCACATTTAAATTAGATGAGGGCTACTGTAAAGCAATAACATTGTCAATGACTGGAATCTCACTTTCCCCTCTAACAGTCTGAAGCAAATTAATGTATTGGTTGTTCATTAACAAGTAAACAGTTTCTGCTACAATGTCAAGGAAAAAAGAATGTGTTCATTAATATGAACAATCTTCATCTACAAAGATGATTTACACAATGCATGTAATGAGATAGCTTTCCCCTAACTAGTACACTACCAAACTGAAAAGCTGATTCTTAGGACTTTCTTGAAATTACAATATTGTTTGTTTACCAATAAGAAAGACAGTCTTAGTCACCTATGCCACCATTGTAAGCTTTATAATAAGTACTTAAAAAAAGAGAGATTTCTGGAATCACTTGTGGAATTAATAAAATTGGTAACTACAGACTTACACTGCATCAATGATACATATTATTCCTGTGATAACTTGAGCTAAAAATAAGATTAATTTGGTTATAGAAATTCCTTAAACAACAACACTTAAATTATTTCAAACTTGAATTTTTTCAAGAATTTTCTGAAAAAATCAGCAAACACTGGCTAAAAAAGCAAAGCAGTTTGGATACACCAATGTAATCAGCATGCCTAGTGGTTTTCTGTTAACCCTCTGAGTAGAACCATAGTATTCTGGATTTTTTGTACATTAATGCTATGAAAATTGTGACTTACAGAAATACTAATTTATATGTCATGACTTAATAAATCATGTTCTAAATATATTTGGGCCAGACACCTCATCTCATGAGTGATTAATCCATCCTAGAATTTTAATTATCTGTTAGAGAAACCAGTTTCTAGCACCTACATGAGAAGCTTAGATTATTGCCCTATATTAGATGTTTAACTCTTAGACAGATATATCTAGATGAGATAACTCCCAGCTCACTACCTTTTAGCTAATCCTGTGCTATCCACTACTGCATTTTCACATCAAAGTTTGCTTACTGTGTGTAAGCTCACTAGAATATCGCACTTAGGTTAGAGTCCATGTTATCCCCTCTTATATTTAATTGAGAGGAATTAAGCTGGAAGTGACCCTGTTCTACTTTCCTGCTAATACCAAGATCAGGCTGTCAGGCATCTCCAGAGACCAAACATTAGATGACCTGAGTCACCCTTCGGAAGTGCTCGTCTCCATCTCCTTGGTGATAGATGGTGCCTACCACAACTGCCATCCATCTCTGCTAGCTAAAACAATCGTTGTCACATTTAGCAGAAATACCAACCCATGATTCAAAAGGGAAATGAAGAAAGAAGTCAGAAGGACTGGTCTGTATTACAGTAAAATGACCACGGTGTGCTATGTGCTCTCCCAGATTATCACATTAGAAATAGGCTATTATGCTTGATTTCTTTTTTTCATTGGTCTTTCAAATATTTATAGAGCCACATGTTCTGTCTTCTCTAACCCCTAAGAATTCAGAGGTAAGATTAAAAAAAACTAGCAGTTACTGCCAAACAAGCCTAACCCATCATAACTTCCATGAAACCATAAATATATATACATATATATGGATACATTAAAATATATATCTATGGGTATATGGATATATTTTAAAACATCATTGGAAACTCTTTTGAAACAGTTCAAATATTCAGATGCTTTTCCTTGAAACCTAAGATAGGATATCAGCAATTTGAAACCCAGTCTCTCACAAAACTAAAAATAACTTAAAGAAATATTTTAATAGTTATGTTCATAAAACATGAACCAAAGATCAGAAACATAAGATGTTGGGGATGAGTAGGATTTTCAGGATCTAGGATTATTTTTACATACATTTTAAGTAATACAAGATGGTCTAAGATGAAGGAGCCAAACATCTTATTTTAATGATAACCCTGTATTCCAAAGTAAAGAAAAGGTGATAGGAAAATCCCAGATGGGTTTTGAAAAATTTTTCTCATGCATAAGGTGAAACATTATTTTTTCTCCTGACCTCCCTCTCTAATTAAGAAGAATGAACATTGGCCTTTGCTTTAAGACTGCCAAATTTTCACGATAGTCAAGGAGCATGTGGTATTAATGGATACATTTTTATTACCACATGTATGTCATGCATTTACATGGATGAGCTGTATCTATCTCTTCTAAAGGGAAGGCTGTGATAAAATGTGGGAAGGACGGTGCTAGTCAAACTTGTGCCAGATTCTGACCTACTGTAAATTAGGGTAGGTAAATGGCAAAGAAGGCTTTATCTTGACTGAAGTTTTGATCCTATAGAAAAATAATCTTTGTCCCATCTAAACAAAAGTTACTAATGTACAACCATTAAGTGGTTGTTCCCTATCTACTGAGCATCTTCTTTCCATGAGTCTAGGGTTGAATGGTTATAGTCAAGGATCTGACACACAGATACAACCCTTTCCCAAAATCTAAAATCTGAGAACTTTTGTATGGCAGTTCCTTTGTGCATTCACCTCCTTCCCCAATGGAGTTCTCTTATTTGCTTCATTTGCTTTCAAATATTTTTACTCAGGTTCCAGACAGAGTAACTGAGGCCATACACAGGCCTTCTGCCCACGGACATGCATCCAGAGATCAGTCTCCTGATGGCTTAGATGACCTTCTAGTAAACTCATAATGTGAAGTTGGTGTCTGATATAAACTTACACCAGCAGTTCCTTCTGCAGTCGATGGACTGAGACCAATAGGTTAATCAAAACATGAATCCTACCTAAAATGTGTTCCCATGACAGGTGAGATGTTTCAAACCTGGAATGCTCATTTCTCTGTATTACCCAGGAAGTCTGGAGAACTAGTTTCTACTAAATACCTTACTTCTAGATTATCAGTATCAGGTGGATTAAAAAAATTTATATATGAAATACTTATACTGTTTGTGTGAAATCCACAAGATTAAATTGCTGTGTTTAAAGTCATCAGAGCTTTCAATATATAAATTTTCATGTCTGAGGCAATGAAAGATGCACTTTGTAGGACAGAGAAACAGAATTCCAATGTTTCTTGAACTACAGTTCAACTGTTATTTCCACAGAATTCCAATGTTTCTTGAACTGCAGTTCAACTGTTATTTCCACCTAGAAGTGCAAAAGAGCTTTAGACTAGGCCCCACCAGCTGCAGGTATACATTGGCTGCCACAACTGCTCATACAGACAGTTCCATGTACAAACACCACTCAGAATGGGAACGATACTCCGGGCAACTTGCCCTGTTCCTGAAAAATTTATTTATACTTCCAGGAAAGCTGAGAAAATCTGCATGTCATTTTGGGTAGTATATTGATACTTCTGGGTGTATAATAGGAAAGAAAAAGGAAGGACGGAAGAAAGAGAGATAAAGGACAAGGTTGGTGAGAGAGAGAAAGAGTGATAGCAAATCACATGTGACTTTTAAAAAAACACTGTGAGAAAACTAACTTTCAAGGAGAAAACTTCCATTCTATATGAGCAATAAGAGAAACTATAAATTTCACGTTTTTTATTTTTGAACAGGATTTTGAAAGTTGCCTCTTTCATTCAAGTGAAATTCTGAGACTTTTTTTTTTTCAAATTANAAATAAAAGTGGTGAATCATTTTTAGTTTCTCCATTCTAAAAACAAAACTTTTGCTAATTCAATTTGGGTTTTACATATATATTAAATGACTTGTATTTTCCCCGATTTGGAAGTACTCTAGCTATTTAAAGGGTAATGCTCATCAGTGTTAATCTTTTTAAATGGCTCTGCCAGAATAACTAGGCCATGCTGAGAGGATGCCTGTATATCCCTGAATTCCTCATGCAAAGGAACCAGGAACTTCTCAACTAGATCATTACATACTATTACACGGCAGAACGTGTCCTCAAGCAATTTCCCAAAACTCGACATTCTCATTAGCAGCAAACTATATGGAAGCAATCTTTTGTGGCCATCATCATGTCATCTTCTGTAAACCAGGAGAATGCTCTAAATTGAATTTCTCATTTAGCCCTGCATCATATCCTCCAATAACAGCCGCTCTGTGTGGAAGTACAATGCAGGTTTGGAATGAGCTGCTACAGAAGACACCATTTGTTTAATTTTATTTTCATTTTTAAGCCTATATTTATAATTCCTAAGCAATAGTACATTTGGTATATTTTTAGCCAGAAACAGGCAAGGGATTTCAGGATACTATAAAAGATATGTGCGTATAAAAGCAAAAAAGCCAGAATAAAACCCTAATATGGGTTGTCAAGATTTAAGGTGATCATTTACTCAGAGGGTTAACATGTGCTAAAATTACATACTGCAGTTCCTAGCTCCACTGATGAAAACATTCACTGCTTCTATCTTTAAATAAAAAAGCAAAATAGCCTTAACCCTTTGAGGATCTTATTAGCAGCAAGTTGCAATCTAAACAGAGAACAAGTATTTCAATCAATCAGGAAATTATTCTTACAAAGATTCTGTGAGCACCCTTTTGTGTTCCACCATTCCCAGCGTTTACTGCTGGATAGATCAGCTGTATTCACTCCACACAGGCCTGAAGTAGTTTCAGGGTCTCAAAGGGTTAAAGCCAAGACTTTTGAGAAAAAGTGTTTTATTAAAAGGGTGAGTTAGGTGAGCGAACAGTCTCGGATGAACTTGGTGAATAGTCTTCCGATTCGGAGTTGAGTTCAGGTGGAGCTTGCTGAGCCTTATAACGTCCCCTCACATCCTGGTTGCGTCTTCGTCGGAAAACCTGCCTCTCCTTATCAAGAGCGGTGGTCTGGCAGGGGCATAAAATAAGAATAAATGAAATTAGGCTGTGTGTGAAATGCAAAGATAATGAAAACCATGAGGTTTTATGTGGCCTGCAAATACCAGGGATAATAAATGTTCAGACCAAATTAAGCCTGCTCTGTCTCAGTCAGGTCTGAAAGGTTGAGCCCACAACACAGCTAAATGCTTTAAAGAGTGCATTTCCCAAACCTTAAGAGGTAGCGTGACATCATCAAGCAGATACAGTGCCATATATATGGATGCCATATGTTCTACTTCTGAATATTATTAATTTCATCCTTTAACAGGATCAAATTTCAAGCCAAATACCAAGTGACCTTCCCCCCACCCTTCTCAAAGTATAAATCTGCTTCTACAGGCAAGGCAGAGATGTACACTTGTCTTTGATTTGACCTAATGAAGGCTGATACACACTCACCCGTGTTCAAGTCAGTGCAATCAGCTAACAAAGATGGATTGTGATGAAGTTGTCAGACAAGAGAGAAAAACAAACACCGAAGGGAGCTAGCCCAGCTCCTTGACACATTATGCCGCTCAATGGATGTTCTTAGGGAGAACGCTGAAGAACTCTGACAGAAAGACCTGTTCAGCCTGACCATAGTGTCTCTTCCTGTTAACCAAGGTCTACTGAATCAATACTCTGCTAATTTTATCCACATCTAGCTAAAGTATCCAGGAATGGGAAAGAGCAATATTTACTTGATGAGCATGATTTTTTGATCATTCTGCCATTATTGGGAATGCAATTCTTAATAAGATGGCTGTAACTTCCAGCTACGCTCTTTCTTCTGTTTTCTGGCACATTTATGTGGTGAAACTTCAACCCAAGTAAGGGTAGCCCTAGTTTGCCTATCGCTTTCAAGCACACAAGTGGGCTTTGCTGTCTTCTTGATTATGGGGTCTTAGACTGAGGTCCCTGAAATCACTGTAAAATTATAAGTTCAACAGGATGGCCTTGATTCAGCAAGAGCACTTTGACACATGGTTGGCTGCTTCTGAAGCAGGGCTGCCCCCTTAAATCCTAACCCATGACTGCTTTGGAAAAGCAAAATGGGAAAAGGCAGGTGACCAGTAAGATGACATACAAAATGCAACCAGTATCTGATCATGGCATTGGAAGCAAAGATAACTTTGAGAACTGAATAGGTTTTACTCATGAGGCTTGTAAAATTTGTCCCTATAATGTAAAGGTCTATCTATTTAAAGGAATGCAGCCAAAAGGTTATTCTGCTTCAAAGGATTTATTGTGTTCTCTTAAGATATGCATGGCTGATTTCTCTAGAAAATTTACCACTTACAGTGTGAATCTCATAGGACAGCAGAGATGTATTTATAGCCAACATATTTTTGAGACTAAAATGAAAACTAAATCCATCATACTGGTGCAAAATTCCATTATAGCAATCCATGCTTTCAAATAATGCAACCAGCCCTCAACAATGATGTAACAGAGACAGAAAGATGGACAGGAGTACAGAACTATTATAGCAAATGGATTTAGTTAGGCTGTATTGCTGAACTATTATTTCTGTGTCTAGAGTCCATATAGCACTACTCTAAAAGGATAAAATGATCCACTTTGTTAAGTCCATGCCTATATTTTAAATAATAATTGCTACAAAATCCAACACTTTCTATCCGTCAAATTTCTTTTTGTTTATTGCTATCTTTTGGTTAAGAGATCTAATTAGTATTTCCAATGCCTTCTATGTTTCTTAGCCGTGAACCAATTCAGTTTTTGATTATTTTTAATGTGAAACAGAAAAATACTTAGCTCTTTTACACACAGTGAATATAGTGCTTATAGTATGTAATTTTGTGTGAAAATTGAAAAGAATGGCATATATTACCCTTCTATAAAATACAGATTTCCATTTAAAGGATTTTTTTATGCTTACAGGAAATAAGCATTTATTTAAAATTTAAACCACATCACATCATCCTGTGGTAACAGATACTCTCCCCTGAGAATTTTAAACATTTCTTGTTGAATAAATAAAAATACTTGTATTAAATTCAGAATTCTTTTTTAAAACTTACTCTATGAAAATGGCAAATTTATATGTAAAATCTAAAGGTACTTAAGTTTAGACAACTTACACATAAGGGAATGTATAAGAAAATTGTTTTTTTAAGATATTGCTTTTTATAGAGAACAAAGATAACTAGGTACCAGGACATCTTTTCAAAAATGTCTTTAAAAAATAAACCCCAAGATTATCTTTCTGTGATTGTTAGAAGAGCCTTAGAGACTCTTCTTTAAATCTATTTGTTTAAATATATCTAAAAGCACTCCTTCCCTCAATAATAAAAGATATTAAGCAAAGACCTCCTCATGGTCTCACCTAATCTAGCACCTTATAATTTTATAGTTTGTTAGGCCAAATATTTCTGGCTTCCTAACCCTTCAGAAACTTCCTGAGATATGATGTGACTGCTTTTCTTTACATTTTTATCCAGTGTTTGCTCTGGATTTGATCTCATCAGTCTTTATAAAGACATACTTCTGGAGTCCAGGGCATTATTATGGTTACTCTCCTGGGCTGAAAGACATCTAGAGCCTTTCTCACCCAAAGAACTTAATGAAAAAGTTACAAAGTCACAGAGAGTCAAAGGGGTAAGTATTTATCTAGTGAAAGCAAAAATACACAGGTCATATTCTAATGTTTAGTGTTTACCACATCAGAACCATGAAATGGGGCACTTCTGGCCACAGAGTGCTCAGGCCCTACAGAACTTGCAAGAACAGGCTTATGTTGCCCAATGTTCCAATGACATTTGACACTTCCAATATGTAATGCACTGATGATGGTATTGTGGCTCTGCATTCTGCAAAAACGCTTTTTCGTTTAATGATGTTGTGGTTGCTTTTTACTTGAAAGAATTTCAAAATATGATAGATCCATCCTTTGGAACACAGAGAAGGTAGGGTAGATACAGATGATTATTGCATATGTTTTGTAAGTGTGATTTTCACCTACTGTACTTTCTTGTGCACATGGACATATTCCAAAAGTCGGATTTTTTTTCATTATTATTGATGTTTTTGTTAACAAAGGCCTCTTATATACATTGCCTTGGTTTAACAGATGCATTCTTTCACCTGCTGTGCATCTGAGTGGTTTGCCAGGGCATGAACCAGTCCATTACGTATTTCCATGGCACTTCTACTTCAAGCTACTCTTTCAATAAATAATAGGAGGAACTGAAGTGCACTTATGCTTCAGAGGGCTGCAAATCCCAGATTTTCATTATCACATTTTGACATTTTATTTTTCCCGGCTCTAGGTTAGAGACTGAGAGCTTTGAGCACTATATAAGAGTAATGGCAACTAAAATGTAAAGACAGTATTCTTATTTAAGATACAGAGCTGCCCTTCTGCAATCCATATGAGAAAATGTAGAGCTTCTTATCCAACAGAAGATAAGTGGATTGTGTCTAATAATTTGGTGGTGATGGGTCTGAAGTACTTCATTTAGCACTAACATATTTTGCATCAACATTTAGTAATCCTGACACTTAGTACCAAATGGTTACCAAACCATTTTTGGAAATGCATTTAATTTGTAGTAACAGGATTATTTTAAAATCATTGTTTCTGCCAATGACATATTAAGGTGCAGTTAGCATTTTTTCCAGGATTTTTCCTTAAAGAGTGTCATCATCCTGATTTCTACCTCTTGAAGTTACAGGACTCCTGAGCCATGCAAATTTATTTTTTATCTTGAAAAACACTACACTGTGTATTTATGAACAGATTTTCAAAAACTACAACCGCTTTGATATATGTGGTGGATTTGCAATGGGAAGAGCCTTATTTTAGCTGTGGGCTGATATTTTCTGTCAGGTCAGTAATTACTGGATTAAAGTAACTGAATTTTATGAAAGTGAGCAGTGACTGTTATTCTTTTCACTTGTCTTAATTTACTGCTGGCCACCAAATATAGAGATATATATTAGTTTCATTAATAAAAGAACATTAATGTGCATTTTGCCTCTTAGTCCATACATTATTCATACCAGCCAGGAGACATACCAGACTGGGGATCCAGCTGTTCATACATTAATCTAAGAAACCCTTCCCTTCGCTTGCTTATATTCTGCAGGAGCATACTTGCAATTTGTTAGCAATTTTTGTGAAACTTTGTTTAGCGTGTGGAATTAGATGAATATATCTATTGAAACACTGGCATTTTCCTTCCAGTACATTCTTTTATATACACAGTTTTGTGCACACATTTAAATGCTCACACCTAGATAAGTTATTATATCTTATTATATCTTATTTCCTTCCGAATCAATTTAGTGACTTTTATACATTGACAGGTTTCCTTGCTGTAAAAATGACCATTAAACATTGCTTGTCGCACAAGACAGGCAGTCCTTCAGTCTCGTCATTTTTTTAGATTTCTTTTCCATGGGTTTCTCAGGTTATATATATGTATATATGTGTGATTGATTCATGAATCAAGACACTTTTTTGAGAGTACTTCAAACTTAGCAATGCACCTCAGTCCAGGAGAGAGACACTCATGGTATTTCCAGTCCCTCAGGCACAAGGTATAACTATGTCAAGTTACACGGTGATTTGGAGAAGTGCAAATGACCACATCGAGGGGACAAATTCATCGAGTGGATTTGAACCCAGACCTCCAAATACAAAAGCCCAAAGCTTTAGCACACCATGTAACTTCCAGCATGAAATTTAGCTAAAATGAAAGTAAAAAAGAAAGAAAACCGAATCAATTTGATAAATGTTTTGTACTGTATTAGTGAGTGAACACAAAGACAAGTACTCTATATACGACTGTTGAATTCATGTTGCTGTATTTAAGTTTGTGTTTACTCTTTGACATCCCCTTTTTAGACACAATTCCTCAGCTGGTTTCAATTACACGTAGAAGAGAGTTAGTGCCAAGTTGTTTGCATGAGTGAATTTTATTTATAGTTTGTAAATCAGTTGTAGGTTTTTTACTCAGAGATTGGGAGAATGGATTTTAAATTATTTTAAGTATTTGCCTGTATTTACCAATGTGCAGTTTACAGAGGGTTTTATGCTATTAAAAATGGCACTTTTCAGATAGCAAGCCTGATTCCTAGCTTCCTTGTCCCATCATTAAGATGTCTGGCTGTAACTTTTGACTTGAAAGTGTGTAGTATCCACTTGGGACAGGTGAAAGTAACTCGACAGATGCAAAGTAATGGGAACTAGGAGGAAATATAGAGGATGGAATTATGTGTTTTCAAATGAGCTATTTAGATATATTTTTAACTGTGACAGTGAGAACTGTATTTTAAAAATCTGGTATTTATGAAATTAATATTGACCAAACTGATAGTTTTGTTAACCATCCAGTGTAACTCATCTCCTTTCTATTATCATAATATGGATAGACGACTGATGACCTTTCTATACACTTCCTGCTTTTCTAGAGTGCCTTGGATGTACAGAAAATAACATGCCCTAATATTCTATACTAATATAACATATATACTGATATACATACTGGCATTTTCTACTAATATTCTGTTGGATGCAACCACTTTGGGGATCCTTTGATACTCTGAATCAGCTCAGTCTTCGGAGTTTTAACTGGGGCCTCTAAGACTTGTCCCCTACTGATGCTGCTTTGGCCTTTACTGCATCTCTTATTGCAGTGCTGATGTTCCAACATTTGGTGGATTGGTTTTAAAACATGTATTAGTCTGGGGTCCAAATGATTTTACTGATTTGGTCCCTGTGTTTCCCCTGATCCTCATATTCAAGGAACAGTGAAAGATTTTCCAGGCATTATCACTCATGCCAGCTACAACAACTCATGCTATATCTAAAAAGATCATGTCACTTCTGCATGTATTATCCCACTGAAAGGGAATAAAAGAGGATGCAGAATATGCTCAGAAAATTAAGATTCTGAAGGACTTTGAAAATAGAAGCCTTTTAGGCGGAGGAAGGACAAGGTTTTCTGATTGTTGAAGGAGGAAATAGTACAATTTAAAAAGAATTTTAGAAGACTTCTAGAAACTTCAGATAAAAATGAAAATAAGAGTGCAGAAGAAACAAGTAGGTTAACGCTAACAAATGGAGTAGTACATTTTCCTTGAGACATGGTTTCATTTTTCACTGTACTTGTGAATTCAGATTAATTTTCATGTGCCTGTGATAAATTATTTGTTTTATAGACATGAATTGATGAACCTTTTCATATGCTTTGCATCTGTGCTACTAAAAACTAAACACTCATTACATCAAAATGGTTTTATTTAGACTAAAACGTTGGTCACCACACCAGCTGCATGTTTCTGGGGGATGAGAGAGGCTCAAACACACGGCAGTGCTTGATCCACTGTACCTCCTCGAAGAGGATTTCCTAATTAAGTATCCACGCCTAGGAGCCCTGATCTCCCAATTTGCCTTTCCACACTAGGTGCACAGTTTAGAATACTCTAATTATAAACATTGTTGTTACTGCCCCCAGCTGGAAAACAGAGCAGTTTATGTATGAATAAGAGAGATTATCGCCCATCTGCTCCAGCCCATTATTCAGGGATGTGTCATTTTGTATGCTGATGGCAGCCATTACTAGTGCTTTAGTCAAATGACCTTTTTTTTCTTTTTATAGCTTTATTTATTTACCAAGTTGCAGTCTTAGAGCCTTGCCTCCTACCTCTTCAAAATGCATATGGTTTGATTCATAACTTGGGCTATGCAGTTAAACTGAGTCAAGGCCAATCTGAGGAGATGTTCACTTTTCTCATGGGCTCCTACTTCTGGTGATCTGCTCCCCCCGAAGCAAGGGTTTTAAAAGATCCAAATACTGCGTATAGCAAATGGAAATACTNTCAGAGAAAGAGTGTAAACTGATTGTGGATAGCAATCAAACTCCAGGAAGATAAATAAAGCTCATGTGATCTTCCCCACCGTATTACCGAGCAGGCATTAAATTTGCAACTTTTTATCAAAGTCCTGCTTGACAGAAAATGCCATCTTTCCTTCTTCAGCAGAAAATTCCTCTAATACTATCAAACCCACAGTCATCTAAAGCTGGGCACTCAAGTCCCATTCCCCCTTCTCCAAAACCAAGGAGCACGAAGAAGGGTGCCAAATGACAAAACAGATCAGCAGGTTGTGCTCTGCCCTTGTAGGTCACAGTGGGTTTGTAGCCACCACCACAAGTGCTACAGGGTGGAATCAGAGGAATTATAAGTACTGCTGCACACTCCAGTACTTGGAGTGAGTCTTTCTCAATTTTTGCTAGCCAGCGTTCAACTCATGATTATGATTGACTAGTCTACTTTTTGCCTGAAAAATAGGCTTATTTTTGGGTTTGTTTTGTTTTTCTTTCCCCAGAACATCCATATCAGAAACTACTTAGTCCCCAGTGTGTGTTCAGGGAATGGTTAGGTTTTACGGAAAGCGTGCTGTAGCTCAATCCATGCACTTGGTGAAATGATCCAGGGTGAAAGTTTTACTTTACTGGAAACACTCATAGTGACCATCTCTGCTGTTTTGCTAAGGTGGTTACTTTGCTGAGATTTTACAAAACCCTCACAGACAACTTTTGAAAGGCAGTGTTTGAAAACACAGGTTTCACAGTAAACTTAGAAAACTTTCTCCAGCTATCAAAATGCAGGTCTTGTGAGTAATAAGGAAAAAAGACAGCAAGTAACCACTTGATGGAAATTCCAGTGCTCTGGATTTGTTGAGAAGGTGTGTGGGCTTCTTGTGGGCTATCAGACCTGGAACCCTCCTTGCCCCAGCTCCAGAATAAGCCCCTCCCACCCACAGCCCCATTTTATCATACAGGTCAAGCCAGCTAACAACAACCCTGGCACAGTTACACAATGGAGAAAAATATATTCAGGATACTCATGCAATATTTAAAAAAATAAAAAGTCAAATAAAAATAAATAGGTATCAGAAGGGTTTTAAAAAGAAAAGAGAAGGAATGCATTGTTAGAAACACAAGCTTACCAGCACATACAATGCATCGTATTTCAGTGAACTTGGGAGAGTTTCTATGCCCGCGTTATGCAAATGCATTGTTCAATCTAAGGTAAGGATTGTGTTTAGTGGGTTTAAAATGACAGTATATAGCTCCACATCTTGCATGGAAAAAGAGGAAAATATATGCTGAGAGCCTGTTGCTGCTCCGTGTGTTTTGAAACAGGAGCACAGGGGAAGCAGATGCCTTAACAAGCAGAAGGGAGGGGGAGGGTGCGTACTTCAGCATATCTGTAGATTTTCTATATACACTGTCCTTTTAACTATAGGGGAGATTGATACTGAGCATGTGCGATGAAGAGAAAGCTGGCAATGTGGGTGTGAGGGATGGGTGAAGAAAGGGAATGAGGGGGTGTGGCATCTCAATCAAGATTAAAACGAAACTGATAAAGCAGCATATGGACCGGATAACAAATCAAAAAGCATGTTTATCCACTGAAGGAACTGGTTAATGGAGACTGCCAGCACGTTGCCATGGAAACACTGACTGTTGGCGCTGCACCATCTCATACCTTATCCAATACATTCCTGGTTGTTGGTAGTAGTCCAAAGACCCTGATCTCTTGATGGTAAACCCGTGGTCCAGCTGAGCAGAGAGAAATGGGGCAACTCAGTGGATCGACATTAGGCTAGAGAATTCAGACTCCAGAGCAAGCTGTTCCTTATTTAGTGCATATTTACTCTTTTCACTTTTACTCTTATCTAACATCCTAAAGCTACGTACCGCAGAAGAAAAAGGATAAAAAAGGTAAAGAAATAAAAGAAAAAGATACTAAGTCTATATTTGGTCTTGCCAAATAGGAAGCAAATTTATTCAAACTAAAATGGAGTTTCTGAATAGATTAGTTAATGCATAATGCATTCATTTAAAAGTCTGAAATATCTCGTTACCTCCAAAGACAGTAGCGCCCTTTTAAGTTGCACATACCAGTAATAGAATATTATCTTTTGCAATTAAACTGATAAGTTTAATAATAATAATAATTTTAAAAAAATGAAATTCAGTGCAACCATCACAAAGAGAAGGCTAGACAGACTACACAAGGCTTAAATTAGACTGCTTCATAATCATGGAATGTGTAAAGATGAAAAGAATCAGGTTCTGATACCCCATCAATCATGGTAATTCATTTCTAAAAATGCGTTAACCTTGGAGAGTAGGACTACTCAGAGCCATGAATAACATTGTTTATCATTTCAGCTTACACCTCATGCTCAAAAAGATAACAGTACAAAACTATTTGGTTTAAAATTGCACCAATTAAAGTCAAAATGGAAATGAACTTAACATTGTGTCCAGAAAATTGTGCTGGTGATATTACTTAGGTAATACAGGTCTTTCAAGTTTAGCTTATCATTAGCAAAATCATGTGCATAGGAACAAAGAAAATGTGTTCTTTTCCCTAACCCTTCTGTGCTGCACTAACAGACGGTGAAAACATAATTTAGCTGAATTACATAAAATTTTTGGGGAAAAAATCTTGACGGAGACGCTCTAACTGCTCTAAAACTGTTGCAATGATTTTCAGATTTTTGCTCTATGAAGGGAAAAGGACATTTTGTGCTTCAATAAGAGTGTGGGATATTATTCCAATACTGATGACAGTTTCTAATTCTAAATTCAGAAAGGCAGTTCAACACATTTCCAGGTACCAACCACTTCAAGGGGAGTTAGGAACTAACTGCAAATTTAAAATTTTCTTGATGATTCCCCTGCAAGTGTAGAATTTAATAATTTATTTAATTTTGTTAAAGCAATGCCTCTTTCATCTTATTTAGAATTATTTAAAGGATGTTTCCCGTTTAAAATCAAGGGAACCTAGTTAAATTTGTGTTGGCTTAACTACTCTGGTCTGCTATTGCCATCTACTGGCTTCCTTGTATGCTGCACATAAAACACACAAAAGAGATGTTTTCCTAAAAAGCAGATAAAAAATATTGCCCTAAAATTGAATTACCAAAAATTAATTCAGAAAAAATGGGAAGTTGCTCCCTAATAAGAATTGAAACAATTTTAGTGGTGTGGAAATCCTGCCATGAGAAATCCAACTGTGGACAACGACCTCAAGACAACACAGACAATAGATGTGAAGAGTTAGCCGAGACAGAGGTTCAGCTTTAAGACTTTAAGCAAAACTTACAGTCAAGGCTTGGCTTCTCCTCCACACCACCCAAGAAATCCCATGGCTAAAAATTCCACTTGGCACTGGTAATTTTATTCTAAAATCAGCAGAATGCAGGGCAATGACCCATACGCTGCCAGCCTGTTGCCAACCCAGGACCCTGTCAGCAGAAGAGAGCTGCACCAACTTTCCAAGCAGCTTTTCTCCTTTTCTGTTCTACTTGTTTATTCCACATCTCCAGCTGGAGTTTAGTCCCATTGCCAAGACAGAGACCTCATACAACCTTAACAGCAGATTAGCATTATTCTTTTTCTCTGTCTTAGCAAATGGCAAAAGTAAAAGCACCAAAGTGATGACATACAGGCTAAGATTTAACACTTCAGACATGGACATATATTAAACGATGCTCAGTTCATACAAGGAATTACAGCACACCTTTGGACTGCAGAAGCATTCTCAAAAAGTAATCTGTGCTCTTTGTTGCTCTAGCCTCTGTCACTGAAGCCAGGAGCGTACAGCCACAAGGGAGTTGTTTTGTGGCCAAAGCAAAATAAATGGAATTGACATCCTTAAAGAACTGAAGAATAAAATCTACCCCCAAATTTTAAAAAGGCTGGTTAGTATAAGCCTGGTTTTGTTTTTACTGCAGTACCTTTTATAAACACTATCACAGAACTAAAAAATACTGCTCCTATTAAAAAGCTGTATGAGAAACATGATCCTGCAAATATTTTGGCACATGCTTAACAGTAACGTGGCCATTCTGACACAGACTGAGGGGCACTAGCCCAAACCATCCCACAGAGACCAGTAGTCAACACCTGTGACAAGAGTTTAAGAACAGGGCAAGTAAAGTGATATTTCTACATACTCTCTCATCAGCAAGCAGTGTTTTTAGGGATTTGCTAATTCTCTTGCTCTTTTAAAAGCTAACTCTACAATTAAAATTTTGCTGGCAGAGCTATGTTGGTTCAGGGGAATTTTTTCCCAGCTGATATAGTTACTCTGGCAGAAGTTTTAATGATGTATTATTGCATCAACAGAAAAGTCTCTTTGCTTGTATAGTTAATTTTGTTTGAGAAATCATTCTACTACATCAACAGAGGAACTGCTTTGCTATGCATGCACATGTTCATTGGCGTAGTTTGTCCAAACTGACAAATTCTTTCAAGTGTGGACAAACTTGAAGTCTGGACACATGCACGAGAAGTAGGATGTCTCTGCCTTGGACAGACAGAGACTACTTTTACTGAGATTACCACATCAATAAAGCAGACAGAAGTCTGAACCAAAGGAATCAATGCAATTTGGACATTGCTGAAGGAAGAAGTAGCCACAGAAGTTGTGTGCAAAACACATGTGACTTCAAACTTCCTTTCAGTCAAGCTGACCAGAGACACATCTTTAGGAACTTAATTTTCATAAAATAGTTTTAATTGGTGCATATATTAAATACTCCTTGAGATCTTTGAGGTGTGTTACTTTTTACCACTGGAGAAAACAGGCATATAATATCGTATCATATCAATGTGAGGACAAACTAAGAACTAAATACCACATACTACCTCTGTACATAAACAGAGTTATAATACTGAAAATAATATATTTATCTTTTATAGTATTAAGTAAGCTATAGAAATATAAGCACATATTAACACATTTTCACAAACACAGACACAGATGTGCTATATAATATATAGAGTGCAACTCTATACATTATATACACAAGCACTCTCTCAAAGAGCATGTAAACACACAGGCAGGCACAAACCCCCAGTATTTTTGTAGCAAATGTAGTTAGTGCATATCTGTAGTTAGTGCATATCTATAGTTAGTGCCAAACAGTGTTACAGCATCTATACATGCTTTGAAAGTTCTAAATCTAGAGCAGTCTTTGTTAATAGGATTTAATTATAGCTTTTTTGAGATTTCACAGTTAAAGGGAGATTTCCAAACATAAAACCCTGTACATGCATGGCAAAAGTACATTAAATAGACTTCCAAACGCAGAAACAACATTTAAAGATGTTGTTTTGCTTTTGGCTTTCTTTTACATATTAAATTATTTTTGTAGAAAACAAAACTAATTTATTCATAAGAAGTAAATTATCTAGCATTCTGAAACATTACCAAAACACTAAAGAGGTCTATACTTCCCCATATGTTCCCATAATCAAACAACTTTCTGAATTATGTAAAAGTATTCTAAACGTTTCTACTTTATAGGCCAAGTTGCAGGATCAATCGTGTCATGATATGAAGTTTGCCCACAGAGATGATCACTAAAAATAATCTGTTAAATTTCCAAACATTAAAAAATAAATAAAAGCTATTAAGAATATAATTAATCATACGCATTTTTTTCCTGATTTTTTGCAGTTTTGCGGTGGACAGATTCACTACAGTGCCTTTTTCTTTACTCAGGTGTTAAACTGCTGCAAATAATTTCTTGGCAAAGCAACTAGGGCAAATTAAAAAAAAGAGGAGGGCAGGGAAATCAAAAACATAAAGGAGGCAAGGGATGGATGAGGACAGAGGCATCATTTCTTGCTTTTAAACTTTGGAGTCATTAGCATGGAGGATCTGAGCAGTAATTCTCATGGACAAGCGTGCTGGCAGTCCATTCAGTAGGAACACGATTTCACCTAGTCTATAAAGAACATACCTGCAGTTCAGATGAGCAATGGGTATGTGATGTTTTAGCTGTGGGAGAGTTGCTGCAGTATTATTGCTTAAAAATGAAAATAAATAAATGCTGACTATGTTGGCTGATGACTGAGAAAATCTAAGAAAAGCATGAGGAACAACTTGCTTCCATGTTGAAGACATTCAGAGTAGGAAAGAGTAAAGAAAAAATATGAGAGAGGCACAGCTTGAAATTTTAAGCACTTATACCAAGTAATGTTGAGAGAGTATCCATTTTACTGCACAAGCACTTCACACCTGTGAGCCAGATTGCATGTGCTAAGCTGAATTTATTTCATGCTGATTTAACTCAACACTGGAGGGGCTGAGCTGAGAAACATGAAAGTGGAAACAGAACAAGAAAGTGTACATGTGCAGTCACACCACCTGCAATTTATGGAAGCTGGGAATGAACATTGAGTAATCTGATATGGGAATGGCTACGTTTAACATGTCACATTTTAGTGACTCTTTGGAGTGTTCACGTTACTATGAGTAATAAAGGAAAGCTTACAAACACAAGCAGATGTATCAAAAATGTGAAAGATGTGCATGTTACTATTCAATGGCATTAGTATAAATAAACTCTTCATATGCTGACTATATCCTGTGTCCATGTATATGTAATACATGTGTTCATCTTTGAGGAAAAAACACAATCGTATGTGATGTATGCTCCACTGGGGATGCCATTGAAACCTCAGTAAAGCTTGGTCAAAATTTTGGCCAAGCTTTGTTTCAGACACTCTGACACTTTCAAACCTAGAATCTCTCCACTGGAATTGCAACATGTCAGAAGGCAGCAAGAAATTCCCTTACGTCTTTACCCCATTAAATACTTCTGCTGACAGGGAAGCAGGTTGTGTGTGGCACTACAATAAAATGCTGCTGCCCAGCTAAATCTAAAGAGGCTAGACTCATGTTAACCATGAAGGCAGAAGTGAGGCATCATAGCTCTCTTTCATGTCTTCAAAGACGAGAGGCTTAGGCTGCCATAGAGATTTTCAGTTAAATTTTGAAGCAATTTCCATTTTAAAGTGGTGCTGTCCTGCTACAGTCTCTGTGTGGACTAAATCCATATGATGTGTCTGCTGCCAAGTAAAATGTCATGATCTCACAGTTCAAATTGTTGAATTTACATTGGAGTTAGGTCCACTGATTTGGTAAAATGTGGAACTGTGTACTGTGTTTATAGTTATATCTCCTAGTGCTGTTAAATAACAATGTGACTCACAAGGAGAATCAAATGAGAAGCTGTGCAGGATACCAGTCTAACTATGCTTATATTAATTAAATGTTACAATTATCTAAAGATTAACCCTCTCTGGTTTCATTTGGTGTTCTAAAAACCTAACAGTCTGGTGGGCACATAAGTCTGTTTCATCTGTGTATTTCAGATGCTTACTGCTATGACAGAAACTCCAGCTGCTGTGCTGTTCGGCTTAGGGCCTGTGTTGAAATGCTTCTTTATCTTCCCAGCTACTGAGAGCTGATGTTCATTCTCTGGAAGGCCATCATCCTGCAGATAAATAAAGCAAAATACAACTTCAGAGAGGAAAGACAAAAAAAGAAGGAGTTGTGAGGTGATTCTTATAGGTCCCATCACTACAGAAAAGTTTACAAAATGTTTGTATTGATATATGGGTCAATCACTGTCTCCATCAGTATATTTAAGGTACTTACGAGATGAGCATATCATGGCACCAAGCAGTCTGTCTCTCTCTTCTTCTTTACCCAATATTTTCTTCTCAAACTTTAGGTAATGTTCATTAATAATAATTGTTAAACATTTCATTTTTCTTTCTGCCATATCTTAATTAACACTATCCAGTTATTTTTATGCCCATTAATATTTCAAAGCCTGAGGATTTCAGATGTGTTTAAGATTCTGCTTACTCATCACATAAATTTAATGATAACAATCTCAAAAGTAAAAACTATCCAAGATACTACAAAAAAAGAGGCTGGGCTGGGACATTCCTCATTCTGGCTGAGACATCCCACTTTGCAGAGCAAATCTGGATACATGCACCTAGGCACGCTGGCATCCTCCATGCTGAGGAGAAACTCCAGCAGAAAGAAGGGAGTTTGTGGTTCTGTGCAAGTCCACAGGCTGAATTCAAGCCCAGGAAAAGAGAAGGATTTTTAGAAATTGTAGAAAAGATCCTTATGCCTGAAAAACGTGCAAAAAGCTCAGTGAGACTTCCCCACTAGCAGAATATACAGAATTTCAGGGAAAAATATGCAGAACAGGTGGAATAGGAAACAAAATGTAAAACAGGCAAAATATACAGGGTATCACGTCACTGGCCACATGCCATAGTCATTACTAACTGGTGCTGCATGGAGTGTATAGGTATAAACAGCTGAAATTATTCTTAAACTCCACTTAGGCAAAATCCTAGCAGAATAAAGGCAAAGGAGACAAGATCAGAATAAGGGAGAGATGACAGACACTTTTTTTTTTATTTTTCAGACTATATGAGTGCCCTTAAAGAGTTACAGAGCTGCTGCAGTAAATCACAAGTTCAGTGAGCATATGGGAATTTTAAGAAGGTTGGTAGGGTTTGTTATTTATTTAGCTTGGGGAGTTTGTGTTTAGAGATCCCTTACTCACCCCTTAACAAAATGTCTCAGCTGGCAAAATATGGTCAAGTGCACACAGCTGCAAAACACAAAACAATACAACCCAGTAGCTGATTATTGTCTAGCACTGGGGAGTCCTGGCTCATGACCCCTAAAAGTAACCTGTTTCCTGTTGACCTTGCCTTTCCCAGAAGAAAGCTGGTCTGTAAAGCGAACTCCTCTTCACAAGAGGAGGGAAGAAAAATAAAAGCATTCTCTTGGCTTTCTTGACATGAAAGTCTGCCAAGCGCTCATGTCATCTTGTCAAAAGACTAAATTACAGAAAAGACAATAGTTACCAAGACTGGTCATATTTTATTGGTTGCCACAGTTCCAGTGGCAACATTCTGCAGACACATAGTTTAGGATCCAGCTTTTAGATGAAATACCTTCCAGCTCAATTTAAGATGTAGCATAGGGATATATCAGAATTCCTCTATTGTTACTAAGTTCTTATTACTACTGTTGGTGTCACCTGATGTTTAGCAGTTTTCTTTTATTCAAATATGCATTATAAACAAATCAATATATATTAAACTGGATCCTGGAATTACTTCACTCAACAATAAAATAGCTATTGGGGGTGTGAGATGACAGCTGTTTTACTAAATACAAAACAAGCTGCTCTGCAGCTTTAAAAGATGAGAAGTGAATAAAACACCCATCGAACATCAAATTGAAAAGAGTCAGCAGGATAAGTTGTAGAATTGGAGAGCAGTGTAAGCACTGCTGACAAGAATTTCATTGGGTTGCTGAAATGGGAGTGATCTTAAACCCTGAACTGTTCCTTTTCCCTGTTTCAAGCCTTTGCTTTTGGCAGTGGGTTAGGATTACAGAATTTCATCTCAGCTCTAGCATTAATCACAAGATATTTTTAAAGGTGACCAGTGATTTTTGCTGCTCCATCTGGGAACTTTAAAGAGTCATGAGCTTCAGAAGATGCTTGACTGCTAAGAGCCTGAAAGAAGAGCTCTCCTGTACATACCTCAGAAGCTTAGCAGTCAAAAGAGTTTGAAAACTCTGGCCCAGAATTTGAGTCTTCACATGGACAATATAACCTGCTTGGGATGTGAACACATTTTTGTTTTTTGTTTTGGGGTGTTTTGGTCTTAGTTTGTTTTTTGTTTTAATCAGTCTCTACAAAATATCTTTCATGGTCTATTTGCAAGAATTCAAAATAAAAAACAATAAAAAAGAGGCACAAGGTCTTGGAGCAATTCCAGTAATTGATATAAACTGGTTTCATATTTGAATTGTTTTCTGTGGCAGGACAAATTGCCACTCAAAGTAAAAAGCAGTGTTATAAAAATGTAATGAAGTTCAGGATTCCCAGACTCCTACTGCCCTGAAGCACTTAGATCCATTTCACAAGATGGTCACATAAGCTTTACTTTCCAGGTCTAAAAGCATCAGATGAATAGATCATTATACAAGTAACAGCAGGAAATTAGAGTAAATGGAACTGCTGGAAAAGCTTTTGGACACTGTTTCCTTTAAGAATTCTAAGGAATTTTTTTTTTTGTGCAGTGTCCTAGGGTGTAACCAAAAGTAGTGCAGCTGTAAAATAAAGAATGTCTTTTTAAATTAATTTTCTTATAAATGTTTAGTTTATTGATACTTTTTGCTTGGTTATTCATTTTTTTTTTGCACACAAATTTCCAAGGCAGAAATAGTGAGGTTCTCCAATTCTTTTTAGGCTAGTGTGTGCCATCTTCCTCCTCCAGCAACAACATACATTTTATATTGATTATTTTAACAGAGAAGGATTTACAGAACGCAAGCCATCCCTTTCAGCATTAACTGCTCAGTGACGTATTAGGAAACTTTTACTACTTACACAAAAAAGGATGAGTTTGTCCTGTAACTTGTTTCAAGTTATCAATAACATTAAAGTTTAAAATGCCAGACCTCAAGCTTCCTGCCTCTTTTATAATTCTTTGGCTTTGCAAAAAAATTTGCACAGGTTAAATAAAGATCTGGGGTCCCTGTAGGGGAAGTATAAACTGATGGATTTGTTTCCAGGTCTAAGTGTATGGCATAGGAGAGATGACTCCAAATAAACCAAATGGAGGGGGCAAAGAACTGCGGCTGAATTGCATTTAGAATTCAAGATCTCCATCTGTGGCAGTGGCATGTAGCCAACATCTTTTCAGGTTTTGGTTTTTTTGAATTGAAAACAGCTGGGATATTATTCACATCGAAACTGCTTTTACTGGTCTGACTCTAACCATAACAAGTTTTGCAGTTTCCAAGAGGATTCCAGATATTTTTATAGCAAAAATTTGAACTGAAATGAGGGTTTACTCCTACTGAAACTGTCAAAGCACATTCCAGGAATCTAAGCAATTTACCAGTAATCACATAGTAAGCAGCTATAAAGTAGAATGGTTATTTACAATCTACAAAATGGTTTTATACAGTGTAAGCAGTTACAACACCTATCAAAGGTTTGATCAAAGAGAGAAAATGTTTCTTAAAATTGTCAAAGAAAACACATGCCTGCTTTTCAAGCCAGCTGTTCTGTCTAGTATTTTAGCTGCAGATTTAACACTCTATGAATAGGTTCAAAACTGAAATAAGGGAAGTATTGCAGTGAGCTCTATCCCAGACAAAACTAATAGAGAAAGTAAACTCCAATATTTAACATCATAGAAAAGTATTTAAGCACGTTACCTGTGAAAATTCCATGTGCCATTTCTTCTCAGAAAGACAGTATGCAGCTAATTGCTCAGGTAATTTCAACATACAGATTTCAGAGCCTTTTGTAAACAGGGATGAGTGCATTAATTCCCTGTCCTGAAGCTGGGAAAAAGAGGTCCAGGAAGGCTGTGTGACAGACTTGCAGCTGGTCCAGTGAGTGATGGCAGAGGGATGTGTAGTTGCATCTGACACAGTACATTCTGCCTCCGTGCATCAAGGAGCTGCCCCTGCTAGCTCATCTACTGATACTGCCCAGACACACTTCAGGGAAGTGCTCTTTCTCATGGAACAATATAAGCACCTGTTTCAACTCAGCCATGTTCTTATTTCTTCCAATGAGAACTGGGATTGTAGTGCCATCTAGTTAATTTGATGCCCAGTATCAAGTGCTTTCATGTGTGGTGCCTTGAAATGGGAGCAATGTTTGGAATGTATTAAAGCACTTTCCTGAAGTGGTCCCAGTGCTAGTCATTATTCTCCCAGAAAAATTATGTGGAGGACATAAGAAAATTCAAAAGCAGTTTTGATCTACTTATGGACTTTGATTATGAACTATCTTTAGTGCAATGATGAAGCCAAAATACTGACTTGTTTCAGTTGTTAAAAGCAGCAGAAAAAACAGAATTACAGAATTGTGGAATCTTTGTTTCCCATATGTATAGACAGAACTGCTACAGGTTTTGATTGCAGAGAATTATTACCAGCATAAAACTACAAGTGAAGCAGACCTAGACCAAACATGAGTTGATCACCGTGTGTTGTTTCTAACAGTGCATCACTGTCACTCTTTAAGAAGTAGTATATTCAATAGAAGCAAGTAGATCTTGAACCTTCCCTGCTATATCCTCTGGTTCATGCCAAAAAAAGTACTTAAGAACTTTGTGATCCAAGAATTCTATCCAGACCACTATATTTAATAAACTCCAATGGTATCATCCTCCAAAAATGTATTAAATTCTCTTCTGAGCCCACTTATACCAGTTCTCTACACCACCTTCTGGCAAAGTGTTCCACATGTTAACTTACTGCACAGAAATACAGGAATTTGCCAAGGGGCTTCAGTAATCAGAGCTCAGGGTTTTTTAGCAGAGTTCTGGAGTGTCAAAAGTCTTTAGGTCCCAGGCCCTCTCCCCTGCTATCCTCACCAGCAGGTACTTTTGAGGGCAGGGAAGCAGATCCTCATGTCACTTGCACACCACCATCATCAGGTTACTGCCAAAGAGCTGCACCGCTTCTTTTTTATACATCACACTAAAATGGCTTTCTAAAACACATCATAGCGTAACAATTAAAAAAAAAAATAATCTGGGGGTAGCATAAAAATTTCAAATATATTTTTCAGAAAAAAATGGAAGATTAGTGACCACTTCCTTAAGTGGTGTAAACAAGTGACATTTCAGTAATCTCAGCAGCGGTGTACAGGCTGACACTGCGGGTAACATGGCCTTTCTGTGGCTTCTGATCTGTCACTTTCACCTCTTCCTCTTCAGCACTCCAGATATCTCCCCACATCCTCCTCCCAGGGAGGCAGAGAGACCCCTCAATCACCATAAGGCATTATAAACTGTGATAGAACACTATGTCCATGGACAGCCCCTGGCACCAAGGAAAATTAATGTTTCAGCTGCTTGAATGTCATCTCCAAAATGAAAAGATTTTTGTCAGACATTGTCCTGGATCCTTGCATTTTTCATACACCACAGAAGAGCTCTGCATGTTAATAGCATTTATAATTGAAAAAAAAGTGTCTTGGGTAATAAGGCAACTCTCCAAGTTTAAAGCATGTACTTGGTGGATACTTAACTGATCTTTACTATTCTGACTATATGGTGGACACTTTCATAAAAAAAATTAATATCTGAGGTGATTGTATATTTGAATTTTTAGAACAGTTTTTTAGTAAGAAAGAGATTTTGGATAAAGCCGCTTAAGGACCGAAGAGTATTGCAGGGAGGACTGCATACTCAAACTTGCAACAAACAAAATGAAGCATTATTTCTTCTTCCTTTATTTTTTTTCACTGTTCATCCCAATTGTGTTTCTTTTCTCATTTGTCCCTTCTGAAATGGAATATAGACTGTCACAAATTTTTATTTCTTGTCATTCAAATATTTTAAAATATGTTAAATAGTTTGAAATAATTAAAAAACCTTAAATACCATCAGAAGCCAAATATGATTCTAAATGTTTCCCTGTTCCATTCTGGATCAAGTAGGCTTAACCATGTGGACTATATTTCAGTAACTTTTAATCATGACTGGAAGACTTTTGAGTCCATCTGATCTCAGGAGAACAAAATCTGTCACTGAACATGCAAGCTAAGTGTTAGAGATATACATTTATTAAATAAGATTGAGATTTGTTGAAAGTCCATTTCAGAGAAAAGGTAGCTGAGCACACATAAAATAGTGATTAACTCCAAGGTACACAGTATACTAAATCAGCCTGTAACCCACCTTATTTCCAGTTACATCTGTGGCATCTTTAGAATGTGCTGGCTTCCAAAAGGGCATAGCAAGGGCTCAACAGAAAAGAGTTCAAAGATGTGAAATTGCAAGAAGCATCTACAAGTCTGAAAATACTTACATTAACCCATGGATGCTCAAGAACTTGCAAGGCTGAGAATCGCAGATCTACATCTACTTGAAGCATCATTGTGATAAGTTCCTGAGAAATTGAATACAGGGTCAAATTTAAAGAACACTCCTAAAGAACAAATCAATATTTCATTCACTTAAGAACCCTTGAACTGATTTTGTAGGAGTGCTCAAAGAGGGAGTGAACTAATGACTGCAGAAATATACTAAGATTATTCAAGAAATAGAAAAACTATGAACTGATAAACTCTCAGCTGAACTTTTAAATCAATATCTGACAGTACCTTGAAAAGCTAGAAGACAGTTCTGAGTTACAGTTCTGAAGCCACTGTTTAAGAGAAAAGCATTTAATACATAATGTGCAAAACAGATGGTCCCATACAATTAGGTAAGCTTCCCATTAAGAAAAAGCCAATTTCTCTGTAGGAAAAAAAAGGCCAGTTTATATAGTGTTATTTTAAACTCTTTTATAAATGGAATAGAAGATACTTAAAAAAAAAAACAACCCAACACTTAGAACAATAATTTTTTATCTTTTGATTTTCTCTGCAATTACCTAGATTATTTTATACACAGAGTGGAGTGCATGGAAACAGTACAGCAATATGACAATAAATAAAGATGCATCACCAAAGACCAAAGCTAGTAATCCTTAGTTACAAGAAAAATGGATAGGCTAAGGCTTCAAACTAGAAATTTTAGACAGAACTATTTGGCAGAAAGTTTCACAGGAAAACTCACTGGCAAAGGATTGCAGGGTTCCCACTAAGGCTATGAAATAATGCCTGCTAAAACACAATAATTTGGTTTATAGGACTTCCAACTCTATGACTGTATCTCATATTCATATAGATAGTGTATATCTATATTCATTAACCTCATGAGTTAATTAAACTCATGAGTTCATAGGCTAAAATGCTAATCCTGATCACCTTCCACATACCTGTAAAATCAGGATGTAACTCTCCAAAGAATGGAGATTCAGAGCTACTCTCATTACCTGCATCCACCTCCAAATTTCTTTTTTTTTTTCTTGTGATTAATCAAACACTGTCACACTGAACTAAATAGGAAGACAGTTTTTTATAGATTTGTCTTACGGACAAGAGAAGTAAACTGACTGAAAGTAAGAACTTGTCTATCTACAGAATGACCACATGAATTTTATTTTTACATACACATATGTATTATGTCCCTATCCACATATATTTATACGTATGACTGTAGTGAATGCCAGATTCTTAGAAAATCTTTGAGTTAAACTGTTGCTCTAGTGGATTGGTGAGACTTGAAAAACTCGATCTACTCTGCAAGTATAATGAACTCTCTCAAGGTCTGTATCTGTAAATAATTATATCTGCCTTAGCACACCAAAGATTGCAGGTCAATAGCTGTGACCAGAACAAGTCTGTATTTCATACCACTCTGCAACAATAAGGCAATGAGAGGCCTGGTTCTTTGACAGAAAGAAACAACAGACATAACATCTAATGGGGTTAATAAGGGAAATCAGTGTCCCAATAATATTATTAGATAATGTTCAAAGGCTCCAGGTTGACACTTGGTCCACCTCATAAGTACATATAAAGCACAGTCCAAGGGAGCTTTCAAGCTAAGAAATTTATTACTTTTTTTTCTTAATCAATAAGGGCTGCTGGTTTCTCTCTTGGGTGAGAAATCATACAGAGATATGATGTCCATTTCAGAATGGGGTCTATTTCAGAACCACCTGGATTCTGAGACACTAACCAAACAGAACATAGCTGGTGACCCAGAGGAATTTATAGGTGTAGCAGGAGAGGTTTGAGATGTCAAATACAACACGGTGAAAGGACAACATGCATTAGGCACTCCCACTGGAAATAGTATTGTAGAAGAAAATGCCATCAACTATAAAACCCACCTTTGCAGAGTCAGAAACGTTGTCCCAATATGGAGATGGAAAATCCATCTGCCCCATCAAAATCTGATCAAAAAGTACTTCTTGGTCATCTCCACTTCTGTAAAGCAAAAAAAACCAAAGAAAACCAACAACAAAACCCAAAGAGAAATTATTTTTAGATGTGGTTTCAATAGACTTCTTAATATTGCTTTTAATTTCTCATAGTTCAGTATGCTTTTGGAAGCCGTTGATTGTCCCAAACATGCAGCCAGGGGTGTTAATGGTGAGATCATAAAACACAGTGCATTTGGTACATTCTTTCTGCTTGTCTTTAGAATTGTCCGCAACCTTGCAGTCGCTTTGAGGGGATAGAATATATGACATGTCCTTATTAACTGGCTTACATTTTAATTACCTTTTACCAACCACAAAATATGTTGCATTTTGTCTATGAAAGAAGATGGTTATTTCACAGTGTATTTAAAACTTCAGGCAAAGGCACACAGAACCTGTAATGAAGGCTCTTGTTTTGCAATGCAATGAAATTTAAACTACAATAAACAAACATGAGACAGAGATTTTACCATAAAATCACAGACATTTATGCATCTTGTGTAGAACACTATGAAGAGCACAGGGAGAAACATCAAACCTTATGAGTAGAGAACTTCTACTAGTGGGAATCTCTGTGCTTAATGTGAAAGGAGCACAGGGACCAATTCACATAAAAGGATGGTTGAATAGATCAGTCCATACCCACGGAATGGAGGAAAACCACAGAGCAGGATGTAAGTAATCACACCCGCTGCCCAGATGTCCACCTTCAAGCCATATCTAGAAGTGTGAGAGACATGGTTAGAGACATCTGATTCTTACAGACTACAGTGCAAGAACAGAAGAAACATGTTCAGAATCATTAATAATTTCTTGTAAATTCTCATCTGAACTTTGTTGACCTACCAATCCTCATTCTTTTATCCCATATTTTTTACATTTACATCTTAAAATTACATTAGGTGAGAATGTGTGAGTGCACAGAAGAAATTGGGCTGTGTTCTTCAGTTAATTAACTAATTCAAGTTGAGTTAACTTGAGTTAGTGATGCCTGTCAACATGAACTCTGCAAAGGTGGCACAGGCTGTTCAAGCCAGCAGGCATTTACCCTGTGGAAAAAATCAGAAGAGGACAGTGTGTGACAGTGAAATAGAATTAAGTGAATGGTAGTTAATAGTCTCTAGAGAACAGAATCACTTCCATTGTATCTGCAAATGGCTAGTTAATAACTCAGTGTTAAGCTGAAAAGTTTGAGGCCAACAACTGGCAGAGGTTGATCAATATAACTCCAACGCTGGCCTGCTCTGAACTGATTTCAGAGGTGTCTTCCACATGAATTGTTCTATGAGCCATGACTCTGCACCAAAGCCAACTAAAGGCAGCATAAAAATCTTAACTGCAAGAATTCCAGTCTGGCAGAACATTAAGAATGTGCTCCACTGTCTACACATCAATGTATCCCCACTACAAGTGATTTACCCAGTTTCAGCGATGATTTCTGGAGCTACATATGTTGGTGTCCCACAGACAGTATATAGAGGTCCATCCACAATTGTCGCTAGGCCAAAGTCTCCCAATTTCAAGGACTTGCTTCCGTCTTGGTGTTCATAAACCTAAATCAGGAGGAAAATTGAAAGCTTTACTACAAAACCATCAAGACAACTACTATAATCACTTGCTAACTGCCTGAAATGTTCCTTCTTATTTACAGGTGATTTTTCTTCTCCTTACCTTTAACATATTTTTCTGCATGCTCTGAAAATTCACAGACAATTTGGACAACTTCCCTCGAATACAGGAGGGATGTTTGGGAAAGATTTATCTGGCTACTTGTTCAACAAAAGACGTACCACTTGCTAGGTGCTAAAGCCCAGAAGCAAATGCGTGACCTTCCAACAGTGGCTTTCCTACATCAGCTCCCTACTGAATTCACAGTGTGGGGGCGTTCAGTTTATTCATTTTGCTTGCAGAGAGCTTAAAGGTTTGCACAGGAACTTCGACTACTTAGGTAATACAAAAGTGACTGTACTGATAGCAGTTCCAGGCTCTTCTCTGTATGCTGAAGCCACGAGACACAAACCTGGCTGGAGTACTTCACCTAGAAATAATGTTCTCTCCTTGGATGACTCTTATACACCAATGAGTTTCTTACTGGCATGGCAGCATCATGATAAGTGGGACATAAGCAGTTAGGGCTGCTAATGGGTACGCATGAAAATCCTTAAAAATCTTAAAACTTGGTCTTCACAGCAGCAGCGTGATCTTTCACTGGGCGCAAAGGGAGATTAAGATATAGTCACATGAAAGGCTAGAAACATCAGCAAAAAATTTATAATTTTAAAAGCTGGCTCAGAGCAAAAGGACAGCCCCAAACCTGCAAACACTGAAAACTAATGCGTTAGGGTGACTTTACAATGCTGTATTGGATCGCCCACCATCTTCTTATGCCAGATATTAAGTTCTGTGCCTTTAAGACAAGATCCAATAAAAAAAAATTAAAAAAAATACAGAAGTGTATCTAAATTAAGCACTAGACTATAACTTCATCTTGAATCAAGGTGCTGGTTTGAGTTCTTGCTTCCCATTTTGGGATGTCTTCTACAACAGCACCTTAAAAAATAGCAACAGTCTACAAGAGGCCTTCTTACTACATATGCATCCCTTTACTATTTTGCAAGCCAAACTAAAGCTCTATGCAGTCTGGATCACCATTAATGATATCGTGTAAACAATTTGCAGCAAAACTGTGCAGAAAGAGTAGGTATCATACTTCCTAATCAAAACCAAAATAATCCTTTATATACATATCTTGGCCAACTACTCCTACATCCAAAATCACATTTATCTACAACTGCTTTAAGAAGAAAATCCTAGATTTCTTTTTTCTTAAAAAATACAATAAATTCTACATGGGACCCTTGAAGAGATCACTTGGTGCAAAAATAAATTTTTGAAGTCTCTCACCACAGTTTCCTACAGATCTGCTATAGCTCATAATAATTAGTTATATTACACAGCCCCCATCCCCCAGTTTCTTGTTTGTTAATTTTAGTCACGTCTAGAGAGAAAACCCCTCTCTGTCCTGAATTCCTGCTTACCAGGTGATACAGCCACAAGCAGATATTCAGAATACACAAAATTCTTCTCCTCTCCTTATGTTACTTTTAAGAATCCAACTGGATCTTTAAGAGGACCAGCAATTTATAATGGATTCACATTTCTCTTCTACTAAGCCAGAAAAAAGTTATGTTTATAGAAAAGCACTGGGAAAAAAAAAAAGCAATTATGGTTTTATTCAAAACACAGATTGTTAAATACATCTGGTTCCTGAAACTAAAGAAAGTGCTCTCTGAAATGGCAGTAATAAATCTAATTTCAACAACAGTTTTAATTAAAGTCTAGAGACTAGGGCTTTAAATATTCACTTGCTGAAATATGTAAAGTATTCACTTAGACATCAAGAGCTGAATCTGGCCTTAGTATTTCATATTCTGTTTCATGCAGTTAGCTTTTATAAAACCTTCTCTGAGCTGTGCTAACCTAGCAAACATTCGTAACTTGCTTCCTTCAATAGACCACACCTTGTGTGACTCATCCATACTAGAAATTAATTACAGAAGAGGATTTTTTTGGCAATATTTGCCAATGCAGAAGGTTTGGTACAGTGTATTTTCTAGTATTCCGCTTCATCTGTTTCAAGGAATTATTTTGCTTGGAAAACTATTTCAGTTGACTTGTAAAAACGAAGAAAGTAACTTTTCCTCACCCTATTATAACTCTCTATAAATGTGAAGCTGTGGTATGTTACTTGCCAGTCAAGGAATGGGAAAGATAATTTAATGCTCATGTTATTCAGAATAAATGCTATATATGTTCCTGCATTTAAATATTGAAGGGCAATTAAAGAAATGGGGATTAGTGCAAATTGCCCACTACGTAGTGCTTTCACTGTTTTAACTAAGCTATAAAACTGTGTAATTGTACTACACTAATTGAATGCAGCCACACATAATTGTATGCCACCATATGTATCCTATTAGTATAAAGACTGTCAGTATTTTCTAAGCTGCTCTTGTGATCAGTGCAGATGGCAACAGTCAGAAGTTGTTCTCTAGGGTTTATTATATGGCTATAAAGACATCCCATGACTTGACAAAATAAACATTCTAAATAGCAACAATTATGAAAAATGTTCCAATTAAAACATGGAAGACTCCCTGAGGAATAAATAAAGCCAAACAAAAATGCTAAAACATCACAGGTATTCAGCACACCCTAAACTCTTGGACAGTTGACTGTTAGGCAGACTTTATATGCCTTGAGGATAATATGGAATATTTAAGCAGTTAAGAAACAATGGGTGCTGCACACAGGACAGGTTCATACACACAGAGATTTATTAGCAGGATCTAGAGCTAGTCTCACACCTCAGCTCTAAGCCTCAAAGTTACTTTTGGGAAGAAGGAAAAATGAAGAGACAAAGGAGGAGGTGAAAAGAAAGGCTCTACTAGGGGCCGCTAAGAGACGGAAAAAAAGCAGCTCCAGGTGAACACCCTCCTCATCTTCTACAGAGCAGCATGTTCCCCTTCACACCCCATGTTTTCCTGTAGCAGCTCTAAAGCCTTGCTCATCCTCCCTGTTGTCTTTTTCCTGCTAATGAGGTTGTTTAGCCTCAAGACATGCTCCTCTAAACCTAAAGACACATGGGCAGAAAAAGGGTGGGGGAGAAAGGGCTGACTCTCCCACTAGTGGCCAGGAAAACCAGCTATAACAGCACAACCAGGGTTTGCACATGCAACACCATGACAGTAGCAGAGGGAAAGCCACAGCACAAGAACAAGGGAAAAACACTGCCATGACCACTGAGGTGAAGGGTTAAAGAGCTGCAAGGAAAAGGGCAGGCTACAAAAGGCAAGTAGAAGGTATTTAGCAAAAGAAATGCTGAGATCTGTGTGGCATTTTTCAAATGTTTTGTAAATGCCATGAAAATAATGCAAGTTGCAATTTTGTGGTATAAGGAGCCATACGTCCTATCTGACAGCTAAGATAAAAGCAGAAAGGTTCAGAGACACTGAGGCCACAGGCAGCCAATGTGAGAACTAGGGTCAGAGCTCAGGTAAGGCTGGTTCCAAAGCACTCTTCTAAAGCAGCTCTTGTTTCTTTTGTTTCTTTCAAGGACTTGATAAACCTTAATGAATTAATGCAATTTGTGAATCACATACTTGCTTTTGAGAATTAGGATGCTGCAAGAGGTTAAATGCTGCATCCTTACAGCTCAAAAATCAATGCACAACTCTGGCAAAGTCACTTTGAAAGAGTTCAGCTAAAATGTGAATGATATGATCATTCCTAGTAGTGGATGATTATCAGAAAAGCTGAGCAGGCAAATCTAGTCCCTGTCCTGCTGGCCCCACCTCCTGCCCACACCTCCTGCCCACCTCCTTTCCCCCAGAATTTTAACTCCGACAACAATAGAGTTTAGACATTTACAGACAAGTCAAGACAGCAGCAGAGCAAGGCTTGTCCCAGACCAAGACCCTCCTGCACACTCCAGGAACAGCATTAATGAATCCTGGCATGGGATTGCTACAACATCTGCATGCAGCTCCCTATCAACACCAGTATGGGAAATCAAAATGGAGGAAAAGGGCCAAGAAAGGTGTATCAGTCATTAATGCCTAGTAAAACTTCTACCCAGTGTGTTTTCAGCAGTTTCTGGAAAATGAGGGCAGGTTACCTTCTCACCCAGAACCTGCCACTAGAGGAACTTCAACTGCAAAAATCCCACTGCCTGGAAGTTTAGTAATATCTGCTGACACCAACTTTCCCATAAAACTTCTTAATTGTCAAGCAGGACTAAACGTATTAAGTCATGGCTGAGAGCACACAGCTGAAAGAACTGATATTCTCTGACTCTACAAACATTGTTTTACGGTTGCAGAATATATGGAAAATTGGGACGTCTTGATATCGGAACATGTCAGCAAATTTGTGAAAACTCAGAACAGTGAAATAATCAGGAAAAGCTAATTTCTCACATAAAACTATGTGGAGAACACAACTGCTGCATTCAAGTATGCAAAATTCTCAGAAGAAAGACTACTTGCCAGGGTATATTTTTTTCTGTCTTCAGTGGATAAGGCTCACACAGATTTATTCAGAAAAACAAAGATTTAGATTGTCTATCTATGAAACTGGCTTAATAAAAAGTGCTACAGGATTATTTGGGAGATGCAGTAGTGGTAGGACAATGAAGTCTCTTCATGGCTCTGCTCTGATGTATGACATGATTAAGATATAACATTTACACACACCATACTGGTAAAATTAAAGGTTTGCTAATTATTTAGGCAGCAACAGAAGTACAGAATAGTCTGCTGAGGACAGAACACTTGCATTTGTGGAAAGCTTGAAATTATCCTGCAGTTTACTAGAAGTTTACTGCTAGTGATCTGAGGAATAACTCAGCTGTTTTGTCCCATGGAACAGTCTAGACATACCACCTTATGTTACCGTACTTCCTGTGACAGCTGTTATTCTTAGGAGAGCTTTCAATGCAAAGGTTAAAATTAAAAGATCAATGACTTAAAAGACTGAAATAAACTTGGCAGGCATGTGGAAGGAGGAAGTGCAGATCTTTTCTCACACACTCCTAAGTTATCAGCAATACTGAAAGATGAATCTTCACTTACCAGTAGATTCTCCGGCTTGATATCCCTGTGGACAATGTTCAGGCTGTGAAGATATTTGATGGCACTGGCCAGATTGTAAAGCATCCCACTGGCGTCCCGTTCTGTGTATTTGTTGGTAGAAGTAATAGCATCAAAAAGATCTCCTCCCTGGAGTAAAATGACCATGGGATATGAGCAACACTGCTTGTGAAATGACTGAAAAAATTAGGGAAGATCAAGGAACATTTTTAGAGAAGGAGAAGGAGGAGGAGGGGAGGAAGGGACCAGCACAGTTTCCTTGCAGCTATAAACTATGGGTACTGTGATGACATCCCCTGTAATGGCAGGTAAGCAGATCAATAACTCAGAACCACTTTTCATGGCTGAGTTGGTCAGCCAAGAGGCTGGAGTTTCTACTGCAAACCATTTCTACCTGCTGCTGCTTTTGTAACATGTCCTGCACTTGCCAACCTATGCGTTCAGAGCCTGCTACAAATTTCCGGCAAGACTACATGTGTGTCACAATGCCAACCCTTGGCATTCTTTATAATAATCATAAACAGATTGACATCAAACTTTTGCCCAATGTGTAACTGAACCCTACAGAAATGAAGGAACTCTAAGTAAAACTCAGAACTCAAAGTTACTTGTCCTCACTGCTATTGTATTTTAAAAGTCTGTTTCCACCTCATAAAGCTTTGAAAACATGGATTTTAGAAATCACTTCCTCTACACAAAATGTGAAGTTTTTGGTAGTGTGATGCCTCGTGCAGTCAATTCTGAAAAACTTTACAGCATGTATGTCAGGCCGCCATACTGGGAGACATAGGTGGCTGCTTGTGCCATTTTCAGCTCATTATGCTGCCTAATTCAGCTAAAAGCTGCTGCCAGTGAAAGGAAAACAAGAAAACAAGAGAGAAAGAAGGAAGAAAAGAAGGAAAACCAGTAAAAGTCCTCAGACCTTCACCATCCTCTGAGGAAGCCATGACTTCATTTCCAGAGGTGAGCTGGCAAGTGGGGAGAAGGAACATGAAAGTGCTTGGACAAAGATGTAAAAGTAATTTTAAAGATGAGATTAAGAAGAGAGCTTGGCAGATTGGAGGGAAAAACAGTGATCTTTTGAGAGATTCTAGTCTGAGGTATTGAGCCTTTGGCCAAAATAAAACCAGCATCACAAAGAAAATACAGTCGAACAAGACAAAAAAGAAAGGCGAAGGATAACTCTGCAAAAACAATGCAAAAATTCTCTGCTGCAGTCAAAACATGAAGAAAAATATCACACATGACTGTATTTAAAAGAAAAAGGAGGGACTTTCTGAAGGAAACAGAGGAGTCACAGCTTTGCCAGCTCTCATAGTTTTATCAACATCTTCACGATATTTTCTGGGTTTTTTAAAGGCTCAACTCCCAAGCAAACACTTTTTCCACTTTCCAGAGAAAGGAGGAGGTGGGGGAGGAAAGATTGCATTGTAGATGCAAAATCCTAGCTCTTTGGAAATTGCTTACAGCCAACCATTGTCAAATCTGGACCACATCGAACTTCATGCTCTGGCTGGTGACTGTTCAAGGCACATCAAGATACATAGTGTCAAGGAAAAGGAAGAACAAAAGGCCAAACTAAACCAGATAGAGGATTAGGGAGAGAGAGGCCAAATATTTGGCAAAAGTACAATACCATGTACTTCATGGCATTATCTGATCCCTAAGTATTAGATATCAGCATGTGGCAAAGTATGTGAGATAAATAATCTATCTTCCCTAAGCTCCTTCCTGTGAAACCCCTGTACCAGCTGCTTTTTAACATGAGGCAGTGGATTAGACAGATCTTTGGTCTTATCTAATATGTTCCAGATGCTCAGAAGAAGTGTCAATAACATCAGCAAAGCATCTGCCTCCAAACAAAGAAAATAGTCTGAGCTGAGATATGAGGAGCAAGAATGAAAGAAGCTAAGCCTTAAAAACAGAAGGAAAAATTTTGTCTTGAAGTCAGAAGAAAAGTATCAAACATTCATGCACAAGAGAAACATAAACTCAGAAAATGATAGAGGCTGCAGAGCAACTTAACAGAGAGTCAAACCAATCTGAAGCAGAATAATTTTCTCCATTATAAGCATGTACTGTAGTTGGTAAAGTTTCTTACCAAGTACCCTGCTAAGAGAGCATATATCTAGTCTAAGGGATTCTCTGCATGTAAAAGAGAGATGATATTCTGGAAAGAATAACTCTGGAAAGAGTTAACAGAGCTGACAGCTATATCAGGCAGAATTGTTTTCAGACTTTCCTCTCCCCAAAGAGCACTTTAACCTGCAAGGTTCTGCTAAGCCGATTCACACAGCAGGTCACTATCATTTATTCAGGCACCAGGGTGAGTTCAGGATGACATTTCAGTCTTAAATCCCCTGTTCTGGGGTGAAGCAGTACCAGCAACATCTGAATGCAGTTTTTATCATCTGTGCACATGAGGAAGTATACTTGGAACTACAGTAACCAATTATTTATTTATTACCTTGTTATGTAAATGATATGATCTCTCTTTTTTTTCTGCCAAAGTGAAATCATATCCTGGACCAGTAAAGGAAACTCAGCAATAAATCTTTCTTCTTAAATTGGCCAAACCCCTGTTAGGTTTGAATAACAATTTTGTTTCGCTGTGTAAAAAGGCAATGTGCCAGAAACCAGGTCTTTGCTTCCTTTTACAAGCACCACTTGCAATGTGTTTATATTTGTATTTATGAAGTGCTTTTTCTTACACTTAACAAAGCAATGAATGGCCTATCTGCCATGAGGTGAGGGCGGGATTTGCAGCAGTCTCTTATGTCAAACATGTTACTGCCAATTAATGCAGGGTGGTATTAACTGAAACCGGGCTCTGCACTATCAAGCCTTTTCTCCTTGCCTCTCTTTCCTGTCAGTGAGTTTGATTTAAAGTCAGGTCTTCAAAAGTCAGTCAATAACAGATGGTTAATCAATTCTAACAGTGCACACTATGAAATGGTAACAGTCGGTAACTGATGCATTAACAATTAATGTCTTTCCAGAAATGCCTTCCCTCATGCCCAGAGAGTGCAACAAGGCTTTTCTTCCAACTATATATTAAGGAATAGATGTTTGCTTCAGAGAAACAAAGTTGACTTCCCTGAATCAGAATATTTCCTCTACATTCCTTCTATTATTCTATATAAAAGTAAAGATTGTTAAAACATTGTGAGAAGTACACAGATTCCTATAGAATACCTCCATAATATAGCTAAAAGAATATGTGCAGCAATCTTAAAGAGTAAATAAGAAAAGAGCACAAGAAAACAGATTTCTCCAGAAAGTGAATACAATGCATGTTTTTTTCTATACATCTTTTAGGCTAGTTATTTTATAAGAGTTTTCGGTTCCCTCCTCTCTCATTTAGCTGAGTAGGACTTCAATTAAAAATCCATTGGACACTACAGTTTACACATATTTCAATCATGAATAGCACAGCAGGTGTCACCCATAAAACCAGCTCTGTGTTTAAATCTTGGCAGGTTAGACAAGGCACAGCTTTTAGTTCTTAGCACACCTCATGGGGCCAAGATGAAGGATTTGTCAATGCAGGCTAAAGTTGTGGCTACATGTGGTTACAGTGCTGTGCAAGGGGATTGAGGCACATTTGAACAAGCTCTCACAGACTCTGAGGAAAACCGACAGTAGCATGGATCTCACAGTGAGCTCACTTAGAATAGAATAGAGCAGTAATTATGATTAAAATAGTGTTAGATGGCTAATGGTATCTAGTCTCAAGCTGTGCTATTTCACATTGCATGCCTAAGAGTGAGAGAGGGCTGTGATCGTCAAGGGAGTGGGGAAATTATTCTGAGACTGGATACACAAAGGGATTCATGGCATGAAAGAGTGCCAGTATTTTTCTTTTGTCTTAGGATTTAACTTTTTCATCAGAGAAAATATGTCAGCTCCTTGCTACCACCATCTCCCAGCGTGCTTCCTGAGAGTTGGGAGGTGGTGGACAGTGGGGTTTGGGGGACCATATGCTCCACAGCACTACTCAAACTGAATAGGGCATCAGTCAGGCACAAACCTACAAGGACAGTGTGGCCATCTCCTAAGATGTGGGGCATGGCCTGAGTTTCTCATAGATAATAAGATCCCAGACTGTCATGAGGACAGGGAACATCTGTGGGCATCCAGCATGAGCCACACAGAGCCTTCCAGCTTTGGACTGGGAACATGGCTTGTGTCACTGGTACTGCCACAGAGCATGGGGGATAATGGAACAAACAAAAAAACCTTCTCATTCTATTTGCTCTTGTATTCCAGATCAGAGATTGAGAGGTATTTAAGAAACACTTGGACCTGGAACTGCCCTATTCAACATCTCAATGAAGTGTCTGTATTAAGAGCATCCTCTAAGCTCCACCTACAACCAGACCAAAACAGATGAACAATCTCGTTTGCCAAAAAAGCACTTTCTCTAAGTCACTGTGAAGAAATAAATAGGGTCCAAAATATAAATTACTGCATTCACAAAATTACTTTTTAGAATAGAACCATGCCTTAAATAGCAGGCTTTTCTTTTTCACTTTCCGCTTCCTTCAGCTTAAATTTAGATTGCTATTGAACAGTCAAGTTTGACACTGTGTTAATGTAAGTCAATAGAGGAAAAACACATCTAATATTGTTTACATTTAACATAAATTAATAAAAAACAATGAACCTCTTTCATCTTTTTGTATTTTGAAGGCTGTTATTTATGGCTATTTGGACTGGGTGTATTTTCAATTCACCTCAAGGCAGGTTATTACTTTTGAATGGGTCTTCTTTTGAGGAAACAAACAAAACTGGTACTATACAAAATACTGTCAGTAGAACACTTCCAAGTGTGTCTTACAGGAAGTTAGACAAATATTTGACATATTTGAAAGTTATTAAAAGAATCTGACAGTGGGTTACACGTCCTTCAGTAGGATGCTAGACCACATTCAGAAACCCCTTCCATTATATATTATTCTGCGATCCCATTTTTTTAGTAAGCCTAAGTAGGAATCGATTTTTTCAATATGGTTGATACAATAAGCAGCTTGTCTCCAAAACACTCACCTTTACAAGTTCCATGACAAGGTACAACTCAGTTGGCATGTCCATCTCCTCGATCAGAAGTACAATATTGGGATGCTTGACTCGTCTTAAAATAGATACCTCATTCTGGATCATGTGTTCCTGACACACAAAAAATCTTCAATGAATATAGGTTAGTAGGAAAAAATTCACAGTGGAAACAGCAGAGAGAATTGGGAGCTGCATGGATTCTCTGGGGTTTTTGAAAAAACTAACAGATGTTGCCTCCAGCAACAAAGAAGGAACATATCTAAAAACATCAACGTGGTAAGAGCAGACCACAGAGAAAGAAATGGAGGAAGAGATGTATTTCTGATGCAGAGAAAAATTAAAGCTTTTTAAATTTTCAATGATGCAGAATCTTTAGTTTAACAACATGATAGCATCTTCTCACTTAACCTTTTGTTACTGTTTTGAAAAGCCAACAGTCACTAGGTGTAAAATTGACATCAATTTAATTAACCTACGTCTTACACACAGTGACCAATGTTGCTATAATTATTGGTATTATTTTCTGCTTTCTATAACACCTGGAATTATGAAAATTAGATTATATAATTACATGGGTAAAGAGAAAGGAGTCACACACAACCAACCAGCTAGAGGTCTAGAATATGACAGCCTTTTCTCCTGAAATTCCAAGAGTCTCCAGAGGGTAGGCAAAAGCTTCAACCAAAGAGATTCTAACACTTGTCAGGAAGACACAAATACCAACAGCTTCTCAAAATGATCTCTCACAAAAATATTTCTTGGAAGAAAGAATCTTCTGGTCTCATATTTTTTGTACTTACTTTTCCTCTACATTTACTTTTCTTAATTATTTTCAGAGCATATTCTCTACCAGTTGATCTGAGGAAAGAGAAAAAACATTGCATGTTCAATCACACTAAATATTTTTCTCAGTTGAGTTTATATTTTTTACATGAGTAGTAGAGAAGAGTTCTAGTAAAATATTTGGTTTTTTTTAAGAAACAAAGCTTAAATTTTACTAGTATTGTGAATGTTAGCCAAAGTTATTAAATATGCATGCCTGAGAAAAAAGACAAAAACCTTTTGTTTTAAAATGAAAGCATTTGAGTGTTTTCAAAATAAAAAAATTTCCTTGAGTTTCTCCTTCATTTTGTAATGAGAATTGTTATTGTTATTGCTTTTTCATTTTTTGTAAAAATACCATTGTGTTCACAGGTTCCAGTATTTTCAAAACAAAGAAGTGTTGTTTTCGATTCTACAAAAAATACAACCCACAGAAAATGCTTGCATGCTTACTTGCTTTTTACTTAAAATGAAAAGTCATTTGTTTGCATATTTACAGTCACAACTGCTGTGATAAAAATGTCAGTCCATGGAATAATTTTTTATGTATTCATTAATTATGGGATATTTAGCCAAGTTAAATATGTTGGCTTTTAGGCAGAATGTGGAAGGTTCTAGAGACAAAAAGAGAGATATGTTCAGGATGAGAACACATTTCCTTTTAACTACTGTGTTGTTCTGAATCCTTATAATATTTATCACTACTACATATAAGTTGATATCTATTATCTAGTATGATAACATAGAAAATTTAGCTTGTATACAAGTTAACAGTATCAACTTCCATTTCTTAATTAAGTTACAAAACCAAAAGATAGCTGTAGAAATGAAAATAAGAAGCTCTGCTTACAAGCCTCAGTTTCATTATAAGATTAAACGGAAAATGGATAATTTTAAAAAAAGATCTTAATGAAATATTTTTATTTTGTAATATGAACCTAAACAGGTTACAAATGTCTATTATATTGCCTTTAGGCATGTTTGGTTAAAAATTAAGGAAAAGAAAAACCTTTTAAGAATACCAGGTCATTTTTTTCATTCTTCATTTCACAAAACACAGTACTTAAACTGATACATTAAACTGACACAGCGCATGTTCAACAGAGGCATTAATGTGTCTAAAAGTGTGCTCAGTCTGTCAAACAGGACAGGCAAATTGAGGAATACACTGAAAGCACTGTATCTGGAAAATAACTGGGCATTTTCATTGCCATACTAAAACATGGAGAAGTCTTCTGGCAATGATGTACCACTAATATTTAATGTAAGGAAAAAAGGGAAAATCAGCAAAAAGCAAAAATACCACCAAAATATTCATTCTGTTTACATTCTCAGGCAAAGGAATGTCCTGTCTCTATTAGGACATAAATTAAAAGAAATCACACAGGATAAGAGGTTTATGAATTGGGGGAATAATTACAGCACAACTGTTAAAGATTTACACAAATAAAAATTAAAAATTTCTCTTTTCTGTACTCCCCCACACAGGGGTTTAATGCTACAGCCTCCCAAAATGGGCTCCATTTGAGGTGTCCCCTTCCAGTGCTACTCTTCAGTGGCTACAGTCCAAGCTCAGTGAAGGGACAGGAAGATATTGAACACTACTTTTGGGACTAAAAGGAGGAGGTTGAACAAGAAATATTAGAAATTAAGATATCTGGGGCTCAAATTCAGACAAAATATAGCCTCTTTCAATAGCAGTCTCTTTCAAGCTGCTTGGTTACCCTAGGAATGCTTCCTTTCTGTCATGAGAAAGGAAATTGATGGTTTTTGTTGGCCATGGGAGACTCCATGTACTCCAAGACACTGGGAAATCTGAGCTAGTGAGGAAATGTCAGAATTTGAAAGTATCTGAAAGTTAAAAATGAGCACATATAAAAACACCGCAGGACAAATTGTGCATACGATGGAGCAGATATGTAACAAGCAGATGACAACTCTGACTGCTCTTTGTTTTGGTAAAATGAAAATTAAAGCTAAGATAATGTAAATCCTTTCCTCTGAAAAGCTGCAGAACTGCAGGCTGTCAGCAATGCTGCAACTTACACACCACCAAAAATTATGCATGGCCGTGTCAGAAAGTCACCATGAAACAGGCATCTCACCTCTCACCTATTGCTCACCCCAAACAACAGAAAGGGACCACAAAGGCAACATGTTATGGCTGGACAGGAGTCTGGACCCACTGCACTACTACAGAGTTAGATCCCTAGCTCATAACAGGACTTGGTGCCATGTTTCCTGGCTCTTTTAAACTTTTGCAAACTTCACAGAGATTTAGATTGCACTGGAGACAAAAATCTTTGTTGCATTTGTGCATGTTTTAAGTGTGTGCCCTTGCATTCATAGATGCTCAAAATGGGATTTAGAAGTCCTCATGTGAAAATTTTGGAGATGGCTTTTGGTTTCTATTTAGACTGTTCATTGTCAGAGGAAAACGCCTGTGAATGTATTGAAGTGCTCACAGACGAGTCTCACAGCTACAAAGGAGTATCCATGTGACCAGTGAATCTGTGTAGCAAGACTCATTCCTACTTGTTTAACACCTTATGGTGCTATTCCTTTGAAGTCTAATGCACACAGGAATTGTACTTCACAAGAAAATGGAAAAGTCTTCTGTCCCATGTATCACCCCATTAATTCTGGCTCTGCAAATTATGGACATATCAGACTTTGAAGTGAAGTGGTTAAAGAGGCTTAAAAAGACTACAGATATATTTTTGAAGGAGTTTCACAGGTACTGGTTTAATTCACCCTCTGAGTCTTTCATTTCTCCTTTCAAATTTGTGATGGCAAGAGTATACTGCTTTAGAAGCAGAAACTAACTGAAATAATCCCACTGTAATTTTCAAGATCTCCCAAAGTAGTAGCTCTCTCATAGAAATGGGATCTATAGAATTATACAGTTCAGAAACCACAAGACTGTATCTGGGAATATCTGGGTAATTATGCTATTTGAGTACATTAGACACACCATGTTACTGGATACTTCTGGGACAGTGGGATAGACAATACGACAGGAAACTGTTTTAATTCAAGCTCTCAAGGATATTGTAATCAGCATAATTTTTACGTGTGTTGGGACTTATATGTAATTTTGTTCATGTATTTTCTCTCAGTTTGGGAAAGAATTGTGACACACATGCTAGCATATTTGTATTGTTGCTCAGTACAAATTGTTTTTTCTGCTGAATGAGCTTATTAAAACCACAATTTTTCTGTATTTTAGCTTCTAATCTGCTTTTCCCAGCCACTATTCACTTTACCTTAAGCTGCCTTTTACTCTTTTCTTAGTTATGTGTTTTCATCCCTTTTTTTCACCAGTCATTACCCTCCATAGGGTTTTACAGCACTTTCTTTCTTTCATACGGCTTTGCTTTGCTTCCTTTAGGTTTCCATACAGTTTAGTGTTCAGACCCTGAGGTTTGATCTGAACAGCTATCGCCCTCTAGATGACCAGCTCCACCAAGAACTCACTCTGGCAGAACACTAAAAGCCTCACCAGAGCTTTGTCCAAGCCCCACAAGCACACTGTCAGCTGATACGAAATCCATTCTTACCCTTTTCCCCAACAGCTGTCTTCATGATCTCCAAGTTTCACTTTTGAATGCAGAGGTGGACCCGTATTTTTCCAAGGAGACTAGTTTAAAACCAGCCAAGCTAATTTATCATTGTCTGTCAGGAGATTTAATCTCACTCTCCAGGGTTTACATCATATTCTTACAGGCTAAAGAGTTTTTTCTTTGAGCCCAAAGGTGAGGTTATGGTGTTCTATAAGAGTCTCCTCTCCAGGATACGGTAATAGGGAATAGAAAACCTAACTGATGAAATTTTATTCCCACACCTTGACATCTCTATTTTTTGGACTTCTCCAGCTCAGGCAGTTTTTTGCTTTCTCTGCACTACTACTATTTAACATGAGCAATCCTACAGTCATTTCACATACAGGTGAAACACCTTTTGTCTTTTACATCCCATAGTCTCCTACTTTTAATAATACCCCCAAAAGGCAACCATAGTTCTGCTTAGAGCATTTCTACTTGGTTCCCTATTTTTTACACTGGTTGAGAAGAGCCAGTTCAAGCCTGAATAGATTTAGAAACAGACACATAAACTAGTCAGCACGGACATTTTCAGCAACACTGACACTTGAGGTGACTTGTGACTTCTCTAATCTGGAGTACATGTCTAAAATCAATGACTGTTTTCACCTCTTAACACTAAAGGTCACTGAAAAAGTTACACTTTTGTGTCTGCAATGAGGATCAAAAAGTTGGAAGGAGCAAATATAACGGCACAAAGCAGGCAAGCAGGAGTTAGATGTCCATCAAATTAGAAATAAATATGGAAGAGACTACACCTCAGTGTCAGATGGCAGAACTGCATGGATCCAAAATTACCTATTTGTATTGACCATTGCCACTAAATCCTAAACAGAGAACTTCCTGACATATTTACAGAGTGCACCTACTTATGAAATGTTCCACTGGTCTAATGTAAAAGGAGGATTGCAAGAACATACTGCAAGAAAAGATGACATTCCAGTGCAACAAGAAAGATTTAACATGAAGAACTGATAAAATCATGTGGAGTGTAGCAGAAAAAAAGCCATATAAACCCCACAAAGAATTAAATTCATAGATTGCCCTTTGAACTCACTCTTTTTTTGATTTGAGAGGACATTAGTTTTTCCATCTGGCATTGAGACATTACCTTATTACATTTCTGTATTCTACAAATAAAGATATGATCTGGAAAAAGCATGACATTAATGATTTTTTTTTACAGTAATAAGCATATCATCCTCCTCACCTTTCTATACACTCCTTCACAATAGCAAAATTTCCGTCTCCTATAGTCCTTCCAACTTTATATCGCTCTGCTATCGATGCTGGAACCTGGAAACCTTCCTCCAACACTTCTGAAAGAATCATTAGTACATTTTTATTGTTAGTGAAGGAAACACAGATGTTGCACATAACATGCATTTTAAGTCCAGAGTTTAGGAGCCTGGAAACCATTCAGCCAGTGTCTCACTTACTGTACAGTGAAACCATGCTGCTGACATTGTATATACTCAACAGGTTTCATGCAGATACAATAATGAAAAATAAGACTTCTGGGGGCTCAAACATACCACCATTTGAGTGTTATATAGTTGCCATTGCAATATGCCCCCAAGAAAAAACCAAAATTGTATTTTTTTAATTACGAAAAGGCCTCTGTGATCTGCACAAGCGCAGACCAGCCTCCAAAAAGGGCTGGAACTCCTTGACACAGCATGATTAAATATATGTACCAAAGAAGTCCAACACTCAAGCACTTATTTTATTACATCCTGTAAACTGAGACATCCATAAAACTCCTCATGTGCCAAGTGCTAGTTCTCCCCATCCCCCAATATTAAATATTTAGTTTTTAAACAAATGTTCTCAATAATACTACCTCGCATGCAACCTGGGTACCAGATGTTTAGGTGAAATTGCATTACACAGTGTCTAAGCATACAAGAAGCTTGTAGCTTAATGTGTTTTAGTGCTCATTCCTGTGCTATTACTTTTAAATGTATTTGAAATAGTGTTACAAATATCTAACAGGCCTCTAAAAGCTGACTGTAAACTGCAGCTGATACAAACTACTATATATATATAATAATGTAAAGAAAAAGCTTCTCAGAAATGTGATTTGTGTTTACACTTTTAAAGACAGTGCATTTAAATGTGTGTTTCTCTGTCCTTTGTTCCAGTTTAGTATTAAAAGTGAATGAATGCTATGACACAAGGAGGCTGGGGTTTGTCTGAATTCACAGACAGCACTAAGAGTTATTCTCCAACAGGAGCACAGATAAACACACACATACATAGATGTGCATGTGAGCCAGCAGTGTCCGAGCACACCCTGTCCCTCAGTCAATTTGCTCATGGGGTAAGACTATCCATTTCTGAGTAAAGACCCCTGACTGCAGTGTGTTCTTTACTACCACAGCAGATGAGACAAAAATACTGAAATAAGCCATTCAGCTCTGTGCTGCTGGCAGAAATAAAACCTCAAGTATTCTGCAATAAAAGTACCTCTGAAGAGTGATGTCCAGATCAACTCTGATCCAGGGTGAACCTAACTGGTTGGCTGAGGCTGAGGAGCTTCCTCAAAGAAAATTATCCAACCTGCAATGCTCCCACCTTCTCTGGCAGGAAGAATGACTCATTTCCTACACAGCTGCTGTTATCACTACACTGACTGCTTTGAAATGTCAGCCTCCAAATGTTACCTTCTGCAGGGCCATCATTTTCATCCATAGAGCTGCAAACTTTGGTGGATGCTAATGAGGTAGAGGAGCCACTGTGTTGGGAGCTCTGGAAATGGAGACACAAATGAAAACAGATGATTTTAAAGAAGTACAAGTACCCACAGCACGTTCCTGCTGGACATATGTCCTGGAGAGGCTTCAGTGTTCCTTCCCTATGTGAAGCATCTATTTACTCCAGTGGATGAATACGTGGATGCTTGGGAAGAGTCCAAATTCTTCCACTAAAATTACACTTTTAGTAACCTCACATTACTGGAGAGATCCTTGATCCATCAATTGCAGCAATGTGCATGCAAGAATACTTTGATGTATGCTCCAACAGTTTTTCCCCATTCCACACACATTTTAGCAGGGAAAACCGAGGAGTTGTATGCCCTCTGCAGGCCAGAGACCGTGTTCTCAGAGACCCTATTAACCCAGCAGGCACTAGAGGAGCCTGAGTCTGCAGTTGGCTCTGTTAAGGGCAGAATTCCTCAATTTTACAAACCTCCCTCTGCTGAAACCCTCCCCATTTTTGTTCTAAAAGGGAGAAACCATTGTGCTAATGTACGGACAAAATAAAATGTCAGGGTGAATAATGGTTGCTGTATCGTAAGTGCATTTGACTGGGGTAGCTCACTTGAGGCAGTGACTCTGCTCTCATACGCTGTTTCAAGTACTTGTCCTGCAATTGTCTGAGCTTGTCTCTACAGCTAATGGGGGGAGGGCCGTGTCTCTGTGGTCCCCCAAAGGAAACTCGTAGCCACCCACCTTGGATGCCAGAAGTATAGGAGGCAGGATCTCACCAGGAAAGGCTTCCAAAGCACCTATCAATGCCTATCAGTTACCTACGGGCTTTAGGCATGGACTTCAGGAAAACTGCTTCATCATGCATCTAGATGGATGAAGCTGCATAGACATTTGAGATGGACTGGATTTCACCCAAAACTTTTATCCTGTGGTGCGTTAACAGTTACACAAACTCGTCTTCAGGATTCTCTTATCCTCAGATGAAGCCAGATGAAGCTACAAATGTAATGGTAGCCTTCAAACATAAAGCAAAACAGCACTTCCTCAGGTCCTCCTATTATAACTTAAGTGAAAAATATTCAGAGGATTTGCAAAACTAAAACTTTCTTGGGTTCATATCAGTCAGATGCTGAAGGTGCTGCAGTATTTAATCTTCTTCATTCTATATATTACATAGATTGCAGGCTGTACTTCATGTAACTAACACTATCACTTCCTTATCAGTGTTTGCAAGCTTTTTATATGCCCACAATCATGGTGCCAATCCACTTTACAAATTAAAATCAATTACTGTGGAATTATTTCTTTCATCTGAACACAGCTTGTGACTGGAGCAAGAGTAACTAAACTTGCAGCAGTTTGGACATTTGCTAAGTACTGAGCAAGGAAAAAGGCAGTCAGCAGACTTAAAATCTGGCCAGTATGCTGAGTTCATTTGTACACAATAACTTTTAATTTCTCCCACAACAGACGAAGGTCAGATGACTCAGACAAAAGTTTGAACTTGGCCTATTTTTCACTAAATAATCCTGAGAATTTGCACATCCCATCTAACATGAGATTCTTTGTCCTTGTTTCCTTTAATCAACCCCAGCTCTCTCTTTTCATCCAGGCAAGTATTTCTTCTGAGCTTTGACCAGAACTGAAGAATGCATTAATCAGTTTTTGGACTGGTATTGTTGCCTCTTGACAAAAGAAATCAGCACTGAGTGATTTTATGCAGTTTGCTAAGATATTGCTGCCCTTGTTTCATGGTCAGGATGTGTTTATATATGTGCTATTCCTGTGCTAAACTCTGCATGACATCCCAGGAAAAACTTACCTCTGGTTCATTTTTGAACAAATGAGCTGATGTGTGGATCAAGGTAAGAGGGAAATGCTAGGAGTTCTCACGCCTGGAGAAGTCAGTCTCAAAGCCTATTTTTATACACATGTAATGAGTGAATTGTTTCCTTTAAAATCCTGCTTGTAAAATAAGCAGAAAAACATGTTCCCTCTACTCATTCTGCTGTGTTTGTTTGTTTTCCTAGAACAGACATTTAATTTCATCCTTATTTTCCCACTCCACAGTATTTTCTGAAAGGGATTACAATTTAAATATGTTTAATATTTGTTACTTCTGTGATCAGGAATGAATCATTACAACATTTAAGAAGAACAATCACAAAAAGGTTAGTGCTAGATTTTCAACAGATTATTAAACAGCTATGTTTTTTTTTCATTTTTTGCACTTTAAATAGTGAGATTACACTTTTAAATAGATCTTAGGTCAAGGCTGCTGACTGCACAGCATTGCAGCTTCCTTTAGCCTGATGGTTTCTTTACAGTCTTGCAGTCATTGCTGTCATCTATGAGAATGGGAGACGTGAAAATGAGACCTAAACCAGCAGCCACATCTTCTTAGAATGGGTGCCTAGAGACACTCAAATTTCTATTTGAGGACTTAATTTTTCAAGGACCTTAAAACAAGGCTTATCTGAGAAATGCAATTGCTCAGTCGTTCAAAATTAGATATCTTCAAAGGCCCATTTAAACAAAGCATTTTAGCAAGTGCTTCAATTTAAATACAAATAATCTTAATGGTCTACACTTGACTGAAATTGAATTGATTCCTAAATATGTCTTAGGCAAACTCCTTAAATATGTATTTAACCTAGGTTTAGTCTAATAGACTGACAAAAAAAAAAAGTAGCCTGTAGTAAAGTTAAAGCAAAAACCTGACCTCATACTGATGCTTTAAGTGGCTCTACTTCTTTTCTTACTGGCACTATTATGGATGGGAAGGTTAAAATTTTATTTGTTAGCAGAACTGAAATAATGCATTAGTAGCATATACCATACCACTTGTCTGCAAACAAAGCATACAGTCTTTGGTGACATCGGCATGGAGGCAGAGGCAGAACTTGCCAGTGACAAGGAAGCAGTAGCTAGGATGATGTGCTAAAAATATACACTGGGACTTTTAAAATTTTAAATAATTATTGAAAAATATATAAAAGCATACTATTCATTTCCTTTGCTGAACCCCTCCTATTAAATAAATCAGGAACTGGACATTCGCATACACTCACCAGGCCCCTTTCACAATTAAAGAGACATTACTGGATAAACGTGACACAAGTATTTTCGTCTTTATTCAGTCCTCTCCAACAACATGCAGGCATTTATTTATCTTCAGCTAGAAAGAGATTTCATTTATTTAGACTTTAATTAGCTCACTGTTCTCACAAGCTGAGAGCCCTGCGGGTCCAGCAATCCTTGTGGGTCTCAGCGTTCCTTCCAGTTGGCTCGCCAATCGTGAGGCAGTCTGTCGTGCACGCTGTTGCTCTCACAGATGTGGATCCCATCAGGGATCTTGCAGATGGGGAGGGGCAAAACAAACCCTAAGCAAGAGTATAATCTCTTCAACACACAGACTTTAATGCAATTAGCTGCTTTAATTTTAAGAGATGCTGAGGTGCTTGGAATGTCATCGCTTTTACACAGATTTAAAGGGGTCCAGTTGCACAGGTTGCCAACACATGGCCAGTTTTATGGCACACCTTCATAAAAGAAATGGCATAAAATATCAGGTCTTTGGTGTAAGGATTTCAGATCCTATTCAGGTTTATATAACAGATGGCCAGCACACCACACACCTCATGGATGTGAATGGAAACATTAGCGCTATAGAGTTTCAGCCATGTCTCACCTGGAGATTTATTTAGCAACTGTTTGGCAAATAGTTTTAATCTCACTGGAAACTGCTAAACCCATGAAAAAAAAAAAAGGAAGCAAAATTAAAATTACTGTAATGTCTCTCTCCTGATACTCACCTTTGTCCTAAATTAATCTTATAATCCCATTCCAACTAAACAGCAGGAATTTGTCTTGGGAATACTAGTGTCAGCAGTTATGAAAAGAGACTTAAACAAGTATGACTAGGAAGTTTGTTAGTGCAATTCAGATTCCTGAATCTAAAACCCCAAATGCTGCATTCTATTTTCTAAATCTCTCAAAACCTTTCTTAGTGCATGTGGAGTCTACAATGTCTCTCAACAACAGATTCTTTTGTATTCCTTTCCAGTATGAAGGAAGCATCTGTATGAAATGTGAATGACAGAAAAGCACACAGGTGTAATGCTAAGTTCGGATCTCATGCAGAGTTCTACTCTTTTAGAAACTGGCCTAATGAAGTGAGGATTAAAATCAGTAAATAAAGTGTAAATTCAAGATGGAGGCTCAGGAGAAAGGAATTATTAATGTCTTTAAATTATGCCTCCTAAGACGTCCCTGTTCCAAAGAATCCTATAGAATTTAAAAAAAAATACAAAAAGATAAGCATGTCAGTAATATGTGTAAGATGAAGTTCAATGCAGTAAGGAAACAGCTTTAAAACCCAAACTAAGCACTTAAGCCCTCAAACTCACCTCTTTTGGAGCCCGTACTAGTGTTCAGTCTGGTTATAAAACAACCTTTGCAAAGTAGCTGCCATGACTTCCTGACAGGCTCAGTACTTTTGCCTAAAGATGGTCATGAATAATGGTAAAATAAAGACAACCATCCAGTGCAGGTATTAGCTGTGAAAGATTTTGAAGGAGATAAAATATTACTGTAATAAGGAACAGTGTTAAGCAAGAAATAAGTGAATCAGTGGAACCTCACCAGAGAATAAAAGCAGAAAACTGATGATTTAAAACAATAAATATATTTTTATGTAACTTTTAGGAAAATAAGCTGATTTTTTTATTATTCAACTTAAAGAGAAGCAAAGGGTTACACTGAAATTCCCTCTCCCAACTATATCCAGTGAAAAATGTTTTTGATTTTCTTTTGTTTAACCTTACATTTTTTTGCCCAGTCAGCTGAGACAGGTAAAAAAGTTTTCATGTAAACAGTAGAGAGTTGGAAAAAAAGTTGCTTCATGAAGAAACATGAAATCCACAATCTTCATGCTGAAAGAATGAAAACTAATGGAGTTCAATGTAGAGAAAGACAAATGGTGCAATTGTTTTGCTTTCCAATTTGGATACTGAACTAAACTGGCACATAAGACTGAAAATTATTTATAAACTGTTTCATCTGGAAAGGAATAGTAAAAAATGTATGCAAACTTGCTTACAAACTTATTCACAATTCTACACCCTGTTTTGTTAGACTTGACTTAAGAGAGGCCCTACACAGGAAAGTGAATTTTTTTGTTGTTGTTCATTTATGCAATTCAGGATTTACATAGCTTGGAGAAGAGATAAATTCAAATGACACAAGCAATTATCTGACATATTATTAGGGTCTCATGTTGGTTTTCTTCTTTGAGGGATAGAGGGACAAATGGGGGAGTTTGCAAGGAACTGCAGCTGATAGACTGAAGTTAAACTTGCAAGCTTGAAGCATTTTGTTTTATTAAGATCCCCTCACTATGCTGCAGCACTGGATTCTTATACACTCATTTGATTTGTGTAACTAGACAATTCAGAGAGACCAAAATAGCTTCCTACATGGTATTTAACAATAAATTTAAATCTAACCTCCACTAGTTCCTAACAGCTGTTTCCAAAGTTGAGCCATAATTCACTCTAGGCTCACTCAAGCCTTTGGCATGATTTAGAAAAGATTGATGATATAAAAAGTGAAGTATCAGATTCACGGTATTGAAAGTTATTACTGTCATTTCTGTATCGTTATTGTGGTTAACATAAAAAGTTACATGTGCAGTGATGCAATGTGAAGGCTTTGTTTCACCTATTTTAAAGCTATACACAGGTAAGATTTTCTACTCAACTACAGGATAAAAATTGAAAAGCTACCAACCAAAAGGAGGTTCTTATTTCTTCCATCTGATAAAGAGCATAGCAAAATAACCACTTTAAATTATTTAGTTGTATTTTAAAAGCTCTCCTGGTATTTTTAACTGTTTCCTGGTAGAGGCAGAAACCTCAGTTATTTTGTTTCTTCTCTTCACCACTTCTTATCATACTGTTTCCTATCCATGTGTGTACACCTTTTTTAGGCAGAACTATTTAGCAGGAACCAAGAGCATTTCAAAGCTAGAACTTTTATCAGGCGCACAGTTCCCTCCAGAAAGTATGAACATCAGCTGAAGCATCAGGCTGGCAGACGACATGTCAGAATTTTTAACATCTCTCTTCCCCCACCCCTGCCAAATAAGAAATAAAACTAAGCTATGGATATGTGGACATGCATCTTTAAAGAGTGGAAAGATGTATCAGAAATTTGTTTATTTTAAAATGCACCAGGTGTTTCAGTACCATTAGCTTTTCACAAGCATATTTTCCTAATTCCTGCCCTAGGAGAAGTGCTGTTGGGGCTCAGCTATTGGTAGGGAGCTGGTACCTTGCTTTGGATATTCTAATTCCCCACTTCATACTTCAAATCTATCCCATCATGTGCACACAAAGTTACCCATAAGCAATTCAAGGCAGTTATATTTACTGTCTTCACAACACCCACAACAAACCAAATTCCTCCTTGAAGCCTTTTTTGTATCTACACACTAAAGCCCTGAGTTTATTACCAAAAAAAGACACCGAATGCATCTACTGTTTAAAGGAACCCATTAGGATGCATGAATCCCATATGCTTACACTAAGGTTAGATGGACAGTGTTGATCCAAAATGAACAAGCAATACCAACTGCAAGAATTTTGTTAAAGCCTGTTAATCATGTTTCCAAAATAAATTCTCTGAACAGTGTGTATTTTTAATATATATTTATTACATCACTTACAATAATCTACATTAATGTTAAATCTAGCAAAATAACAAATTGCAACCAGGATGACATGGTCAAATATGAAACACAAGTACAATACAGTATGATGAAACAATGGCACAAAAATGAAGGTGATTTTCATCAGCTGATTATAAGAAATAAAACATTCATCGGTGTTTATTTTGCAAGTTTTACATGTCTGGTTGATAAATCAACAGCTTTCTTTTTGGTTTCCTGCATCACATTAATACAAAAATGGTATACTTTTAAAAGCAAATATCCAGCACTTTTCATTAAAAAAAATAATTGTATGCATAACTTTGTAAAATCTTAAACTTATGTTGTAAATGTGCCAATATTTACAATATCATAGTGCAACTAAGAAAATGAAGAGGCCTTAGCACAAACATTGTTAGCTCCTCTTTCACTAGAGCCCAAATTCCAAAACACTGTATTGCAGGGCAAACCACAACCTAATTACCCCATATAACATCAGACAACAAGTACACGCTGAGTACGGCACAGCTTTCCTCATGCTTCGCTGCTGAGGGTTAACTGAAGCGGACTGGAGCAGCGTCACCATGCGCAATCACAGACCCAGAACCGCACCGGGGGCACAGCACGGGGGTCACCCACAGACCCACTGCCTGCCACGGGGACCCGGGGAGCTCCGCCAGCCTGGGGGCAGCCACCGGCTGCAGAGCGGCCAGCCGAGCCGGCCAAAGCTGTCACGGCAGCAAGCACAGCTCAGGGCGGCCCCTGCTCTGCTCAGCAGACCCTGGTCTCTGCACGGAAGGGCTTTCCTGGGGGAAGCACACCCATTTCCAAAGAGGGTGACAACCACTTGCTTGCTTTGCTCTGCACGTAAAGGTAGTGCTGCCTGTGCTTTCGCTACTTTTCCTCACTCATAGTTACGAGCTCTTGTCACTAGCAGATAGAGCTGAAAGTGAAGATTAAATAAAAACCGATCTTGTATTCGGTTGCGCACCATTGATTGGATACAAGAAAAAGCACAGACAACATTAATCTATGCATTCATCAAGTGATGAGGTAATTTAGCACCATAAAGATTTTCTGTCTGTTCATTTCTCTACATTTTTGACAGAAACGGTAAACTTGGATTGATCAGAGGTTCTTTTCTATATTACTGTTAATTCATTTTACATTCAGAGTGCAGTTTTTGTAACATATGCACTGTATAAAGTTCATACTGCAGTTTGAATTATAAAACTGCTGAAGAAAACACTATTATTTATCTCAGTTTTTACTTCACACAATCTCAATCCTCTTGTTCTTCTAGGGTGTTGTACGTTATATATCCTTTATTGTAATATAAATTTATAGCCACAATATTAATACCCTAGAATATTCATCTTTCAGCCAAATATGGCCCGTGAAAATGAATTGAAGAGAAAAAAAACTAAACACAATGCACTGAGTCTGAACTATTATACAAATTGGAAAGCCATTTTCACATTTCATAATGAATGTTAAAGATTTTACTGATTTCAACAAAAGAACTTCTAATTATGCTGAACTGAATGTACTGCAGAACAGTACCATTCAAGAGAAGGCATAAGACTGAACATGTCAAAAGAATACCATTTCAAATATTCAAATTTCAAATTTCAATTTAGGATTAATGTTTTGTCTGTGTACATGTATTTGTGCGTAAGGTTCTATCCTTCCCACTTTGGAGTCAATGGTGGGTTTGCCAGTAACTTTTGGTCAGTTTGAACTTAGCCCTTTTTCGTAGATGTGATCTTTTAAAACTGTACAGAATTCCTTGGGGTAGCTGCTCAGCACGTAATGGTTGGTGCAGCTCCACCAACTCCAACAGAGCTGTAGTGAATCCCACCAGACGAGCATCCTGCTGTTAAAACATTTTCCCCGCTTATTTGTTTGAAGTCACAAATGTGACGTAACAGCGCATGGGTTCCGAAGCCATTAATCTATGTGCGTGTGCGTGTGCGTGTAAATATAAACATACGCGGTCTGTGCTTCACATGTGAACTGCTCGTTGCACAAAAGAAGAAAAGAGATTTAAAAAAACAAAACAAAACAAAGTTGCAGAAAGCATTAGGGAAATAATCACAAGTATTCATAAAGCTCAAAGAGAGGCAAAGCTTTCACAATCTAGACAAGACTCTTTAGCTACATCATAATCACCTTGGAGTAGGCACAAATAATGCAGCATACAGAGAACTATCAGAGGTTCAAACACTATAAAGTTGCTTAAGCTATTCTATTATTTAATGCAGTTGATGAAATCTAGGAACAAACTAAAACCTGTGCTGTTGCAAGTAGAACTACAGCATCAAGGAACACAATTTCAGTTTCACCCATAAACTGAAACCTTCTGGTCCTGCTCAAAAGAAACATTTCATTTCTGCTCATGTATAATGGGAATTACATTCCACACAAAAAAAGGATCTCAAAGTCTATAAACAGTGTACCTTTTCAATCTCTAAGGGACTTTCATTCCTAAAATGAAATACTAATGATACGTCTTGCCCCTGAATAGCCCCTTAATACAAGTCATATGTTGAAATGATTAAATGTTATGGACTAGTATATTCTTTTTTAAAACAGTCTTGATGGAGAACTCACTATGATAACAATTAATGATATAAGGTCCATTTTTCTTCTCCACAGCTAAGCAAAGCTGTGGGATTCAGGTTTGCTGGCAATCTGTGCTCCCTGTGAAGAACATTCTTAATAAACTGCCTAAAGCAGTAGAAGCCTATATGGAAGAAGGGAGGAAAAATAAAATTCCTGGAATTTATTTTCTTTACAGGAAAAAAACAATTTTCAAAATGTCAGTAAGTATTTCTCTCAACCTGGTCAAGTTGCCTGAATTTTTGGGAACGGATCTCAATGCACCTTTATATAATATGCATTTCTCAGGATCAAGTAATACATTTTTCAAAGACATTCCCTCATAACAGCTGAAAATGCAAGTAACTTCACAGCTGTGAACTTTTTCAGCAGAACAGGGCAGCCTACGCATTATGGTATGGGGTGAGGGATGGACTGTTCTTATGGCTGGGAACAGTTTTAGATTGAAGTCTGAAGCAGGAATGGCAAAACATGCATTTCAAAAGGGAATGACCCGACTGCTTCAGCAAACCTGCCAGATCAATGACTTTTTCTCCAGGTGATACTGGAACCAGGTATTGGAAACAGAGAAGGTAAGTTTTGTATTCTGCTGCCAGTTTTATTTCTTTTTGCAAATATCCTCTGTAAAGAAAGTTTTGTTGCTACAGTAAAGCCAAAACATCACATGCCAACAATTTCCCTCTGCTGTATTTTACTATGGACAAATCAGTCTAAAGGAATTATTTCACTATATTTAGAAGTTGGCATGTGGCAGTTAAACTTTTTCTTCAATTAAGTAAATTTTCCTGATTTCAAAATATATTAAATCATCATCAAATAGCTCAAAAATATAACCTCTATAGATTTTTGCTGAGAATCAGAAACACATTGATTTCTAATTCTTAAATTATTAGTATTTGAGAAAATGAAAGAAAAAGTATAAGATTGCAAAAGTGTGTGATCACTATACTATGGTCTTAAATACAACAAACAATGGGAAATATTGCTATGTAAATTAAGCAGATTAAGATTCTCACAATAAAGCAGCAGAAAACAAATGAAAATTAGTAGATATTTGTTAAGCAACTGGTTATAATGCACGACCTACTTTAACACTAAAGGAGTTTTGCATATTCATGCTGTACAAAAAAGAGCACTTCTAGATACTGCGAAAACAGAAAAATTAGGTCAATAGGAGGATGATTTACAGTACCAACATTTCTGTAGGCTTTCTTTTTAAAATGCACAAAATGTCTTCTTATAGGAAATAAAAAAATGATGTTCCTGTTCTTAACGTAAGCGAAAATATCCAACTAATTTCTCAGGCAAAATATAATTTTCCAAAAGATGCCATCGTATGTATGTTAGATGATGCTGCTAACTAACAGGCCCTTGTATTTCCTCGGTTAGAAATCTGCCCCTGTTTACTTGCAACACATGGATGATCAGCATTAACAGCTCTTGCCAGGTAAAACATTCATAATGCCTGTGAGCACCCTTCTGTTTACACTCATCAGATGGCAACGCAGTGAAGAGAATTTGAACAAATTACTTTTGTCCTGTGACCACACAGGATTTCTTCACTTTCTTTTCCTTTGGATAAAAAGACTAAACTCAGAGTGTTTCAAATGTGCGTGTTGGGATCAGACAGCGTGGTGCAAGCAGTTTAATATGGCAGGGTTTTTCTTCCCTATTTTACCTATTCGTTGGTAAAAGAAAAGTACTCATTAACTGTTCATATCAAAATGAATAAAGATACATATGGTAAAAACAGAACATATAATCAGTACCTTTGATGATAAAAATAGTGCTATTCATAAATGTGCCCACTATGGATTTGTGCGTTATATTCACCTTATCCAATCTTTGTGCCTTTAAGTATGCACAATGCTGTTCTGGATTTGATGGACATATTCAATGGCTCATTCATTACAAATTCTTGCATTAAAATGCAGTGATAAAGCCAAAAAATACCCCCACACGCTAGAATTAATTTGGCCCCATGTTGTTAATATTAAATATGCAAAACTCTTTTGTGCGATTCACTATTACTGTAAATTAGCAGCTATTTTCTTTAAAAATGTTAAACCTTCATCAAATCACAAACCATAAACATTGTTCCATTTTCTCTTTTACACTGAGTCTCCTACTGAATCCATATCATCCGAAGAGAGTGGGCGATACAGGTCCTGTAAGATGAAGTGCAGTATAGATTTGTTTATTCTGTTTGATTTGTTGCATTGCAACTGTCTTATATTCTTTTTTGTTACTGTGGACCAGAAGACATTGTTTAACACAAAATAGACATGTTCTATATATTCATATTGTTGTTTTAATGTCATATTATTATTTTTTAACCAAAAGAATAGACGGTTAGTAAATAAAGCTGAAGTTTCAACGTACAACATATTCTCAGAGGCAATTATTTTTTTATTTGAGTCTATCCTATTAGACACTATTCAAACAATATCTGTCTGTTCTGGAGAGTCTCCTAATGATTTGAAAACCTAGAAACATTAAATTAATCTCAAAGGGAATGTATTTCCTTTTTGGAAACATATTTTTGGCTGTTTCACAGTGGCAGAGTGCAGAGTAAGTGCTTACCTTACATAAAGCAATAAAAACTTGCCACCCACTGGTGATATAGCATGGATCCAGCAACATTTGACCCCTGGACTGCTGACACTGAATGCTGCTGTTGCCTGTGTCGTACTGACAATGGTATTCCTTTTGCACAGCTCCTCTGTGCATGTATAAAAAGGCAGCGTGTTTTACACTTGTCCCCCCATCACCGTCTCTTTCTGTCAGTAGCCAAGCAACCAGCTCATGACAGCAGAGGGAGAGTCTGAGTGGATCTGTACACTTCATTCTTTCAACACACTCTGATCCTCTGACGGATCAGACAATCCTCAAGTGCCAGAGGTGTTATGGGATGATACACTGCCCTATCCCACCCACACAGCACAACAACCCTCGTCGAGACACACAATTGCACGGAGTGAAAAGTTCAAAAAAGTGCTAGAGGACAGAACACTGTCTTTTTCAGGTGAATTAAGCATAACTGAGGTTCAGAGGGGTTCTTATTGGGCAGGTGCCCAGCACATCTCACAGCCATTCTCTGATATCATTAGGATGTTTTGGGGGACCTCTTCCATATAGAACATATAAACATATTGCAATAAAAAAATCCCTGTAAGACAAAGCACATGAAAACATGAGAATGAGAAAGTTGATGAAGCCAGCTTTTGGGCTGACCTTGAATGAATTTGTTTTGCTTTTTTTAATCACAGTTAGATAACCAAGAAAAGAAATGAACAAATCTGAAAGCTATACTACAAAAAAGGACCAACTAAAATGAATGCTTCACAGATTTCAAATTGTGACCTCAAAAAACAATGCAGGTTCATTGTTTTTACAGGTTACTTGTAGGCATGATGTAAAAGGAATTTAAGTACCTTTGAGAGGGGTTGATTCCTAGAATGCTTATTCTGTATATATTCTGCCAATGGGCATGTATGCACACAGTAGAAGAGATTAGACTGGAGAGTGAAAATCAGATCTTAAATACATTTCTGTTAAGTTGCAAACAATCTAGACAAGAGAACAACTTTAAACAGACAAGACCATCTTATTATGAATACTAACTAGCTGGTTAATTATTTAAATGTCTTTTGAGAATATACAGTTTGGGAATTTCTAATACATTCTACAGAAAAAAAGAATCTTTTATTTTGCTAGAGAGGGTAACATCCTAAAATTTTGAATAGTATCTCCCAGGTGACTGCTCTTGCTTCCGAATAAAAAAAAAAAAAAGAAAAAAGCATGTGGAACTGACAAGTAAGGTATTTCTGAATGTTAATATTTAGATAATATTTTTGTGTTTATTTGCATGACTCTGTGATTGCTTTAAAGCAAAATCATTCAACACATTTTCTCTGCTTTTTCACCTGCTCTTAAATAGTTGAAAGTCTTAAAAAGTTTTCCTTTCTGAAAGAATTTTCCTTGCCTATAATTAGCCAGAGAGCTGTGTTTCTTGAAATTCTGAGAATATATTTATTATTTTGCATAGATTTATAAGAAGTCAAAAACTGTTGAATGAATCAGACTTCTTGCCTACATACAGCCCAAAAAAATCCTTATATACATAGAATTCAGCCTGTCCAATCAGTCAAAAGGTACCTTAAATCTAAATAAATAAAATAAAAAATATTTAATTTTTTTTTTCTAAATGCCATGTCCCTTTTTCTAAGTCTGCATAGTTAACTGCACTCTGTTGCAGTAGGAACTACATTTGTGAGAAACACAGTAACTCTACTTCAATCTGCCTATTTCAAACTTGAATTTCAAATGTATTGATCCTCTGGGAAAAAAACACCAAAACTTAATGACATTCATAACAATTTAAAAGCTAGAATCTTAATTTCCTATTTAAGAATAAAGAAATAATTAAACTGCAAGAAAGAGTAACTATAGCACACAGCCTGCTAGTTAAAATATTCAGAAGCTGAAAATTGGTTGACAGTCAGTTAAGATAGCTGATAAATTGTTCCTAGTTCATTTTCAACATCGTGAATTACACCCATGAAATTAATCTTTCAAATCTTAGTTTCTTCAAATATAGACTGAGTTTCGCACAAGAATATAAAAATATAACTTTCACTGACTTCTGAATTTCTGGAAACAACTCAGCCATATACATATGCAAATGAGAAAGGATAAATTTTATCTTTTTATATTCTGGCATTTGAGGGTACAAAAAAATTTTACCTACAGGGTTACAAGAGTACTGTTTACCTGAGTATATACCACAGCAGCATTTTTAGCCTTAATTACATCAATGGAAAGCCTTCCTTCAAAGGCCAGAATTTATTTTTAAAAAAATATTAATGATGACTTGTCATTAAATAAGATCATTAATCCCTCTTTTAAGCTGCCTAGTGCACTCCACAGGTCTTTATTATTCTCAGGAAGAAATGCCTCCCTTTGTGGAAGTACCTTGCTTTGGTGCCTCTGGATTCAAAAGCCTGACCTCCTCTCAGCTGTACTTCCCAGGAAAAACACTGGCAGCCTGCCTGGCCCCCTTGGCATTGTGATTTCCCAAGCCTACAACTCCCTCATAGCACTGGATGGGGATGCTGAAGAGCTGATTGACTAGTTAAGCCAAGGTGAGCCAGGCTAGGCTAGAGGAAGTGTTCCTATCACCTTCCAGACCCAGTACCTACCACTGGCATCCCATGTACCTGATGGCATGAGAGAACAGCAACTCCTGTAAGTCTAACTGCACAGAGAGGGGCACAAAACACCACAAATTACAGAGCTGAGCTGGTGCTCCAGGAACCAGCATCTTATTTCAGTTCTAAAGCAGTAGCTCCCTCAAACTGCAGGTAAAGAGAGAAAGACAGAGCAGCCAGAAAACCAGCCATCACCTTGAACTCCACGGCTACAGCAGCCAAGACTCTTCTTTCAGGGCAGGAACACCTCACCTCTCAACATTGGGGACAAGATGGGAACTTAAATCCATCTCTTCTCCCTTGGATGTCTATCACATGATATCAGCCCTTCAGCAACCTCCTAGGAAATAAACCTCTTCCTTGCTTGGCTTGTCAGCTCTGCAGCTGAAGTCGTTGAAGACAAAACAAACACTTTGGGTTTAAATTTGGTTCATGACAATATAGTACATAAAATAACCTCTCTAAGTAAAATTTAAATGAAAAGGCACAGAAAACTGTACTAAAACTAAACAGAACCATTTATAAACTATTTATACTGCTTAAACCATTAAACCATTTATACTGCTAACAAGGAAATTATGAATTTCGAGCACTGCCTAATGCCTTATTTACTCATTGGAATGCACATTACAACCTTTAATGACACAATCATATGTTTTTGCATTGAACTTCTAACTCATTCACTTCGCAAGCTAAACATGAAAGCAGATGAAGTAAATTCTCAGACTGAGTGTTAAGTTTCCATGCCTGAGCAGAGTTGATTTTGTAACCTAAATAATGTTATTGCAATGCATTTTACATGATTGCAGTCTATTTTTACATGAATATAGTCCATGTTTCATTGGGTAAAAGAAATAAACCTGTCTAAAATAGAGCCAGGCAAGCATGAAAGGTCTCCTACCAAGGTCAAGGGGTCTGAATATGAATATTGGAGAAGAGAATTCAACTCCCTAACAATGTCTTATTGCTCCTGTAGTACACTTCAATATTTATTTTCTCTACAGTTAGCAGTCTGATTTTGTTACCGCTACATAGCACTTTGCATCCATAATACTGCCACTCAGTGATCCTATTACACTTACACATAAAAAGAAGCCCATCTGCTCTCCTCTTCACATTTGAAAGTCAGAAATCTTGTGCCTAGAAACCCCTTGTGTCTAATGGTGCTGATCACATGGTTCCCACTCACCCATCCACAAACATTAGCAGAAAAACATTTCTTCAGTGCGGAGAGCGAAGCATCAGTGGTGAGAAAGTAAGTTTAGGAAAGTTACCAGTGAAAAGAGACAGCCTTACAGCAAATGCAAATCCAATGTAAACTGGTATCATCCATCTAAACAGACGCCCTCACATCAGCAATGTATAATTCATTTGGAAGACTCTTTGTTCCCTCTCCAGTGACTTATTAATGATTCATTAATAAGCCCTAAGAGCAAGAACAAACAGGTGGGGAAGACATTGCATTCAAGAAGATTTTAGCACCAGCTTACCCACCGGAACTTGCATCCTTACTCTTTGTATCGGATGATGAAAACCGTGACACTACCCTGGGGCTCCAAGCTGCTGCTCACTGGCTGTCCCTACACTGCAAGATCACAGTCAGCTCCTGCATTGGTAAACAAGCCACGGCAGAAACCCATAGCTGTATCCCAGACTGAGATGAGACTTGGACATGCACAATTCCTCAGCTCCCTGGCATACATCAGATATGAAGAACGCTCTGCAGGCTACAAGGGAGTCGTGTCATGCTACAGCTATTCTTGATCTGGGTATCTGGGGAATCAGGTCTGCACCAGCTCCTAAAGTCAAGCACTGCTTATTTTGTACATAATCCCCTTATTTTGAGAAACACAAATTATGCCTTTGCTTAAAAACTGAAAAGGCAGAAAAAGCATGTGTTCAAAGCCTGTTTATAAACAAATCTGAGATACAGAGTACTGCCTCAGGGATGCTTTCATTGAGAACTGACCACAGTTTAGAAAATAGCAGAAAATACACAGACATCTGTCTTATTTCTTTTAAACAGATAAAATTAATTAAATCAGTATGTGAAGCTTTTGGGTTGAAAGAGTAATATCTTATCAGAAGGCTGCAGCAGTAACATAGGCATTAGCTTAGTTCTGGATGCTTAGGAATATTGTAGATTCCTCCATACAGGATAACTAGGGGGAAGCTACAGCTACTATCAACTCTTGTCCAGAAAAGTCACTGACAGGTCTCACGTGTCCTTGGTGCTGATAGTATCTCCACTGCACAAGGCTGTGATATCACAGCTAAATTCCACAGTACATTCTTTCACCTTGCTTCAAAATCAAAGCAGTCTGTAGGCTGTGCAAGTGACATAATGCCCACAGCAAGTTAGGAACAAAAGAGATTTCTTTGACATTTTCTTTCAGTTGTGAAACATTCGGAAAAAGAAAGTAAAACAAACAAACAAAGAAAAAAGTTTCGTGAAAAAAGGAGAGAAACCCCTGTTAACTCTGTTTTTAAGCCCAAGGATAAACCAGTTCTCAGTATACTTAGCATTTTGACAGATACAGAACAGTTGTATTCTACTTCAGGGTGTTTTACAAACACAAGGATTGTAGCCAGGCTCTTCCACCCTATGGCTCTACATGCACACACGGGATCAGAAGGGAGAAGGCTATTGGATAATGGCTATGCTGGATTCTCCCCAGCCATGCTCAGAAATCAGTTTCCTTATTTCCTTACCCTCTGTTTCCGTAGGCTTCCTGGGCTGGTGGGAGATGGGCTTGGAGACTTCCCAGAGCGGGGAGTAGAAAGTTGGCTACCAGGGGTTCCATTCACTAAAAGGACAAGAGATTGAAAAAAATAAATACAAGGCATTATTAAAGGAAAAAAATAGGTAAATCAACTTTTTTTCAGTCTTTGTTGAACAAGTTAATTTGCTTTTGCTTAATGTTTTAAACATTAAAGCAATTCAAAAAAGAATTCTTTATTTTGATTTTTGGCTTATGAATATATTTTTTTACACAGAGTGAAAGCAAACAATGAAAAAACCTGAAAATACTTAGTCAATGGCAGAGAACATTATCATGTTTTCTTAAACTGTATTGTTCCTGTACTTGAAAGTAAGGGAACAAGGTGCTTTGTTAACCTTAAAAGGCACAATATATAAACCTTTTCATTTCATTTAACTATGACTTGTAGTGTTGTCCACTAATACTAAAATACAATATTGCTTGCAAGGACAAATCAGCTGACTGCTTTTCCTCACTCAATCATTTGAAGAGATTTTTGCAATATTATCTGACCCAAACATCACTTTAGACTTAACCCAGAAGGGCTTTCTGGAAGCAAATGAATTGGATATAACTTCTCCAATCAGACTTACAGGAAAGCATCAATTTCTCAAATAAGCAAGTTTCTTCACATTTGTCAGTGCCTATCTTTATAGAAGCATCTTCACATGCACATGACATTATCCAACAAATTAACAAAACAATGCCAGCAGAGGACAGAATTCTACTACAAAGTAATCACACGAGAGGCTATCAATAATATTCACACTGAAGCACTGACAGAAACACTACAAAGCGTGTATCACATACACAAGCACATATTCTTAAACAAGCAACTGTTCTATCAGAGTCTGCATTTGTAAGTGCTAGGATAAAAAGAACAGACAATCAGATTCCCAGATTCTGAATCTTAGAAGAATACTGACACACTAAGGACTTCAGCAAGGCATTAGACTTACCTTCTATGAGTTCTAACATGGACAAAATCTGGCTGTTTAAACTGATAAGAGCAAGCAGCAAAATTCCTGCTCTGTACTAAGCCAAGCTGTAGCCAAACTGAGAAGCAATGGGATTAGTTAAGGATAGCTGGGGCTGCTCACAGAGTGAGCTGAATGCGATGCAGGATTCATAAGCAGAAGCCTTTTCTGCGTAAGGCTGACGTCTTCAGAGCAGCAGTGGGAGGTGCAGGTGCTGTCTTAGGGCTACATCAAAGGTGTCAATTAAGCATAATGCTGCTGCTTCACAACGCTGAGCCACCGCAACCCCCACTCGCTTTCCACGGAGCCCCGAAAGCCTTGGCAATTCTATACGCTGTGCACTGAATCATAATGAGGTGCCTTTGGGGGCAATGTACCAAATGACTCATCCGAAAATCAAAATGACAATAACTCTTGTAAAACCTTGGCTGACTGGCAATCTAGCAAATGCTAATTCCTTTGGATAATACAGTAGGCATTTTTAAAAGATTCTTCTTACTTTTTACATAATACATTGTTCTTACTGGCTAATACTGGGCCCACACATTATAATGAAGAAATATGTATACCTACCACATCACACACATCAATAAAACATATTATACTGAATGATAAAAGATGTTCACTTAATAGTACTTAGGTGCTGTGAGTGATCCAATCTCAACATTGTTTTACAAGGCATTGTTTAAAGGTGCAATATATTTGCATGACTATAGAAACCACAGGATGCTCTAATTGGATTTCATCAGGCTATTTTTATAGAAAAACATTCCGGTCCTCCAGGTTTCAAAATATCTTTATACAGAGGACAGTGATTTGCACATATCAGCACTCATTCAAGTATTGTAATTAGTGCAGGGGAACACACATGCATACATATGTACATATGTTCACACAGTATTCAGCAAAACAGCCACAGATCTGTCCCACAGCGACCAAAATCAAATTTATTACCGATATTACTGAAATAATTTAGGAAAAGAGCAAGACGAGGACATTAAAAGTGAGCTTTCTGGAATCTCAAACTTTTAAAGTTGTAAAATGTATCTTCTAAACATCTATGGCATAATTTAGAAACTACCATGAAACTCCTACTCTTCACACAGAGCTAGTCCTCGAGACTGCTGAGTAACAGGACTAGTGCTCTGCCTTCTCCTTAAACCAAGCAGATACTCTTAGGTCTTATTATCATAAGCAAATGTAAGATAACATGTACATTTCAATACACCTTGTAGCACTTGGCACTGGTTCCTGTTCTTTATAGATTGATTCCTTCCCCATAACTTTCAATAACAGTTTTTTTTAGAATTACTATAGCAATCACTCTGTCCTGAGCTCAAAAACTACCAAGTGGAACCAGACAAATAGATGCTGCAATGATGTATTTAACTATTGACATATTTCCATATTGATAAATATTATGTTAATGAGTATCTATTTAGGATAAGAAAACAAAGTATTATATTATAAATCCTAAAAATTACTTACTTGTCACCACCAGAGTATCCAGAGTGTTTAAGCTAAGTTTGAATGCTCTCTTCAACTGTGCTTTTAAAAAGGAAAATTATGATAGTTTTGCTTATGTTGGCCATCTGTAACATGTGAAATCGAGAGCACAATTAAGGAATTGAGGCCCTCAGCAGATTTAAGTGAAGTTTTCTCACTTCCTTATCCATATCCAAAATATAAAGGTGCCAGTACATAAAACATATACCGGGATTTTTGAGAGCTTGCAAGGACTCCCTACAGAGAGCTGATTAGGAAACTCTAGAGATGGCAATTAGCTCTGGAGATGAGATTCCTTTTACCAATCTTTACGTACCTGTTGTATTGGCTTCTGCATCTGAAGCAGTTATCTAGATTTTTATTTTAACCAAGTTGCTGTCAGAACACAAGTTGTATTGTCCTGAAGCAATCATCTAAACCTGACCTGATGAACAAACTACTAGGAGCATCCATTGCAGTGTAAACTTCCAAAGCTGCACAAGATGAATCCTTCTGGATGCTCTCCATACCTAGAGATATATATTCCTATTACTGTTACCAAATTACTCTTACTACTGATATTATTAATATAATCCTTAAGACAGAATCACCACAGGACAGAAATTATAACTTCTGATATTTTCCCTGTACATTCCAAGTGCCTTCTTTTTTTTTTTTTTCTTTTTTTGTTGTAGTTTTTTGTTTATGGCTTCCTGTGCTTGTGAGTCATTATACTGAATTTGCAAATAGAGGTCATATTAGGTGCTGTGTAGCAGGAACGGACTGCAGTGATTCTGAACCCCTTCCTGAACTCTATTTAGAACCATTACACTATTATAACACTGTTCATGACCAGAAAACATGGCAATAAGTATGTGAATAAAAGCTATAAGAGTTAATAATAATAATTCTACATTCCTGAACACTAAATTGCCCTAAAATCCATTTCTAGGTGGAATGCCTTTTTTTTGGAAACTGCATTTCTATCCAGTATCTGCACTGCATTTCTCACAGACTGACACAGCACATGTTCCTAGAGGGAACCTTGATGTAGATAATGACATATGAAATTGGTAAATCACTATTGTGATTGATCCTTTTATTGAGTGAGGCAAGAGGTTTCTTGTCACTTTTATTCATAAAATGGCAGGGGTCACAGACTTCAGCTTAACACACAGCGCCCTCCCATCATCTTATGAAAAAGATTTATCAGTTCAAAGTTTCACTGGTGGAATATGTATTGAAAAGCTGCAACAATAACAAAATTTTTGTGGCTGCTCAGAGCAGATGTACGCAACCACTTAGCTGTGAACTCCTTTCCTTATTGTCCTCTCTTGTGGAGGATGTGCAACAGGGCAAGGACCTGTCTTTGTATTTGTTTTTCCAGCACCTGGCACACACATGAAGATGGAAAAAAAACCATAAAATAGAACACTTAAGCTGGACATCAGCATCTACTCAGATAAATGCAAAACAGGATTTCATATGACAATATGAATAATAAATATGATAATATTTATGAATAATATTATGATAATAAAATAGTGAAAATGCTGCAAGTAAAGTACTTTGACGGCATTACAATAAATAAATTTTGATAGGGCATATTTTCATTAATTAGTAGAAACAAAAAGCAAGAAAAAATGAATTAAAGCATTAAGTGTCAGTCTGAGAAGCCACCAATATCACCGCAATGTATTAAAATGATAGTCTCCTATAGAGTTGTCTGTTGATGTGCAAGCATATTGGACTCTATAAAACTGATAGAGATGTCTCGGTGTGTTTATAAAAGTGGTTTGCCAAACACAATAGTGTGTGTGAAGGAGAAAGAGGAGACTAAGGGAAAGGAGCATGCAGGCTCTTTTTGCAGCCATAATTTATGAATAAGAAATTTAAGCTAAAAAATGACTCACACAAGTCACAACATGTGTAGGTCATATTCAGTTAGCAGAAAATGTGAGATTTGACCTTGCCTCAATTACCTCTGTAGTTTTTCACCTTCCTTTCCAAAACAACATTTTTGTCTCAGTAAAATAATGCAGTTACAAAATAGGAAATAAACCATATCTTGTCTTTGTGTTCATTCTGCTTTTGTATTTTACTTTTGTAAATCTTGTAATTTTTGTCTTAAAAGACAAAAGTGTACAAAAGACAGAGCGTGTACAGAACACCACATTAGGCAAGTGCCCTCAGTATGACTCTCCAGTGAAGACAAGGCTTGAGAGGTTCTACCTTAGCATGCAACTGGTTGAGAAAAAAAGCCCAGATATCAATACTGCATTTAATTTAACTGGTGCTAAACTGTCCATTTTGTATTCAAATTTTTGTTGAGTTTATGTCCAGCTGTTAAACAGATAAAAGTAGAACATCCCTCTGCCACTGAAGACAAGGCCTGAGAGACCCACACAGAACTTTCACTAGATCAACAGATCAATAGATTAGAAATGTCAGCAGAAAGGATCACCTACAGGTCAGGTTTCCATTCCCCAACCCAGCAGCCACTAATACTCGAGTCCTTGTTAGTCAGTGCTACCTGTGGCAGCCACACAGTGTAACCCAAGCCACACAGAGCTCAGCAGGGACTGTAAACCCCACACAAGTCACCCATGTCTGCACAACGCAGCAGAGAAATGCTGCAGACACACAGATATTGAAGATGTATCTTGTATCTCAGAAGAAAGGAGACTGCCTGGAAAATGCAGTTCTTTGGAATCCACCAATATTTGTTATTTCCTGTAGTCTCAGAAGGTAAGTGCCTCTTGGCTTGTTTTTTTTTTTTTTTCCCTTGTACTTTAGCTCATATCTATGAAACTGTCTGCTAATTTCACGTAGTCCCTAATCAAGAGAACATCTACATGCACATAAGATTAAATGAAAATCTGTCTTTTGGACTGTTTTGCCTAACTAGAAAGACTAGGATTCTCAAATCAGTCAGAACAGAGTACAATTTCTGAGCACGTTTCTTCATTTAGTGTTTAAATTTTCATCCTTTAAGAGGGTTAAATTACTCAACATAACCAACCAACTTCTCTTACCATCTCTTGTTTTTGTTACAGGGTATAAAATTACGAAAATTATTTTTTCACTGATTAGTATCAAAGACAAACATTATAAATAAAAAATTAAAAAGAAGATAAGATCAAAGTGAAAATCATCTGGAAATCCCTGGGTCCGCAGGATGACTCCACCACTCTCAAGGGTGTGTGCTCTTGGCTTTAGGAAAATTTTGCTTCAGCATATTTATTACAAAATCTGTCAGCTGAGTACTTGTGAATAAAGTGTGTGAATAAAGGCACGTGACTTCACCAAAGACAATATGAAACCTCATCCTTTTTTCCTCTGGGATACAAAAGAGCTTCTTGAGTCAGGTGGTTAAGGAGAGCTGTTTCTGGAAAATAGCCTAAGGATGAACTATCAGACTAAATGAAAACCTACCTTATTGCAGAGGAATACATCTAATTCCTTTTTTTTTTTGTTTTTTTAAACTAACAGAGAGAGGCAGAAGCATCCAATCTAGGGAAGATTTCCGTAGAGATCCTCTTTCCACATCCATTTTTTTCTTCAGGGAACATCTACAACTTTGATCAGATTTTAGTTTAACATGCAGTTCCACAATTTCTTTGCCCAGGTACGATTTAAAAAAGAAGCCTCACACAGTCTCTGATAATACGACCTACTCTATCTATTTCTCACATATGTTCCCTTTGTCATTTGCAATAGATATATCAACCCAGGTATTCTCAAAATAGTCACTTGTCACACTGAATAATCCAGACTCCTAAATAACTCTTCGTAAAACCAAATTTTAACATCTGAATTGATATTAAAAATAAGATTTCAAGCATCTGACATAAAGGAAAACAGAAGGTTGCTCACAAGGGAGAGGAAACAATTTTGAAGAAGTTGCTCAAACTGAAAAAAAAAAAAAAAGTATCTACTTTTGTTGAGAGCAAGTCCTGAAAATTAGAGTTGGAATTTCAGAAGGTAAACTAGAGTTCATCCAAATGCAGTATCTTTCCTTAATTTAATGGACCAAGGGTACAGTAATTCCAGTCATCTCATGCTGTTCTTGATTTGATTAAAACCAGTGATGATGAAGATGTACGTGTTGCTGCTTTCTTTGAATCTATTACCTCTTCACCCACACTGAAGCTGCCACCAATGGTGTTAAATGGCAGCTGGACAGAAGCCACCAGCTACTGAACAGCCACCAGCTAGTCATAATTTTCAGTCACCAGCAATGGGCTTATACCCAGTCTCACCAAAATTAAATGTCCCTTTTATTATGCCCTTTCCCAAAAATTATTTGATGCCAACAAAAACACATCGAAGTGGTTTACAGGCTTTAAGATGACATCAGAAAAATTAAATAGAGGTAGGATTATCTATTGCATTTGGAATCAGACTTCAGCCTTCTGCCTACCCAGGAGGTCACGCTGTCTTTTCTCTGCTTCTCTTCTTTGCCTTGTTCCATGCTTATCTTCTCTATTTAGACTGAGAGCCTTTTGAAGCAGACAATAGCTCAAATAGATTTGTAGAAAGCCAGAAAGCAATCCTCCTGCAGCGAGATTTGTGTCTGGTGGTACTGTTTTGAAACACTGTCAGATGTAAATAACAAACTGAAGAAAACACAATAATGGAGAAGTCAGGCTTTACACAAATTTCCTATCTTATTTGTACTCTTGGAAGAAAAAATTATTCTATGTTTTTGTATAAAAATAGGATGCATCTGTTCTTAGGAGCCAGTGAGGCTATCAGGAAAATATCAGTACATTAAACATATGCTCTGTTAGAAAAAAAAAAAAAATGAAGTGGAAACACAAGAATGGAAAAAAGGTGAACACCACCTATGTAAAGGCATACATGCCTTTGAAATATGCCAAGAAACTGTGTAAAGTCAGATGCAGTCTCATTGCTCACTGTAGATCATGTAGCTCAAGAAACAACAGGGAGTGTGCGTTTCTCACAGACTGATGCATTTTACTCTGCCCTCAGCTAATCAGAGCACAGATTTGAACCTTTGTGGCCCTGAGCACTTTTGTAGCCTCTGGTTTCAATTAAGGGTCTTTCCCTGCAACCCTTCAGTCTGATTTCCACTCACAGGTTCCCCCTTAGCCCTGTGCTGCCATGGCAGTGTGTCCTAGAGCCTGTGGGATGGTGTTTTTCATTCTGTTGTTCCCAAGATGTTATTCCCATGGCCGTGTATCTGCAAAGCCTGACAGTGCTGTTATGGTAGGTTCTCTACAGAACTTTCAGGCTTGCCAAGGAGGCTGAGTTTAGAGGTAACAGAAGGCAAAAGGCACCCACAAAGCAAGAAAGTCACTAAGAGCACTGGAATTGTTAAGAGTCTTTTCCCCTGGCAGCAGATGAGACAATGAGGGAAATGGTTCTCCAGGACAGAGGCTGGTGGTTCCCCAGGGAAATGGGACGTTCAGGGTCCTTTGCCTGCTCCTCACAGAGTTCAGGGTCACCATAACAAGATGAGACTGAAATGGAAAGCATGGGCCTCGAGCAGAATTTCCTCAAAAATAATTTAACATTACTGAGTTTGTCTTCAAAGCACTGGTTTTGGTAAAATATTATTTTTTCCAGACTTAGAGATGCAAAAAACAAGACAGAGAAAAACAACAAATGACCAACCCCTCAAAATGACTCCTTTGATTTCTGTAAGCAGCTTCAGAAGCTATTGGGATGAATTTGGGAGAGTTTATCACCCTAAACCACTATTTGCTCAGAAAAAGAAACACATGGACTTTATTCAATCTAGAAATATTTAGTGCAACATACATTTTGGCTTAATTCATTGACCATTTGAAATTTTTTGTCAAAGAAGAGAAACAGTTGTTGAGGATGGCATTTAAGTGCTTAAAGCAGAACAGACTGTTTAGATGCCTCAGCCTCATTTATACATCTATTTTTCTAACAATGGCCCATTTTTCATTACCTGTAAAAGTGATGAATCCAAATCAGCTATTCTGTTGAATATCTGCATTGAAAACTACACCATACTACAGATGCATAGACAAGAGAATAAAAGTTAACTCAAATTAACTCAATGATCTCTTCATTCTACAATTTTATTAGTTTTATTATCCAACTTTGAGATTTGAATTTTTTTTTTAACATAGTCTTTGTCTGTAGAACTTTCCTTTTTTGGCCCATGCAATTATCCATGAGTATTTTCTTGATATAAACATTAATTTAAGTGTGAAGCAGAAATATGATCCTTTTGTGCAGTTAGAATGTGCAGACTTCTCAAAGTGCAGCAAGAATAAAAAATAAAACAAAAGGAATCAGAATCTTTCTAATTAGCAACATGCTCTTTTCCATTCACCTATTTCAGCTTTTTATCAAGGTTACATTATCAAGAACTCTTTCCACTTCCCTTTATTCCAACTTTTTTCAGCTTTGTTCGATGACAAAACTCCTCAGAAAATGATACATCTTTAACTTTTTGTAATATGAATATATTGTCTTTGATCAGAGCAAAGAATCTACTCTTTTTCTTATTTTCCATATTTATTGCTAATGAAAGAAAAATCCCTAGAAGTAGTTTAAAGGTTAACTGAAAGCAGTTTAAAAACATAAAATAAAAATACATGTACATACACTTAGCAGCAACAACATGACAACAAAACATAACTTCCAGCTGTGCACGGGAGATTCTCAAGTACTGAGATGTAGACATCATGGAAAAAGTTATCTGCTCATATGTGTGCTAGATAGCAATTTCTCTATTCTGCTTCTGTTACAAGTACATAATTCCAAGAAACTACCAGCATTTTTATGCTTGTTGGGTGGCAGAAATATGAAATCTGTACATACTGTTTGCATTTGATGGGAGAATTTTGGGTTTTGTCTAAAATCATCTAAGAGTCAATGTTCCTTTTTCTTTCTACTGCTGTTTTTTAAAACACAATCTCTAATATAAAATTGTATTGTTTAAAACCATTGACTGGTTTTAGCTTTATGTGATTTAAAAACAATTCTTGATAGCAAGTGCTTGCTACAATATTGTTTCCTCATATGAAAGTAATACTGATCTAAGTAGTCATGTATGTAAAGGTTGGAAATAGGCTTACTGTAACATTCACTCAATTTGACGTATTTGCAAAAAGCAAATACCAGAGATACAGACAGCCAAATCAGAGCCATCCCCCTCACTAAAAATATATTCTATAGAAACACTTTCAATTGTTTATCCTTTTTAAGCGTAAGAAATTTAGAATAGAATAGAACAGAACAGAACAGAATAGTTGGAAGGAGCCTACAACAACAATCTAATCCAACTGTCTGACCAACTCAGGGCTGACCAAAACTTCTGCTTGTTCATCTGAGAAGTGGAGCAATAGAGTGGCTTTGGTGAGCACCTGGGATTCAACCAACCACATTGCATTTACTGGAAAAGGAATGCTCCCTAGCTATAGAGTCATTGAGTTGTTTAGACCTGAGAAGACCTTTAGGATCATCAAACCCAAATGTTTATCCAGCACTGCCAAGTCTACCACTAAACCTTGTCCCTCAGTGCCATAGCTACAGATCTTTTAAATACCTCCACAGATGCTGACTCAACCACTTCCCTGAGCAGCCTGTTCCAATGCTTGATAAACCTCTCAGGAAGAAATGCTTCCCAGTGTTCATCATAAACCTTCCCAGGTGTCCTTTGAACCATTCCAACACGTCTTGTCACTGGATACCAGAGAGAAGAGCTCAGCACCTTCGTCTCCACATCCCCTCGTCAGGAAGCCATAGAGAGCAATCAGGTCATTCCTCAGCCCTTCCTTTTCTCACAACAAGACAAGTCCAAAGTCCTTAGCTGCTCCCTAAGCCGCCCTCCCTTCCAGCCCTTTCATCAGTTTTGCTGTCCACCTCTGGCTGCATTTGAGTACCTTCCCATCCTCTGTAAGCTGTGGTGCCCAGAATTGTGCACAGTGCTCAAGGTGAGGCCACGCCAACACAGAATACTTTGTGACAATCACCTCTTTCACCTGGTGGGTGGTGCTGTGTTTGACACACTCCAGGATGCAATTTGCTCTCCTGGTTACCAGGGCACACAGCTGGCTTGTAATGAGCCAGCACTCCCAGAACCCTGTCTGCAGGGCTGCTCTCCAGCACTCCTCTCCCAATTTATACTTGCGCCTGGCATTGCTCCATCCCAGGTGCCGAATTTGGCATTTGTTCTTCCTAAACTCCTTCCCATTAATCATTGCCCAATGCTCCAATCTACCTGGATCCCTTTGCAAAGCAAAAGCATCTTGTTCCTTCAGTCACCAGCACCTCCCAGTTTGTTATTATCCTCAAATTGTTAATGGTGCATTCACCTTCTCTATCCAGATCATCAATAAAAATATTGAACAAAATTTGCCCTAGACCTGAACCCTAAAGAAATGCAGCTGGTGACAAACTAATCAATGTATTTTCACATAAGAAATGTTTAAGATAGTTACATCTGTCATCAGCACAGCACCATCCAAAATGGCTTGTATTTTTTAATATTTTCACTACATTGTTTCATTTCTTGTTATAAATGTAATTATATGCTAAATATTATTATTGTATAGTAGAAACATCTATATTTTTTCTATAGTTGTAAAATAATCTCCCAATCTTTTCAAGTATGTAATATATTCTGCTAACACCTTTACGGAAGTGAACTGCAAGAAGCTAAGATTTCCTTAACTACACTTCCCCAGCACCTTTAAATAAAAACAGTACTATTTCTTTCAGGACCAAAACTAACATGGTACCACATATTCAACACAGAAAAAATGTTGCTAGTCCTATAGAAATCCCATAGATTCTTTATTATTGGCAGGACTGTTATTTCACATAGATATGAGCATGCATAGTTCAGTGTTCATTACCTGTACTCACAAATTCATTAGGAAGAAAACCTCAGAGTCTGTAACATTCACATACCAAACAGGGCCTCCCTTGCTAAAGTTTAATTTAACTCTGTTCCACCTAGCTACAAAGAAAGTAACATATTTATGAAAGAGCTACTCCGGACTTGTTCCTCACAAGTGATATTTCATCCCATTATCTCCTTTCAGGTTTGCGCATCTCAGCTGTTCTCTAGGATGTTTAGGAGGCAAGTTGCCTCCTAGCCTGGCTACCTACATCTACACCTCTGCCTCTCATCGTGTCTCTCCCACTTGCCTCTTTCCCAGAGCAAGAGTTTCTTTTCTCGCTTTTGTCTTTTTTGTAAAAGAAATAAAAATGTTCAAGTTGGCCTATCTCTACCCTCTTTGAAACCAGCACTGGGCCATTCTGATCACCACCTCCCCACAGAGACCTCATGGTGCTGGATGCAGATTTGAGTGTGCCATTTGCTTTCCTGTTGGCAGAAGATTGAGGCAGAAAGGGTTTAGGGCTGCCTTTTAGAAAGCTCTAACGTTTGCCTCTTGCAAACTCTGTATTCACAAGCAATGCTGCAAATGCTTGAATGGATCTACTCAACTGGCTCACACCAAGGATTATTTGTACCTTCAGGCACCAATACTGGGAATCTAATGCACTTTTTTGGTTTTTTCTGCTTGGGAAAAACTGCAGGGGTGAGTTACTTACCATCTATCTAGTGGGATCTACTGCAAAGGCAGCCAAAGCAAGGCCCTTCAGACAGAACTTTCAAAAGCTTTTTGCTGTGCCTTCTCCAGCCTACATCACTGGTTTGTTAGGTCAATTCTGACATTTCTACCTCAGCTATCTCTTCACCTCCCATTCACATCTGTCATTTCATTCTTTCTCTGCGGTACCCTCCTTTTCTCAATATAATCATGATCTTCAATCAATCCTCACTACTGCCTCCTCACTCTCTCAGAAACAAAATACAAAAATGATTGTGAAATTAACCTTTCAGCAACACAGATCCCATGCTGCACAACTCGAGCTACTTTCTGGATTGTTCTCATTCAGTTCCTAGTACAAAGACTACCATACATTTTTCCTCAGTGTTTAGGTACTGGAAGCAAAAACATGCATGAAAAAATGAAGTGAATTGAAACATTGTAATGCCAGAGTATGACTTATAAGACGCTGAAGCTTTATTTTGTTTTAGGAAGACACTTGATCTCAGATGTCACTGAGAAAACATGTGAATTTTTAGTATCAACTATTTTACACATACAATGTTTTTCCATGGAAATGTGGCATTTTAAGTGCATTGCCCACTCTGCTGGAACAGAATAGTTGCTGTTGTTGAGAAAAATTGTTTGCTTGCTTTACCTGAGCTAGTAGAAGCAGGAGACTTGCTGCGTCGGGATGGGCCTGGGCTCTTGGTGGTGCTCCTACGTGAACTTGAAGCTATTTTGGTATAGGAAGTAGATTTCACCACCCGACATTCTAGAAGACAAAGAAACTGCATAAGTTAGCAATTAAGAAAGCCAGCAAGATTCTGTAACAGAAAGAGCACTGAGAAGTGAAAACATTTAGCCCACGCTTGTTTTCATTCACCTTGAGGAGTTTTATGAGAAAGTATAAAATCTGTATAAATGGCTCCATTAAAATCCAAGTACAGTACGTACCATATCCCAGACAAAGAACTGCTGCAGTAATCCAGACTTTTAAATACCATGGTTACTGCAGGTACTTAGGACAGCTTAATTTAACAGTGCTGAGACTACTCATAAAATTTCTTTCATTTGAAGATTTCAGTACAAGTAATGTAGCAATCTTTTGTAAACAATCCAGATGCAATGTAAGCATTTTTGTCAACCTAGGTAGTCTCCTCTAGAAAAACTGTAAGTCTTCTTTTCTGTATCAAAATGTTACAATTGAACAAGATGACGCAAGTGTCTTCCAGTGATGAAAGGTTTGAAGAAAATAAAGCAGGTTTGTTGCTCCTGCTTAATCCTCTGGTGAGCAATAGCCCACATTGTATAGCACACACAATTCATCACAGGTGAGGGAGACAGCATTATACTCGCTCATAAGAGACATCAGTAAAATCAATGAAGAGGCGAAATTACCCTCCCACTCGAGAACTCTGCAAGATGTTCAGGTTAGAGTTTATGTACACCCACACAGATCTGTAGGCATCCTTGCATTACGCCTGCAAAATGGTTCTTGGCCTGGAGATGAAAGAACTTATTGTGCATAGCACTGATGTCTTGCACTCCTAATGGATACTAGATTAATCACCAGACATATTACACAGTTGGGAGAAAAAAGATCCACTTCTTAGTCAATATACAATTGAAACTCTGCAGCAATGTTTACACTGTCTTCGCCTGACAATGTCAGTACACTTCACTTGTTTAAAAATACATCAGTAAACATTTAGTTCTGTACCAGACCTGTTTCCCATTTTATTCCCATACTTAAGGTTCCTCAACAGAGGTTAAGAGAAATAAACAAGAGTTTTATCTTCCTAGTCAGAAAATACCACGTACAAGCCTGCACATTATTTGGTCTTCACAGATCAGTGGAGCCTGCAACATAGTTTAGACAGATCAGAGAACAAAGAAATAAAATTGAGCATAACTAATTAACTTAAACATGTACACCCAAGAATGATGTAATGAAATTTATTTCTCTTGGCTGCCCTGACTGTTTGTCTTTCATCAAGCTGTTCAGGGAAATAGAAGCAAGAAGTGATGTGTTACTGAGCAAAATATCCAGGACAGCTGAGAGCTGAGAGGACCAGAGAAATGCCTTGGTCTTCCCAAAGAAGCTTTTCTTCCCCAAACTGTCCACATTTCTAATGCCCAATAGTAGCTGATTTCTTTCTGTTGACATTTTTTTGTGATTCATTGATGACTTCTCTTGTTTTATACCCAACAATCTGTGGAAATGGAGAAAAAAACATTTACTCTATGAGGAAATTATCTACAGAAAACAGGAGCAATCAGATGAAAGTTTTAAATTAGGTGCCACTGGGTAACTACAGCAGGAATCTTAATTGATTTATTGGCATAAAGAGCTACTCCAGAATCTCTATACAATGCAAATGTAAACAAGTTCTTTATTTTCCTGTAAAAAAGACGCAAAATTTTCAGACACCTAACAGTCTGTTAAAACTGTGACATAGTCCTAGTGTTGGCCTCATTTACAGGAAACAGACAGGAAGGGGAATTGCATATTCCAATGGTCAATAAACGACAAGACTAAAGCAGAATGATCCAACCAAGCTAAACCATTAGAATATATCACTTGCTTAGTTGAAAAACTTTAGAGTCCATGAAGAAAACAGCTACTTTATGCAATATGTAAAAAGCCTTCCTATTTCCAGCATGTAAAAAACCAATTATCGATGTCCATCTCCTGCAATTCACGCTAAAGCCTAACTCTTACTTTATTACAAGTATTAATACTCATTCAAGTTCTCCCAATACCTTAAAAACACCCAGAGTCTTAAAGATGTTATCACAGAGGCATTACCGCCATATCTAATTGGGTCAGCCTTAGCCAGCAATGGGTCTGTCCCGGAGCCAGATGGCATTGGCTCATCCCCCCAGACATTCGGGAAGCTGCTGGCAACCTCTCACAGAAGTTACCCCTGTAGCCCCTCCAAAATGTGGCCATGAAAATGCAGTTCATCTGCAAATCATCTTGAGGGGCTACATACAGACCCTGTCCTGTGACTAACCCCACACTAATGGCATATCGCCCCAAGAGGAAGTCACCTCTCACAGCTAAACAATCTCTCCCCACAACAGAGACCACAACAAATGACCACATGATAATCCAAGAAGTGTACAAGCCTCACAGGCTCATAGGAATAATTCAGTTTAGACATGAGAAATTCCTGGTCCCGTTTCCTGCTCAAAGCTTGAAGTAGCTTTACATTCATAGTTCTGGATGACTTGAGGGACACTTCAACCCATTTGGAGCACACACAGTGGAGGAGGATCTTGGAGAACATCAGTGACAACTTCCTGTTCCAAGTGATAGAAAAAACCAGTAAGAAGAGATGCTCTGCTCACACTCACAAAAAAAGAAAGACTCTGGGACTGTGAAGGCAGCCTTGGCTGCAGTGACCATGATAGTAGAGTCCAGTATTGTGAAGGGACTGAAGGAGGGCAAAATGCAAGATCAGAGTTTTGGACTTCAGATAAGCATTCTTGGGACTCTTCACATATCTGCTTGGAAGAGTCTCATTGGAAAAGGCCCTGAGAGAAGAGGGACCCAAGAAAGTTGAGTAATATTAAAGGATCACTTCCACGTTCCACAACAGTCCATCTCAACATGCAGGAATATGTTCAAAAATGTCAGGAGGGCATGGCACAGATGAACATGTTGCTTCTGACCAAATAAAAAGGAAGCATAAAAAAGGTGGAAGCAGGGACAGGTAACCTGGGAGGTATATAGCCTAAGTCCAAGCATGCAGACACAGTTAGGAAAGCTGAAGTCCAATTAGAATTGAATCTGATGAGAGACGTCAAGAGCAATAAAAAGTGCTTCTTTACATACACAAAGGGAACAAGAGGAAGACTACAGAAAATACACACCCATGAAATAGGGCCTCAATGCATGAGATAGGGCCCCAATGACATAGAAGGTGGAAAAGGTGAAAATATTGAATGACTTTTTGCCTATCTTCACTATCAAGTCAAACATTCAGGAATCCCAGGTCTCAGAAGCAGGGTGAGATCCTGGAGAAAGACCCTGGGTGGAAGAAGATCAGATTAGAGAATACTTAAGCAAAACCAGCACGCATAGGTCCATGGGACCTGACAGGATGCACCCTTCAGGTGCCAATGGAGTTGGCTGATGTCATTGTGAAGCCATTTAATAGTATTTGAATGACAGTGATGATTGGGATAGCCATTTGAAGACCCAGCAAATCTCACTCCTATCTTCAAGAATACCTAGGGAACTACAGACAAGTGAGCCTCACATCAGTCCCTGGGAAAGAGATAGATAAATGAATCATGAAAATAATTTCAAGGCACATTAAGAACAAGAAAATAATCAAAACTAACCTCAATGAATTCACCAACAGGAAGCCACGCCCGACCAATTTGATACCTCTGCAATGAAATGACCAGCTTGTCAGATGCAGGAATAGCAGTGGATATTGTCTACCAGGACTCCAGTAAGGCTGCCATTTCTGACATTTTTCTTTATATTCAGTCTAAAATTTGTTTCAATTTATATCTATCTCCACTCATCCTCTTACCAACCATCACTGTGAGGGGCCTGACCCCACCACCTTGATGGAGAACAGATACTGTCCCATGGACATTGGAGGCTACTGACAGGTACCCCTGAAGCAATTTCCTTTTTCAGGCTGAAAAAGCCCAGCTCCATCAGCCTCTCCTCACACAGCATGATGATCCTCTGCTGATTGCCTCCAATTTAATGATATCTCCCTTGAACTGGGGGGCTTTAAACTAGACACAGTATTCCAGATGTGGCCTCACATGTGCTAAGGAGAGTCAGTTCCTTGTCTCTACTGAGTCCTATTTAGTCTATGTCATAGAAATATTCTCTTTTTTTCCTGTATATATTTTTCCTATTTGTATAAACCCTTTGGAGCTCAATTAGCAACTTCTTCAGCACAATTTTCTTGTTCCTCAAAAAAAAATCACAAGTTGTGAAATGCTAGAAGATCACAGTTCAAATGAGCATTTATTCTCTTTTAAACTTGTCAAGTGCCACATTTCCTATGGGTTTACAAGTTTCTTCTTAAAGTTCATGGGCTATGGTATGGCCTGTGGAGAGCCATGTAGGAAAGCCTTCAATGCTGCGTACACTAGGCTCAAGCAACTCATACTTTCAAAGACTAGGGCAAGACTAGCTCCAGAGTCTAAAAGGATTTCCAGTCATGGGCAGAATGCAACCAGGATGCTTGTTGTAAATAGGTCTCAGCTCCCAGAAACAGTTTATGCATGCAATTCTGTTGTCACATTTAGTTTGTAAAGTAAAATTTTACTGCAGGCAAAGATCCCACTCAGTAACCACACAACCACTGCTTGTTCCTCTAAGACATTACCATAATTTGCCTGTTGCTGTAGGAGAGCTCCTACATATAGAGAAGACATTAAAAAAATGCATGTTTTATTGAAATCGTGTTTTCTACACAGAATCTAAACTGGTGAGCAAATAAATACATACCTTCTCCTCATTAACAGCATTTGGATTACTATAAAACGAGTCCTTTGCAAGCTGTGAAAGAGAAGAGCGTTTTTCCCCCAATTTTCTTTTGGTGCCAAAACTGTATCAGAAATAGATCTGAACTCCTGACAGAAGAGAGCTTTGCTGCCTTTCATCACTCATGCGGGCATGGCATTCCCAGCCAAGGAGAAACACCAAGTATTTCTATATTATGTTCAGTAAGGAAAGAAATGTTTAATGAAACCCCAGTCCTTCCTCTCACCATTGACTAACTGAGATTAAAGGAACAAAATGATGACACACATGGTAATGCAAAACAAAAGAAGGTCAACTTTACAGCTTGAACTTTAAAGACTTTATTGTTTTACAACTCATAATATGATATAAATAAGAATGCTTTTCCAGTGAAAACATCTTGCAATAAGATGTTCTATTGTGTAACTACATATAAAGCTATAAAGTAGGAGAGAGAAGTACGAACTAACAGCAGCAAGGCTAAAAATGTAACACTGCAGTCCCTTTATAGTATTGAATATTATCACAGATTTCTGAGGCTTTTATTGGAGATTAACAATAGGGCTGAGGAAAGAAAAAAGAGCTACAATCTGACATAATTAAGACTGTAGGGACAAGATAAGGAAAACAGAGTTACTGAGATTGTACAGTGGTGTCAATGAGCAGTAGGAACTGTCAGAACCAGAAGGGAAGCACAACTTGCATACTTGTCATCTCTTGACTCTTCCGGTTGCCAAATGGATAAAATGAGGTAAGCATGAGGAAAATAAAGGATGCTAACGTGCAGAATCACAATGCCTGCAGTCTCTAGCCCCATGATGTTCCATTTCCAGAATGTTACATTAGTTTCTATGCTCATTAGATTTTACAATGGCAAAAAAGCAGCAGAGAGTAACTAATCTGCAATAAATGTGTCATAAAATGAAAAAGTTTAATGTGCTTCTAGAGAAGACTGTGAAAAGTTATTTAAATTACCAGGAGATCAAAAAGGCTTACTTGTCAGCAACTCAGAAGTTGACTGCATGGCCTTCATGAGTTCTTTCTGGGAAAAAATATCACTCTCTGCTGTGTTTTGCTTTTCTTTGAGGTCTCTGCGTAGGGAATAGACTTTATATTTTCAGTATCCCTGCCAATCTGTTTCTCTAAGATGAGAACATTTAACTTGGTTTCAGCAACAGCTGTATCCTGCAGATAAGCAAGGGGGGAGGATCAAGGATGTCTGTGGTTGTTGGTAAGCCACTTTACTGTAAGCTTCAGGCTGGTGCCTTTTACCACTGCTTAAAGACATTAGCGTCACTAGCAATGTCCTCAGGCCAATCAGTGGATCATTACCCCAAAAGCAGTACCAATTTTAGTTTTTAATGTTAAGGGTAATTTGCTCATGCCGCTAATTCTTAATGCAGCTAATAAGATTTTACTTTTCAGCTGTATTCATGCATTCAATTAATGCCAGTAATCTTCTGTTTGCAGAACTAAGTTTCACTCTCTTCAGCAAGAGAAACGGTAGCCTCCTGTCTAGTGGCATTGATACACACTGCAATTCACCCTACCCAACTGATCAATCACTGGCAGCTATGACTTGCAATTACAACCTGTTCAAAAGGGTAACTATCATGCAGTTTCCAAAAATGAAAGGGATATAGAGTGTTTCACAGAGGTTTAAGTCATTTCAAAGCTTCTATCGTCACGGTTGTGCCTACTTCAATTTTTTTCTGCATGTCTTCCTGTTCAATGTGTTCCTGAACACACTGCAGATGAGGGTGGACAGTGATGTGTGTGTAGAATGCAAAATCCTGAAGTTTTATCCCATGCACTAAGCTCTATGTCACTGTAAATGCATGGGGTTTTGAGACATTGTATCTTCTGATTTGATTTCTTACCAGTAATTGGTCTTCCACACATGATAAAGATTAGGAATTCTATTTTACTGTGTGCCAAATTCTTGTGGAAGCAATTACCTTAATCTCTCTCTTTTTTCTGCAAAGGAATAGACTTTGATTGGGGTATAAAATATAGAAACAGATTTTCTTTCATGTGAAAAATCATTCTCCAATTCTGAAACTGGGGTAAGTATATACAATAAAATACAAACTATTAAAGCCATCTATGCCTTATTACACATCATTAAAACAGAGAATATTGAAAGGTCTTAGGAACACAAGTTAAGAATGCTTTCAGATGTATGTACTACTCCAAAAACATCTTGTTAAGATAAAAATAAGGAATGCATTTGTGAATTCACATATTATCACTAATATCTCGTTCTGCTCTAATGTATAATATTCAGATTCTGAATTCAAATGTTTCTAAAATCATTGAAGTCTAAATATTTACCAGAAGAGGTGAACAGATTTTACATGTAACTCAAAATGTTGTTTCAAGTATTTATTACTTTGCTTCAAATATGTTCCTGTCTTAAGGACACTGCTGGGAGGACAGAACTTATCTAATGCTAGATAACTGAAAATAGGATGAACTATGAACTATTCACCCCACAGTTCTTCTACGGTCAATGGAACATGTTCATTTCTGTGAACTATCTTAGGAACCTATAAGTTAGAAAAGATGACTCTTACTCATGAATCATGAGATACAATTTATAGATTTTGAGTTTTGTTGAAAATACACTAATTAGAAGCAATATCTTTGGGCTGGCTACAGGCTTTTTTATTTAATACAAACATTATCATAAGATTTTGCTGTATTTTGTAACTTTACTGTGTATGAGTAGATTTCATCTCCTCATCTTCTCCAAGTCCTAACCTTTTTGTCAGACTCATCTCATGCAAAACTCCAGATTAATATTTTGCCTACAAAAACAACATTATGTTAAATCTTTCTTTACATCAGAAAATAAATCTGCTATCAGGAAAGATACCAGCCCACAGCAGTGGAAAAAAGGGTTGAAAAAGCTTTTTTCATCACTGCAACAGCTTTTCTGTCAAGTCACAATATCTAATTATTTTTGAGCTCTGCATTTGTAGGCAGACAAATCTAGAAGACTTCTTCAAAACTTGCTTGTCTAAGTGAATCTGAAAAATTTCTGACTGAATTAATGTGAAAGAACTTGCATGGGTAAAATATTAATTTCTGAAATTAAAACTGGACTATCAGAATCTATTTTTAAGACACTTAAAGACTGAGTTGAAATAAGAATTTTGTCATTAGCTAAAACATAGCCTAGCACATATTCTCTGACATATCTTGCATATCTTGCCACATACTCTGTTCCACTCCCAGAGATTTTAGTTGTCACTGTTTGCTCAATGTACTTCAGCCAAGATGTACCAATGCTGCTAAAAATGTTCATTAGTTTGACCTTGCATTCAGCACCCTTTCCCTATACCTCTGCAGATTTACCATGCTAGCCGCAGTGACCAAAATATCACAAAGCTACTTTTAACTGGAAATGTTTAAGATAGCACAACTGATTACAACTGCAACCACTTGTACCATTTTTATTCATGGGCTCAGCATTATTCTTCATGAAACAAAGAGATATGACATGACTTTGCTTATGGCTTTCCTTTTCTTTCTGCGACAAAAGGTTTTTACAGGGCATAGAGTATACCAACAGATATCTCTCAAAAAACCCTGATGAAGCCACAAAAAAATCAGCACTGAAGTGCCTTACTTTATCTGCACAGTTAGGATGGCATTTTTCTTGGCATTGTTTTATTCATTCAACTGGAGATGAAGTGAGGGAATGGCAGAAATTAATTTGTTCTTAATTATTCTGTTCATCAAAATCAATGGATTGCTTTCCTGTTCAGCACAAATATTTGTCCTATTATCCATTAAAAAAAATTTTGTTCTTTACTTTGAGAATAAGCAGACCTCCTATCCAATCCATATGATAAATATTAATATCATCCTAAGCACCAAGTACAGCCATTCTATCATATATTTTTTCAATTATGGTCTAAGAGAAGTGTCAGTGTTGCAGTCCAACAAATTCTGGGGTTCTGGTATTACTATTTGCTGTCTGAAAAGTATAACTTGTTTTCAATTGTTTATTATTTCAAATTACTCTTTTGGAAGCTCAAGCCATTTCCACAGTTACAAATACAAACCTTAATTTGCAGAATTTCCTTCACACAGAAAGTATCAGCTAAAGGTATTACTGGGAAATATCCATCCAAAGCAGTTAACTTTTAATACATTTTAGCAAGATCTCCTGAAGTTACAGATTTTTATGTGTGACTGATTTGTGGTGAGCAACAAAATATGTAGTTAAACCGCCCTACTTATTTCTGCTTTGATTTTTTTTCAATTAAATATGCCTACTTATAATGGACTTATTAGTCTAACAACTTTATTGTGAAGTATTAAGTTTTAAAAGGCCTTTTTTTTTCTTCAAAGAAATGAATTAGACTATATTGAGATAAAGATTATAGTCATAACAGCCAAGCATAAATCAAATTCCCATGGCTTACGCAGCTAATTAGTTAGATTAGCAAGGAGTCTTGCACAAAACAAGGGATATACAAATAAATACCCATTAAAAACAGATGAATATGAGAAGCCAATTGTTGCAGGGTGTTTTATTATTTGAATGATCATTAAAAAGACTAACTGCAATCAGGCAGAAAACTTTCACAACACTGAGACTAGAAGACAAAATACACTAAGAAGAGAACAAGTCAGAGAGTTTTTAGATAACGTTTTCAAGCTAGCAAGGTGTGAAAAACATTTAGAGATACATCTAAGACGAACAATGCGCTAGCAGACTCTATTTTATGAGAACTGTGATGGGTAAATAAAGATCCAAGAGAAAAAGTCAAAGCAAATGCCTGTCTTTATGACTTGGACATGACAGAAAATTGGGAGTTGCAGAAAAGACACCATTATTTGAAATTATTGAGAAAAGTTATCAAAAGGGAGAGTATAATGAAGACAGAGTCAAGCTCCTTTCCTTTTGGTTGTGGCAAGACAAGAAGCAATGGACACAAACTGAAACACAGGAGATTCCCTCTGAACAGCAGAAAACATCTTTTTGATTTGAAGGGACCAAGCACTGGCAAGGGTTTCCCAGAGAGATGGTGGAATCTCCAGCCTTGGGATATTCAAAAGCCATCTAGACATAATGCTGGACACTCAGCACCAGATGACCTTCAGAGGTCCCTTTCAAGCTCAGCCCTGCTTTGTTTCCATGGCAATACAAAGTAATAAAGGAAACAAAATATTTGAAGCTTAAAAGATATTAAAATTATATACAATAGTCAAAAAAATTTTCCCAAGAATAAACTGTGTCAAAGTAGTCTTCTTATAAAGGATAGCAGGAGAGACAGTAGAGATGATAAGGCTTACTGCTCAGAACTTTGCAAGCTGCAATTCAAGAAAATACCATCTATAGAAATGGCTTTTAAGATGGGCATTAGAAAAGCTAACCAGGGTAATTTACTGTCAAACTAGGAGACAATGAGCAGAGAAATTCATCAGAGTTTTGTTTCTGATTCTAGTCTAGTCAATATTTGTTTGTCGTAATATCAAATTAATACAACTATTTAAGTACATTTTAAATCTGTAGACTACACTACCATAGGTAATGCTGTAGGAATTGTGGAACAGTATAAATCTGAAAACTGCAAAGTCACCAGAAAAAACAGATAAAATTCAACAAGTCCAAGGTACTGGAACCATGAAGGAATAAGCAAGAGAATAAAGATTGAAGCCATCGCTACAAGAGTCAGTTGCTGAAATGCAAGACAGCAGTTCTGCAAAGAAGGATCTACATTTTGCACTGGGTATCGTGCTGAGTTTGAAGTAAACTACTACAGCAAAAAGAATCATCACCCTGCAGAGGGCATCACCTCTGTGGAGGGCATCTGAATTAATCCCCAGGGCTACGGCAGTGTTAGCTAACACAACAAATCTACTTTTGTGTTTTTCATTTATAAACATGAGGATTTCACCTTCAGAGGATTAAGAGAATACTAAGGAATATTACAACATGAGGAAATACGATTAATGAAGGAAAGTTAATATAAATGGGATCTTTCTTTTCAGAAAAGAAGTGATAAGACAAAACAGCAGCCTTCAATACTTAATAGATTGTCAAAATGAAGAAAAACTAAATCTCTACTATTAGCTGTTTAAAAATACAACAAAGCAGAATGATCTTCAGTTTCCAAAAGGTAGATTAATTCAGACATGAGAAAACCTATTTTCAACGGCAAGGATAAGGGAGTACTGGAACAGATCATGTACAGGACTTGCTGAATTTCCCTAACTACAACTGCACACACACAGGTTGGTCATAAACCTATAAAGTCAATTTAGGTAGGGCAGGTCCTCCTGTGGAACCTCTCAGATCCCTTCCATGATTCTTTTGGATAAGTCTTCCTAGTATGACTCATAAAAGGTACTCCAGAGTTTTTTCACTGTCAGCACTTCTGCCTGAATTTAGCTGAAAGATAAGTAAAAGGAGGAGATGCACTCTAATGTAAAACTGAGTGAAAGTCAAAGAATACTTAAGCAAGGGAAAAGTGATTGCTTAATGAGTGAATTAAAATCATTATCATTTCCTGAGTGGGGAGACTATTGAAATATAAATCTTTTATTTGTCTTCAAAAGCCAAAATTATTAACTCCTAGTATTTTTCTCAGTAGGATATTAGCAGAATTGATATCTCCAAAAAACAGACCTTCTCCTTCACAGACAATTCAGAGCCTAGTTGGCTAATATTATCTCATACCATTAAGATGCATGTACATTCCCTCCAAACTAACTAGATGACAAAACTTCACACTGAAAGAGGACATTTCTTACTGGCTTCATGGATTAGATGCTTTTCATACTTTCATTGACAGATCTAAACTGATTTTGTAATGGTAGGGTTGATGAAACAGCATGATGTCTCTATCCACATTTTCCACAACTCAATCTGCCCTCGAAATATGTCTTTCATTCCTAAGCTCATACACAGGCATGTCTAGATGAAAAAACCTAGATGAAAACAGAAAAGCTCACACATTCCATGTACTTCAAGAAAAGCCATCATGAAAAGAAAATAAGGAGAACAAAAGCCAACCAACCAAAACCACATTAACCTACATCATCCTCTGAAGCACTCTAGACTGTAACTATCTGAAGCAAAGATCAGAGGTTAATCTGCAGCTATTGCCTAACCGATAATCAACAAGCAGTGTGTAGGCAGGGATCACAGGAGGAGTGCTAGCTATGGATTGAAAGACTATATTTGTATACATTCTTTAAGTTATTGTTAAAAGCAATGCTTTACACTCTACCTAAAAAGTTATAGGTATCATACATGATGGTGTCTAGCATTTCAGTGGGTGATTGTTTTTTGAACAATTTCTTGTAACCTTATTTCACTACCAAGTTGCACAAACTTGGCTGATATTAGACAGTCCAGTCTAAGTTGATCTTCGTCCATGAAGTGAAAGCCATTACTATGATTGAAAAAGTTTGCTAACCCTAAAAATGCAATACACATTTCATAGGGGTACTTAATTTTTTAAATTGTTTGACCCATGTAATTTCTTGGTCTGCAAGGTGGTAACCAAGAAATATCTCTATCTCCACCATTAATTTGAAAGAAATTCAAATGTGGAATCCTATCAATTTCCAAGTTTTTAAACAAAGTTGATATCCTATTAAATGTCAAAAGAGATCTGTCATGTGAATTGACAAAATATTGGGCTGCTTTTGAAGCAAGTATGAAAGAAAGTGTAGCAAATATGAAAGATTAAGAAATAATTAATTTAACAATTCTGCCATGTTATTCTTTGCGAATTCCCCACAATTTCCTCAGATATGTTTTTTATTTAAAGTCTTACTTCTTTAAAACATTAATTTAAAATTTTGAGTCTATTCCATATTTAAGAGTATTCCTAGTCTTGGAAAGGACGCAACACTCTGAAGCTGCTTCTGAACAGATAAGGAACAACTATCACTAAAGACCTTATACTAATTTATCTACAAATATTCTCAAAAAGCTACTTAGTTTCCTTTGAAAAGTCATTAAAACATAGGTTTTTTTTAGAGGAATATTAAAAAAACCCCAAAGTAACAAATACTAAAAATTCCTAACATAGTTGAACCCAAAAGTTAACTTAAAAAACAGGTTTATTCACAGGACCTACTCATAGCTTCCTCTAGATATTCTAAGAGAGAATGGTGGCTTCTTATCATCTCCTTAAGCATACAGGCAACAGTCTCGTTCAAAGTCACAAAATACTGATATAGACAAAAATGATCATTTGCCAAAGATAAAAAACAGTCCCTAGAATTCCTAACTTCCATTCTTCTAATATCTGAGACACAAGAATCTCTTCAAGAACAAAAATCCACTTCATACCCAAAATGTAGAAATACTGAAAACAACATATCCTTGCCTTAACTTTCCAATTTGCTTCTAACCTCCCCATGGTTTTGTGTGTCAGTCCCAGCCTCCCATATGTCTGTTCCTCCCACAAAAAAGCCTCTACACTTTCTCTGACACTAACATCTATGAATAGAAAGCTCTCTCTGAGGCAACCTGAACAAGGCAGCTTCCCTCTCTGTATGATCCCCCGATGATTTTAGAATTTAACTATTGCAATCGAGATGATGTAACACAATGCAAAGCAAACAGATGGGCAAGAGATATAAAGCCTGGCAAGGCTTAAACTGGAAAACATCACTGCCAGAAATGTTGTTGGGCTCACAGCTGCTGACATTGCTCCTGGGATGTGTGCACACTGAGGATTTGCTGGCAGCTGCGTTGCTGGCTGAGATCTGCAGCATGTGGTTCTACTTAGGTGCCACAAGCTGGGCTTTGTTTGCTTACTCCACATTAACATGTGCCTGCATGCAAACCTGTGGAGATAAAAGGTAATTCTGGATGCCAAAACTCTGTTGTGTAGATCAGGCATGTTTTCCTGTGCTGAAAGAATGTGATGAACAAATGGAGATTTTTTTTGATGAGGCATGTGTACTCTTCAACTGCAGCATAAAGATCTGGAGGTATCATCCTAGAATTAACTTGAGTAATGGCACCAACCTAGCTTTGTGACAATGGAGCTCATAAGGGTAAATTAGCATATCCTAAATTCTGTGCTCCTACAACAGGCTGCTCAACTGTATGAGAGAGTTTATTTAATTCTCACTTGGGCATCTCTAGTATTAATAGGAATTCTGTGAAGGTATGAAAAAAAAATCAGTCCCTGGAAAATTTCACACCTAATTATTCTTACTCCATGCTATCTTTATGTGACAGAAGGTACAGTTCATCAAACATATAAAAGCAGAGGACTAGAGACATTGCTTTGAGGGAAAGAAAATTAAAAATGAAGAAATATTGGGAAAAGGATACAAGCATCAAGCCAATGCAAATTTAGTGATAAAACACCAGAGAACATAGTAAATCAAACCCTCAAGTACTCTGATTATTCAGCTTCAACTCATCACTCTGTAGACCGTGACTAGGCAATGGCATTTCCACTGCAGTTATGGACTAAAGCCAGGAGCAGGAAACACTTGATGGACTGAACTATACAAATTAAGTGATCAACAGGAACAGCTGAAGAATGACAATAGGATTCCAGTTGCCTGAACTGTTTCAAATAAGCAGCATCTTTTAAAGTCACCAGTCTCATGAGAAAATTGCCTTACTGTTCAAAGAGGAGCTCCTTCTCCAAATACTCACATCTAATGAAACCAAATATGTTTTCTCACAACATATAAATTAAATAATCTGTGTGTCTCTCACAGGTGTGAGGAATATGGTGAGTAGAGTCTGAAATTAAGTATTGTAAATCTGAGATATTTATAGATACAAAAGTAATAGATACTGAATGCAGAAGTAATGTCTCAGATGGGTCAAAACTATGGGGCAGAAGGCATTTTCAGAAGAGTATGAATACTGAATTCATACCTTATTTCCAGCAGAGTAGGATCTAGAATAGCTGGATTAACATCTGGGCTGCTTTGAAACAGAAAGCATAAAGTATTTTTATTTTGTTCATTATTTCTTCCATTTCTTCAACAAAATGAGTATTTTTATATGGTATATATGACTTTATAAACATAAACAGGTAGTAGAGGAACTCTGCATCTATTCCTAAAAACTTAACTCTTTATTCTAACAAGCTTGCAAATTACATACTGATACATAACAAGATAACATAGTTGAACTACACAATTGTTATCTGCAAAACTGTCCCACTTTTAGTTGCTATTTAGATGTCAGAAAGCATGAAAGGAATGGATTAATAAGGCAGGAGAATATCACCATACATATATTTTTTATTGAGGCAAAAGATTTTTTTCTGGCTACTGATGCAAGGACGATGGAAAAATTTACGCAAATGCTCCCAAAACCAATCAGAAACTTCAAGGCAGAAGACATCATCAGCCACAGTTCCTACAAAGGAACCTCACAGGCACCTCATCAATGATTTAATACGACAGAGGGGACTGCAGCTTCATTATCTGATGATATTTTATTTATTCATATTTAATTAGTGCATATCATAACAATTTGGAATTTGACTGCATTGCAGAAGATGAGGGAAGGAATGGAGCTGTTCTACTGCCTGTACTAACACATCTGCTTCACAGACCTACAGGGATTCACTCAGCCCCAACACATAACACAAGTGAAAAAACACTTCTATTCTACAAATGAGTTACAAATTCTCCATATTAAAACGGGGTGAAATAAACAAAGATGTCTTCAAAATTCATGTAGTGGACATGAAGAACTCTATTTATCTTCATTACAGGCTGAAAGTGTTTGGGTAAAAGTCCCCAATTTAGGTGAACCATGAGGAGAAAAAAAAATGATGGCAGAAGAAGAAGAAAAAACGTAACATGACAAATTAGCAGAACCAAACCTCTCCCCCAGTGGGAGGGAGAGGTGAAGGCCAAAGGGTAGATTAATCTTGCTATATCATATGGTCTTGATCTTAAAAATTTCTCTGCGTGTTTAGCAGAAATCACACGCACAATGGGGAGACTTTGAAAAGATCAGGAGCCAGAGCAGATTAAGATGAAATGGGGCCAGATCCAAAAAGCTGTCAACCTCCCACCCTTTCCTGCAGACTCCCATGTGGGCAGGAGATTGTTTTGTGGCTCCACAGTGCTGGTCTGTGCTGAGCTCGTTGATGAGTGCTCTTTCTCCCCGTGCCTCTAACAGAGAAGGACTTTTGACTTCTCTTTTCACAGCAGTATGAGCCACAGCTGTGGACACAGGTCTTAGTAACTAACCCCTCATACTTTGCGGCCCCAAGTAAATGTGCAGAACCTGGCTGATGCAACCTCTCCAAAAAAACTGGATCCATGCCTTGCCGAAATAGAAATAGTCTTTTTAAAGAGCAAAAGAAATGAGAAAATTCCTTATGTCTGTTTTAAAACAGAAATTTAAAAAGAGAAAAGGGACTCAAGAAGATGACCTGGTTACTGCAGCTTACCTAGTTGCTGAATGGCAACCGAGTCAGAGCCACTACCTGCACATATGCATAGTAAAAGTGACTTGATGCAACATGGCTTAGCTGAGCCTACAATAGAAGATTTAATTATGTGTACATGCACAATTTATACATATGAGCTGATGTGATTACTTTTCAAGCTACTGAAATTGCTTGTATATGCAAACCTTAAAGTCAACCAAGTAAATAATTAAAACTTTTAAAAAAGAAATTTAAAGGGTTATAACATAATCAATTTATTTAATCACAGGATGACAAAAAAATTAAGAAGAACCCCTTAAAAGTATAAACACTTTTAACTATTTTAACTATTGTTCTGAAAACTCAAAAAGCATCAGCATGGAAAGCTGTTTTACTAATTTGCTTTCAGAATAGCTAGGTGCAAAAGCATATGTTCATTCACATAAATCTAACAGCAATGTTTTCACTCTTTTTTAAGATAAGAGATAATTTGTTCTATGATTTACAGTCTCACTGACTTCCCATATTGAATCAGGCAGCTGAAACAATCCCTATCATGCTGCAAATTATTATTAATGTGGTAGCATACACACATACACTGACTGATGCGTTTTATTTGAATTCATGGCGGGTGAGGAGAACAGTGATCTTATGAGAAAGGGTTATACATCCACTAATGACAAACTATTACAAACATCCCCTCAGAACTTCCACACAAAGCATGCCAGACACACACAGATACATAATTCCCAGTTTTACACTGGCACAACTATTGCGATCTGCAACTTGAGAGAAACCTTGTGTGAATCAGATGCTGGGCTCCCCATTCTTTATTATGAAGAGTAACTCAACAGATGCTTTTATAGCTGTTACTATACATGTCTACTTCAGCTTCTCCTTTCTTATTCTCGTTATTTTTTTCTTGATTTCCTAATTAAATGGCTTACATTTGTTTGCTCTTTCAATATTACCCTATAAATGTCTACCAATCAAGTTATTACACCCTGAACTAGGCAGAAGTCTTTCTTCTTCCCCATAAATTTTCCCTGCAACCATAACTTCATGCTGGTTTCCCCCTAATATTTAGATGTGCTTGAATGAAATGCACTGGCTTGTACCTAATGCAACACAAGTGTTTATGGAACATAGCGGGCACTACTCCATTTTCAAAAGACATAACACAAGAACAGCCATTTATGAAAGTTTTACTGTTTCTGACTTCCTCTTCACCCCCCACCCCTTCCCGGAGTCCAACTTAGAACATCTGGGTGCATTAGATTAAATAATGGACTCTTTGTTTGAAGAAAATTCACAGGAAACATTAAACTTCTCTTAAGACAGGAGAGGTTACTGCATGGGAGCCAGGACAGGAGGAAGTCAAGGAATCAAATGGAGAACTGTGCTTCTCCAGGACAGAAATGCACATGTATCACTCAGATGTGCAAGTTCCACCACAGATACCAGAGTCCTGGTGAAGTACAGAGCAGCCAATTGTCACAGCAGCATGGAGATCCTTGGAACTTCCTCTCCTTGAGTGAAAAGGCAAGGCTTTTGTTGATGGACAGTAGTACAAGGGAGACTGTAAAGAATTTGGTCTGATCTGTTATCTTTGTCTATCTCTGCACAATTTTTGATATGTCTATGTAGCTCAAGAGGGTGTATGCTACATTTTCTTTTGTTAATTTACACCATGGAGAGAATAAAGCAGCTGATAACACCTGTAGAAGTTATGCAAGAGACATGCATTGTTTCTCCAGTTCAGCTTGGTGAGAAAGCTTTTTATACCAATAGAACTCTATATCCACCCTAGGTTTAATACAGTTCATTGCCTTTCATTACTATGACAAATGAGCAATTAATTTCTTTGTAATCTGAAAGTTAGTTTAAATAATACGGAAGGTTTTACAGCATTAATTTTAGATATTATCATTGGTTTACAGTTTTGATTTTTTTTTTTTTAAGTTTGCATAGATCCAGACTCCAAAGATAACTGTCTATATCTGGACTCAATTGTATCCAACAAAAGATTTCTACAGACGTAGCTATCTAAATATTTTATGGCTCTCTTAGCAATTTGAAATGGAAAATGAATCTCTATGGAAGCAACAGAATTTGAGGAAAGCAACATGCTGCTGATCTCCACAAGATTAATTTTACATCTCAGGCGTAAGCTATTTTTTCTTTATGTACGTAGGGGGTGGGAAAATGTGTGGTGATTTTACTGTATTGGTACTATAGAAGTGGAGAACACCTACACAAAGCAAAAGCCTTATATCTCACTTCTATGGATTTATTCTACAATCTACTAAGCAGCAAAGGAGAAAAGGGACACTCTTATGTGTTTTCCCCTTTTCAGCTTACAGGGAAAGAATACTAAACCAATTGGTTTAAGCTGTTGTTAGATACATGACCTAGATTCACACTGTGAGAGTCACCTCAAAAATTGTGCAGCTCACAACCTGAAGATGAGCCAGGCTGCACACAGTAATGAGACCCCCTGCACTCACCCTGGGGAACCTTGAGCTTCTCTAAGCTGAGTAACTTTTTCTGCAAATTTACCTAATCAAAAAGCTAGTAACTTGGCACCTTTGTTCATGTAAACCAGTAGGGAAAAACAGAGCTGGGTACTTCATCCTCAAATTTTGGAAAGCAATGCAGAGAGACTGCAGCAAAAGATTCTTTTGGCATATGCATCAGTAAAGAAAATTTATTCTCAAAGTATGCTATAAAAAAAAAACCCAAGAAGCAACCCAGTTCTACTCATTTTTTCCATCTTTTTTTTTTACAAAACTGTTCCCTCATTTCTTTTGAATTTCTGTAGCTTTCTACCCGTACATCTTGTTGAGTACCCAAAAGAAACCGACTGGATTGGTTTAGCAAATAGCCTTCTTTTAATACTGTATCTCATATCCTAGGTTCTATGTTTTCCATAATTAAATGGCCTTGGTATATCAGAAATTTTGCATATACAATCTCCAGGGCTAAATAAGATAAAACAACAGAAAGCATAATTTTCACAGTTTATTTCCCTCTCCAAATATTTTTAGACTTATTTTAAACAGCAGATGTTTAATACGTACACTTCAGTGCACACTTTCAGCTTTAACATCTTGATTTAAATTGAGTTACCATGAAGGAATTATGACACGATATAGTACCTGATGATGTTCCTCCTGGATTATATTTGACCGTCCACAAACCTTCTAGTAAGACTTCCTATTTTTTTTTTCATGTTTTCTTAGATAAATTATACATATCACTGCAATGATATCTTACTTAAGGGGTAAGAGTGACAAAAACCACCCTCTTCAAATATTCCAAACTTGTAATCAAGCTTTCTTTTTTTGATAGTGAGTTTGCTTGTACCACAAGCAGTACAAACATTGTAAGCAGGAAATCCTAGTGGTCACCCCTAACATGTGAGACCATCAAAGTCAAAGCACAAAAAATAAGAAAGACTCAATCTGATTTGAGTTACAAGAAGAAAAAAATAAAACATTGAAAAACTTTGCTATAATAGTTTCTCCCATTAAGATAAATACATACCCTTTTTCACGTTTGCAAAACAATAGTTTTTATCAGTAAAAAGAAAAGAACATAGGATACTTTTGTTTCAAATATCAATAAAACCTTAAAATGAAGTGATCTGAGAAACAGCATTCATGAGAAAATCTCAGGACACAGAAGCTTTGACTCAGTAACAATTTTGAAGAACATCTTTAACTCAGCCTGAAACAAAAATACTGTCTACCAGAATCTTATCACATTTTGAGGCTTATTCTGTCTCTCCCCTCTCTCCCCTCTCCCCTAGGAATAGGTGAGGGTTTTGTGATGATATGCTGAGGCAATGAAAGAGTAGGAAGAGAAACTGGGAGGGGAAAATACAGGAGCTAACTGTGAAGAAGTGTGATCAGCTATGCAGAATCTGAAAAGGATGAAAGAGAAGAAAGATGCAAAGAATACTTTGTGATCCAGCCAGGAATGGACAATTAAGAACCCCTGATAAATCACATTTGAGGTGCTGTATATAAAACAAGAAACACTGGGGCTGCAGCTGGAGAGCAAGCAGATGACAACAAATAGAGGATTTGAGGAGATTACATGAGGGGAGCCCACCAGTGCCAGCTGTAAGAACAGTGGTGTTCTGGCAAAGGGAGAGACGCAGCCTAAGACTAGTCTTTTTATTTAAGTCAAGAAAGCTGCAATTTTATACTGTTATATGTCACTGTTATTTTTGTTATCACAGCATTTTTGATTACTTTTTGTGTTGTTTCAAATCCTTGGGGTTGCCAAAGATATTTGCTGAAGTTACCATTAGCAATCACATGGTGCGAGAAAATAGTCTCCTTTCACCACAGAACTAATTTCTAATTTTCATTGTTCCAAACTTGTCATATTGCAACATTTACTTTGGCATTATGAAAAGAAAGGGTACTAAAGACAAAGTTTCAGCAGAGGGATGGATGTAACTTACTTTTTTAGTCCTAAGATACCTATTGGCTGAAAATCAAATGCCAGGGTTGCATTCTATTTCAGGCTTCAGATTTAATAACATAAGTTGCACATATCTAACTTATCTTCTCATTTCTACATCTTTTAAAGGCTTTTAGCTCAGTGTAACTTGCTTTTAAAATTACCTTTTCTTGAACAGTTCAAATAACAAGCTAAAAACTTTTTTCTCACTCCAAAAAGTGATAAAAGACAAAATATTTTAATAATACAAGTGTTTATTTTCTTTATTTTTACCAAAGCCAGCTCATACTCTTAGGTTTTAAAAAATTTTTGAACATTTTCACAGAATTCTCTGGCATAAAAAATGCCCAGTAATTTTTTTTTTTTTTGCTTTGATCGTTTATGTGTTTAGACATCTCCAAGAACCTGACTTTTCTGAGGACTTTGACCTTTGCAAGAGAAGTCCTATATGGCACCTTTGCACCATTCTCCAGACACCACACTTCATTGATATCCCAATGTAAAATACACAATGATTTTCTTGCTCTGGTAATTAGTAGCACTATTTAAAATAATTTATTTTTTAAATAAAATAGCAATTTTAAAATTTTGTACTTCTGATGAAGTGCATGTCAAGAGATGTACAAAGAAACACCAAATTATTCTGTTCTCTGACTCATTTTTATCACATTGCCACATTTAAAAGGTAAGATATTTGGTGCCAGCAACTTTTGTTTCTTCACGACTCACGTGTACAATATTGCCTACACCGCATCATGAGCCCTCCTTTCTACTGCAAAACACATTATTGAGATTACATTAAGTGGAACACAACAGTTCATTTCAACTGAACATTCAGCTCAATGTTACAGCTGAAGCTGCTTGATGCCTCCCATTATGAAATGTTGTTTATGAGTTTCTTATAAATCTTCATGAACACTTTTAATGTGGATTGAAATCTTCCATGTTTACTGCCTGTCCTCACACTGACTAACCCTAGTTAGAAGTCCTCAACTGAATCCCAAAAGACAGAGCTGGTGAGGGGAAAGTGCATTATTTGTCAGGTTAAAGAAGCCAGAAGGAAGCAGAACCAAACTGGTTCAATTAAACTGGTTCACTTAAACGTCTCACTGGTAAAAGTTCAGTTTTTCTTTGATTTATACAGATATGCAGAAAAGCAAAGGTATGGTCAAAATACAAACTCTTAGGAGTTTCCATGTGATTAAAAGCCTTTAAACCTTACAGAGATATTTTATGAAGATCCTGCCTGCATCATGGAAGATCCATCTCCTCTACAGTTTCTGCTCATTGACTACAGGCTTGGGTGTGCCTTGTTGTGCTACCACAGAGCATCTCTCATTTGGAACTATCAGGTGAGAGGCAGAACTTGATTTCCAATTTCCCTTTTCTGATAGTCTGAGGCTATGGTGGTTCCAGTCTGGAAAGGTGACATGGAGTTCACTATTTTGTACTCTTGGAGCTGTCCTCTAAGGGACAGCAGAGGAAGGAGGAAACAGCCGCACTGCGGTCCCAGGTAATCATGAAGTAAAACATAGTTTGAATTCCCTTACATTTGTTAGTCTGATTTAGTTAACATTCATGCAGTACCATTGCATAGTGTTTTGGATTTGGAGAGGTTTTTCATTTTTTCTTTATTTTAGATGAAACATCTATTTTAATTTTTTTTCATAGTCTTCTTTAAAAGGAATGTTTAAAAATAGTAAAATTTTAGCATATACTCAACAGCAATACTCAACTTCTGATCTTTAAAAAGCTAAACAAAACCAAACTGCAAGAAACCTTCTAAAAAAGGAAATGAAAATCAATAGATCATTACAGGAATATAATTCCTCAGCAATGGAATCTGTATACTGGTGATTAAAGTTTTGTTCCCATTTGTGTGTGCACACGCGTATGTGTATCCAGAAAGTATTTTAATTATTTCCTTATAGTGTATCTAGTCTCATAATAGTCCAATTTTAGCTGTTTCCACACATCATTTCTATTTCTGCCCTTCTCTATCGCAGACCACGCATTACCACTCAGTTACTTACAACATGAGGGTAAAGGAAAACACGTGAACTAATTGATTCCTTTGGAGAAATTTGGAAGGTGGGGAGGACAGGGTAAAATTATTAGCACAGAATTTTTTCAACATCAAGCTCCAATGGCTTCTCATCAGCATTCCCAAACAATTTGAATTATCCCCTGTCCTGTGATGAGATAAGCCAGCAGAGATGGGACACTTTGCTTAGGTGAGGGGTTACATTCTAAGAAGGCACAGCTTCAACACTGTGCATAACGAACACCAGTAACTGCTGAACCACATTTGGTAATCTTTTGGCATCTTACAGCTTAAGTATCTAACAGTGCAGATAATATATTCAGATGTATAAACCAACATCTATTCAAATAAAATCCTTCTAACACCCAATTTAACTGGTCTCAGACAATTATGTTTTCATTTTGCCCCTGTTTATCTGTGAAGTTATAGTTTCTGGCTAACCTATGCACAGTTTCATACCCTAAGGATTAGGTATTTAAATCTGAGATTTTAATTAGTGCTCTCTAGCTTCGAAATACCCAGGAGATACATATTACTTTCATTTAATTTTTCCTTCTTCATTACTGGGTTTGCAGATCACAGGCTACTTTAAAAAAATGAGGCCAGCTTCAACTAGACTAGCAAGGATGGCAATCATATTCTACCTAGTTAGGCACTTTAATACACATAATGTGTGGCATCTAAACACTTTCCAAGCAGGAGGCCTGACAGCAATGCTACTTCTAATGATAAATGCACAGCAAGTGTATGTTGCTGAAGAAAGATGCACTTGAACTGATAAAAATCATGTTTTGGGCTGAGGATCCCTTTTCCTCTCATTCCTCCTGTTCTGGAAACACATGTTTACTAGTTTACAGAAGTTGTTCCCATTTATGAGGTGCTAAACACTCCCACAAAAATGTGCAATCTTTGACGTGAAGAATTTGACAAAAAGGAAGTATTAAGATGTCTAGACAGAGCCATACAGAAATATGGGCAGGATGTAAGGACTTTAAACTAAAAGAATGTAGATGTAGGCTAGATATGAGGAAGACATTTTTTACAATGAGACTGATGGAACCCCGGCACAGGCTGCTCAGAGAGGTGGTAGATGCTCCATCCCTTGAAACAGTCATGATCAGGTTGGGTGGGACTCTGAGCAACCTGATCTAGTTGAAAATGTCCCTGCTCATTGGCAAGAGTGGGTTAGACTAAATGAGCTTTGAAACCTCCTTCCAACCCAAAATATGCCATGACACTATAATTCCAAAGTTTAATGTCAGCCACACATGAAAAACACAGAAACAAAATTCCAGTGTCTAATTTAAATACTCCTGTTTGCCTGAATTTGTGCATGGTGTGAGTAAAGGTATTTTAAAGTATCATTGTCATTAAAAGGGACATTATGAACTCGGTGTAGCATCATGAACTATTTCCCAAAGGGAAGATAAAGACATGAAAGCAGCTTTAAATAGTTTTGAGAAATATTCATGCAGGTTATTTAGAAAGGAGGAGAAGGATACTTTCCCCTCATGTTAATCACCAATTATTTTCTGCTGCCCATCCACCTAACTGCACCATTAGGACTATGAGAAGAAAGTTAAATAATATCAATGAAGAAAGATGCGAGAAGTAACTCTTATGGGTGAGTCCAGGAAGTCTACTTCATACATGTGTGGGAGGACAGGAGAAGTTCTGGAAAATGTGGTGAAAATCAGCCACCAGCATTAGAAATACTTATGGAAGAATAGATAACATTAGGAACTGTTGAGAAAGGTAGTTTCTCTTAAGGGACTTACGGGCCATTTAAAGGAGAATTATGTTCTAATCTCATTCAGAAAGCATCTATTATGTTCTTATAAGGTAAGTATGTTGAAAATTTTTCTCTGTTATCTGTTGAGGAGAGAAACTGCTTATCTGAAATCTCTACCATAGCCAACATCATACCACGATCTAATTACTCATAGACATTCTTTCTCAAATTGTGTCTACAGGTGACTTTTTTTCCCAAGATTACCCGATAAGCAGAAAGAATTTTTCAGAAGCTTGGTCTCTTAGGAAAGTAAGAAAGTTCACAGCCTTCCTACTGAACTACTCTATTCTATTATTTTGGAATGACTTCATCACAAATCATATTCATTGTTCCACTGAAATATACAAAAATATATGAAGAGGTAATGTGAAAACATAGATATAGATATTTCTATGCATCACAAATAACTGGTATGTTGCCATTCACTTGGGAGTATGGAGAAGGAGTGCCCTCCTTATAACTTCCAGTAATAAAGCAAGAACATCCCACAGGTATGTCAATAACCTGGGACAACAACAACAACATTCCTGTAGTTTAATGGAGACTACTTACTTTAAAAAGGAAACCTCATTTACATCCAGCCCCGCAATGTCATTTGAAAAAGAGCTGCTGGTAAGCATCCCCTGAAGAGTTTCCATTACTGACAATATATATGCCTCTCCTTTCTTGATAACAATCACTGAGCTTTCTTATTCAGGTTTCCTGTTGCTACAAGACCCATCTATTTCCAGTATTATGAAGGAACTCAGGATTCATTCATAAGGAATGGTATGAAAGGGACTGCAACAAAAATAATAATTGCGAGTTTCTCTATAGTCTTTCAGATCTTGTGATTCATATATTAGATCTTGAGAGAATTAGGCTGGTACAGCCTCAGGCTAGAAGCATTTGCCCTTATCTTTAAAAAATGAGCCATCAAAAATATTAATTAAGATCCCACTTGATCTTACAAAGACTCCTATTTTGCACTGTACCCATATGAAACCATTCAAACAAGGCCTATTGTACCTCTGTACTAGAAGCAATTCCAGATATATACAATTGTATCTCCATCAGTAAACCTCAGTCACCTAAAGTAAGATCCAAATACCTAAAAAGCACTTGGATCAAATTCAGAGTCAGAAATAATGACATCATAAAAGTAAGAAGAGGAAATACTCAACATCCTATCTCACTGAAGATGCCCAATGAAATGCAAGTTATATTAGCATTCAATACAGTAAAAATCCAAGGAATGCACAATCTCAAAAAAAAATTATCTATTAGGTTTGCTTCTAATGCAACACAGAAATACACAGTATCAAGGAAACTCCTATTTTACCTAGAAAACTTCATCAGCACTTCTGCAATGGGAGTTAGCCCCTTTGACCTCAGCTAGAACCAAACCCTGGGGCTGAGAAGGCTATGCTTAAGATAGGACCCAGGAAAAGGACTGAGAGGACAAAAAAAAAATCATGTTCTCCACAAATCCTGGGGTCACTTGATGACTGAAAACCTTTTAGCACATTCCTGAAGCCCAGACACAAAGTACTTGATAAGACTTTCAGCACCAGAGCTCATGAATAACCATGGTTCACGTGTAAGGAGTCTGCTGATATATCAACTCATGAATCACTTTATGAAACTCTCAACCCTGACATTAACTGACAAAGGCTTGGCTCCTTCCAAAGATACTTCACTCTTCAGACCAGCTACCAGACACAAGTGCAACACAGTAAGTCTTTTAACAAGGCCACATGCTACTTCAGTACCCAAAAAGTTCCAAAAATTTAAATGCACTCTGAATTTTTCAACCTGATCCAGATTCCAGAAATTCTAGGCATAGAAGGGGAGATGAAGAGTAAAGTATATATTTAAATGTCACAAGGCAGAAAAGGAATAACAGCACACTATTTATATTGTGTCTGGACTCTTAATTTTTTTTTTTTCCAGTGCTTAGGCACAAGTGTCTTCAAATTACCTACAACAGCTTGTTGGACTATCTGCACAATTCCAGCTCGTAAGGAAATCCTTCTTTGCAATGTTAATGTCCCAGTGAGTTTAAGAACAGTTCAATAACTGATGTAGTGACATTTTTGTTGCACAATATGTGATTATAAGATGTGAAACACAGTCATTCTTAAGTAATTTACAAGTTATACTTTTCTATACTTTTATTCTATCTTTTTTCCAATAAAAATTACTTTCAATTTGGTATAAGTTCACAAAGCAATGACAATGAAACTGTCTGACTCACAGAGAAATGAGAAATATATGGATAGATCATAAAACTCCAGAAAAAAATTAGGACCTTAGGAGAAAAATATTTATTTCACATAGTATGAAGGATATTATTTAATCGGTTTTAAAAGTAACCATAAATTCTCTTTTCACTCACATGTTCTCAATAAAAAAAGAAAAAAACAGACACTGTACTAACTGAAGATCATAATTTACTTAATATATGTAAAGTGTCTAAGTCCATTAACAGTAAGAACAAAGATACCTCTAAACACAAAATTGAAAGTCCTGGTGTGATTAAGGACCTATGCCTATGGCATTTTGGTTTATGGATGCAACTTAAGAAAGGGTGAAATTTCCTGGCCCTGGATTGTCATTTTCAAAGTTTAAGGTTCCTTCACTCTCAAAGTGGTTTCACAGATGCAAAGCAGATTCCCAAGACTGTGTTCCACCTAGGTGACAAAGTGACACATGATATGGCCATGCAAGTCAATGGAGCCAGCACAAGCACCCACAAAGGGGCTTCATTCCATTACCTGCCAATTAGCACACTTAAACAGATGACAATTAATGCTTAATACCTGTGCATTTTAGTTTGTAAGGGATTGTGGATACAGACACTGCAAACTATCCTAGGAAGCAAAGAGCTGAAGGGAGGTGATTTTCCTCCTTGATCCATGTCCTTACTTACTAGACTGTAGACACAATGCACCTTCTTGTTTCCTACCTCTTCAGTTTCATGTGTCTTGCATTCCTGCATGCAAAATATCAGGACACTTGTTTTGGAGGTGGAAAATGTGGACCAATGCCAGAAAGAATCAGATTATTTTCGTCTACCAGGAAGTCATTTGTTCTCGTACCTCATACAGCTCTATCCATGCGTAGGGTTTAAAGCTATAGTTACAGATCTGTCCATGACAAGAATATCAGGTATTATGGAACCCTGTCAAAAATGTTGGCTGCTCTGCGCTACCTTGCTGTGCACCTACTGTGCTTATTATGAAACTACTGCCATGTTTACTTTGCATTTCCTGCAGGTTTTCCTCTGATCTTGTCCTTTATCAAACATCATCCATCCATCCATCCATCCATCCATCCATCCATCCATCCATCCATCCATAAGAGTGTTATATCCCAGGGCAGTGGGGAAGGTGTGGGTGTTGTGGAGGTGGCTGTAGGCTCTTTTTACACCTCTGACTTCCCTATAAAAAAAGTGAGATCCAAATCTAGACCAATTCACCAACTACCAATCACACACTTCTCCAAGGAATGCAATTATTCCAGATTCTAATGTGCGTAACTGGTATGAATTTGGTTTGGGCTGGCAAGATCATGTAAGTAGATGTAGATTGCTCATAAGGGGTAGGAAAAGGAGATGAAACTTTTAAAAGATTATTTAAAAAATAGAGAAGGAGTTATAAAAGCCGTATTTTTGTTCCATTAAAACACAAGTTGTTATGTAAGTGTCTGCTGCAGTAGGTCTGGTTTTAAAGAAAGTTAAAAAGGCACACACTGGCACTCTTGTAGCCTATAAAGTTATCTAACATACCTCAAGGAACGGAAAATATTACAGACTGATTTTTTTCTAGTTAGCATCTCAAATCTGCCTGTAATAAGAGTATTAAATGTTAGCAGGCAGAAATTTTTAAAGAACAAAATCATAAAATGATGTTCCAAAGAAATTAAACCACTTGGTATTATAAGGGCTTTTGGCTTTTTAAAATAATGACAATACTTGGCAGGCCCTCAAAAAAAAAAAANGGCAGGCCCTAAAAAAAAAAAAAAAAAAAAAAAAGGAATATAGGAATGTTTACTGTGTCAAATATTAGCAAGTTTGAATGTTTTTAAAAAATTTTCACAGGCATAAGAAAAAAATATTGAGCTCCAATATTAGAGAAATATCAAACCAACCAGAGCCTAAAGAATCTACAAATGGATACAGGAAAAAGGCCAAACTGGAGATTCAAACTTACTACAATATAGATCTTCCCAATAGTTACTTTTTACAGACAAATCCCCATGCACCAAACAATTAAAGACAGCACTCCTACTAAAGAAAAGCAATTTTACATGCTGATGTTAAACCAATATTCACACCTGGATTCTCATGCCTCACAGCAGGAGCTGTGCTGCAAGGTGGGCCACAGAACCCACCTGCCATCTTCAGGCACACACAGTTTTCAGACCACCCATATTTTTGTTTCTTCAACCTCCACGACAGTACCGAGCAGACTTATCGCAACATTGCTTTACCTATCAACAGGAAACCCAGAAATTAAGTCTCCCAAGTTAAAAAATGTCAAGGACTCCAGAGCTGTCTCTAATTTAAAAATCCCTAGGCAGCTTTTGCCTCTAATATTAATGGGTTCTCCTCGAACGCTATCGGTTCAGGCAATTACATTTTACTATAATTATTTAGATAAAACTAAAGTAAACAGGCTGAATCATCCTGGCAATTGGCTAACAGTGGGATATCTGGAAAATGTGGCTTTACTAAGAACATCTGCTAACACCACAACACTTACTGAGGTGTGTGGGGTTTTTTTTCTTTTGAGAAAGTTTAAATAATTGCAGATCGAAAATGCATGTTGGGTCAGAAATAGCCCGTGAACCCATCTTTCATTCTGTGTACCACAGCATACTCCAGAGACTGGTCAGAGGAGTGTTTTGAAGTTTACACATGAGTTTATTCACAGGCTGATGTCCTCTCTGAAACCTCAAAGAGACTATTGTTATTCAATATGGAAAGTCAGATCAACAAAAAATGACAGACAAACTTTACTAATATCAGGGGTTTTGCTTCACAGGAAGGTGCAGAGCACTAAATACTGTTACTGTCTTAATAGCCTGTACAAACTCATTTTTTCCTAAACAGTGACAGGTCATGTACATGATACACTTCACAACTGACTCAACTTCTGCATTCTTCTCTGGGAAGTCATTTGCATTTCTACAAAGATTCTTATTAGAAAGGGGGCTTTTATCCCATTATGAGTTTTATTTTTTGCTGACTATGGAAGCCAAAAAATTGAGATAGTAGATCTGTAATTAATACACTGTATCATGAAATCAGTTTGTGATGGTTTGTTGTGTCTGTGGTTTTTTTAATCTCCATATCTGGCTAAAACCCTTACTCAAAATCAGTAAAATTTTTGCAAATATGACTACCTGACTATTTCCATTGCTAAGTTTTGGTATAGACATCTTTACTAAGCAATTCTTTTTAGACTTTCCATTTTCTGCCAGTTGAACTTTGGAGCCTTATCAACATATTTTGGACAGATGTAAACCTAAGACAGCTTTTGTGGCTTGCTTTTTGGTTGAAATTCCAAACCTCCTCCGACATTCAAGTCCCCAAACTCTTAAGTCTCATTAACTTTACTGCCTAATTCTTTTGAATTTTCAAATTTTTCCCTCTTAATGTAATAAAACCTTTAATTATTAGACTGGTTTAGTTTTCTGGTCAACATAAATGAAATCAATATATGATTACATCATCTAATGCTCTTCTTTCCATCTTTTTTTGCAATATCATTATTATTAATGGCATTAAATCCAAATAGATAAATGTTTCCAGTTAGCACTAGTAGCACTTTGTCTGTAATATGCACTAGGAAGTCCAGTGCATCTCATAATATGCTAGAATTTCTCCTGCTGCTAAGAACTATCACAGCTATCTGTCTGCATGTAGTCTGAGCTATGATCCCAGAAGACTCCTACCAGAATCTCAGGAGAGAGGTCCTCCCTAAAGTGATTTTTAAAAAGTATCCTGTTTAATTTATGCATGTTTGTCTTTATTATTAAATGCTTAAGTATTAATTTAAAAACTCCATTTTTAAAGTCAATTTCAAACATTTACTTGATCCTAAAGTTAGGCTCCCTATTGTATATTTCCAATGATTTCCCAATTTTTATTTTCAAGCAGAAAAGAATATCGTCTATCTTACAGCCCTGAAGTATACAGCAGCTGCTTTGCAAAAATAAATCTATTCCATTTTCTGAAGCCACTTATTTTGCAGACATCAATATGTGCTTGGAAAACAGAAAGAGCATGTACAGTTTGAGACAGAAACAGTTTGTATAAAGCTTCATCAAATTTGTTCTCTTCAAGGATTTTTTTTTCTTCCTGAACATGGTGTCCTCATCAGAAACTGCCTTATTCTGTAAGTTGTCTTTTTTTTTTTGCTAGATAATCTTAACAGTTCTAAGTAGCTGAGAAAAAAAATTCTCTTTTCTGTTCCAGAGTAAAAGAAAAGACTAAGTAACTTAAATTTCTTTGTCTTTTAACTACTGTGCACTCCATTAGGAATAATTAGGAATCTTCTAAAAACTTTGCTCGGACCAGATCCTTCATTTGAAAGAATCAAATATTATGTTAGCCCCCTTCTTGCTTTAATAAATTTTAAGTCCCTACAAGTTTTTTTTCAAAAGAAAAAAAAAAAACCAAAAACAAAACCAAAAAACAAAACGAGGGTTACAATGCCTCTGGAACAAAATTTTAAAAAGCTCAGACTGAAGAATAAAAGAAGTCAAATCAGAGCTCCATGACCCACCACCTACGGGTGTTCAATTCCATGGCAACATGAGACTTCCTAAAGATTACTCAGCCTTATATTACTTTATGCATATTATTAGCATCCAGTTCTCCTGCAGGGAGCTATGTTCTGAAAAAGGTTTATTTGAAGGTGAGTGTTCACAGAAGCAACCTGAGCTGTCTGGTAAGACTTCTGAGGTTTTCACCGGGAAATTTCTGTAGGCTGCATTTTGAAAATAACAGCAGCAAACCACTCTTGCAGAACCCATTGTGAGCAGCCAGTTTTGCAGCACAGACCAACGCAGCCAATATTCAGAAATCTTCTACTGGCCTTTATACCTGATAGATTTGTGTCTGTATACACACCATCTCAATGAATATATATGACTATATAAATATGAATATCTATCACTGGTGTACTCCACTTTCTGACTTTATCACTTGGAAATATTTTTCAGATTGTGTTTGACTGTTTCTCAGCTGCTGTGCTGAAGTTTATGTTTGAGAAGACTTTAAAAGAAGGCTTTTAATGAGTATTAAGAATGAATATATTTTCCTCATATGCCAGAACATTTTTGCTTTCTAAAGCAAATAAATAACTCTGGATTTTGAATAATTATGCTCTCTTCAAAATATTTTGCCAGTATTAAAGTATCTGGACAGCTCTGGCACTAAAAAAAGTGTGCACATACTCAAGACATGACAAAACTCCAGGTATAGGGCCTATATCTATAATGAAAAGTAAAACATTACAGTGGTCAATTTAGCAAGTCAGTCCAATTTTAATGCTGGTGAGTTTAATCTCCATACAAAATCTCTGGTACAACCACCCAAAAAACAAGCAGGTCTCTCCAGGGCACATCCTCATACACTTTAGCAGTTGGCTGGCACAGTTTGCTCAGGTTCTCAGACTGAATGGCCACAAGAACCATTCACCTCAAAGCTGAGTTATACAAACTCACAGTGGGACTACACTGCTCACCCAAAGGATCTCCTGCAACAGAACAACATTTCAGAATTTATCAGATTCTAATAGTTCCCAGCATTATAAAGTATCTGCAAACTGTGAAAAGTACACGCGTTCTAGCCAAGATTACCAACACTGTATGCTCCATTTTACCTGATTAATTAACAAGACAGGAAAAGCACAAAGAATAAACATAAGGAAAAGGTAATTTCTAAACACCTCTGATGTGACAGTTCTCTATACTCTTCACAAGTCCACTCAACAAACTTGGTGGAGGAGGTTATAATATACAGCTACTATCTTCTGCTTCCATCACCACTAGAACTGGAAAAGCAAAACAAAGAATCTCTCCTAAAAAGAAGAGAAAGGTGTTATTTTGGAAGCTACCATCTTCTGAGGATCAGACTGAACACACAACCTCAAAACTGTAATCTTGAATGGAATATTATACAAATTAGAATATCATCAAAGGCTGCAAAATAAAGCAACTTCCATGGCAAAAGAATAGATATGAGACAGTCAAAGTAAGAGCTTGAGTCCCAAGATCCACCCTGTTGTGTGTATCAAATTTCTGTGTTTATTCCCCAGAACTGGAAATTTGTTCAGAAAAGTGGTCATAAACATCGGAATTTCACTTTCTACTTTTGGTTATACAACTGAGATGTTCACAGTTTGGGAAAATAGTTCAAAATATTCTGTAGGAAAAATGTTCTTCTGGACCACCTTATTAATCTAAATATTCAAGAATTCACAAGCAAAAATAAAAAGGAAGGACTAAAAATATCAAGCTACAGAAACAAATAAATATTCAGTCTACTCTCTTAGTTTCCATTTAATAACACTAGCAGTTATGATTAAATTCTCTTGTACATTGGATAATGGTATTGATACGTTTAATAAAAATTTCTCTTTTCTTTAAATGAAATTTTATAAATTCCCAAAAGGAATACAATCTATTACTATGTAAATATTATTGAGGAAATCCTTGACATTTTTGGGCACAAGTTTTTTAGCAGTTTTATATCCAAAATCAGTTTTACTGCTGGAAAAGGTTGAAGGAATATGTACACTCAAACCTCATTATGCAAATGAAATGGGAATTTCCACCAGTTATAGTTTATTGGATACATTTCATTCATGCTATTTTTAACAGACATCAGGGGAAGTAAATACAGCAGAAAACATATTGAAGAACATTTGGTTCAATGAGCAGAATGAATTAGCATTAACTCCAGTTCTACTGTTTGGCCAGCTTCAATGGCTGTTTTGTAAGCTGTAAGTGACCACAATTTTTCTTGGCTACACATACAGGCAACTTCTTCACTGCAACATGGATGAAAAGTGATAACTATGTAAATATACACGCATGCATAGCAAGGTGTTGGGGAAAGGGACATGTATTTCAGTGTAAATCTGGACTGGAAAGCACATATGTCATCTTCTTGAAAGCTCTAACATGCCCTATTCATGTCAATAAATCTGCTAGCTGGGGGAGGAAGCAAAGATTTTATGATTTAAGTGGCTAAGCTTTCTCTGCTAGAGATGCAGAGGCAGAAAGGTGAGAAGCAATGTCTCAAATAAGTACACCTGTGAGACACAGTGGAAAATATTGAAAACAAATTTGCAGACAACAGATAAAGAAGTGGGCCTTTGTAATCAAGAGCATAGCGATAACAAAGGCATATATTAGAAGAGAAATGAGAAATGCTGCATAGAATAAAGCTGAACTTCTGTGAATGCATTTTTCATGTGAGCAGCTCATTTGACTCAAGCGTTACTACAGATTTTATTTAATGAACGCCACATGATATTATATTAACAGCCACCTGACGATCACGCTAACAGCCTGTTCTGAGCATTTAACTGAAGATCAGCATCCTCCTTTGGAGAGTTTAACACAACAGAAACAAGTGAGTCACTCACACGCTGCCATACAGCCAAGTACTTCCAGGCAGCCAGAGCCGAGCTGGGAGCGCAGGCCCAGGGAGGGAGGTACTTCCAGCACAGCTGGACACAGGCAGTCTCAGTGAGGGGTTACAGTTTTGGGGAACATTGCAGAATGTGCCACTACTGGATAAAAGAGAGACCCTGTCAATGTATACATATTGTGAGGAGAGGAATGAGTACAAGTACGGATGTGCCAAACGGGAGGGAGCTGAGGGTACCGTGCAACTACTGACAGCATTAAGAGAGGTTGGAGATGAAAATGGAGGTACTGGAGTAGGAAGATAAAGGGGGCACTGGAGGCAAAGCCATTGGAAAAACAACCTCTTTCCTTCTTCCCTTTCTGAACAATCCAGCCAGAGCCTGGCCTCTCCTGCCTTAGTTTGTTTCTTCCTTGTACACAGAATATCTGTTTCCAAGGCCCAGCAGTTGCTGACATTTGAAAATATCACACTGCAGTTGAATACTTTATATTTATGCCTCTGTTGAAAGCAAAGTTGTATCTCAAAGTCCCCAGAACCCACCATTACTTTCCAATAGCCAAAGCACGAGTTTTTGATGAGGGCAGAGTAAGTCAGCCAGCATTCTCTCCACTCCTAAGTCCAGCCAAAAGCTGCTTAACACATCAGTCTCTGTCTTATAAATCAGGGTAGATGAGGACTATAACAGATTTCCCCTTCCTGTCTCTTTTAGGAAGGACAGATTAATGAAGGTTGCAGAAACATGACAGCTATTACCAGGGATGAACACGATCCCCCTGACCTTAGCCGCAGTTCCTGGATCGGATGCGGGCGCACGCCTCCACGCACACACGCACGTGTGTGGACAACACAGGATTCAGATTTTCCTGGCAAGTTGTCTGCTGCTGGCAAGATGAAGCAGTAACACTGCTGGCACAGAGATGCTGAGCTGAGGACTAACACAGGCCAGCAAAAGTCAAAGTGAAATTAGGTTTCGAAGTTCCAGTCTTAATTTTCCCCTAAAACAGTCATTCTCCTCATTGTTTCCATAACAGTAATATGTGCTTTTGACAAGCAATATGCAGTTGTTTTCACATCCAGACATTCTATATTGGTTACACTCTGCTTGGAGGCAGAGACACTGGCTTTGGCCAGCTGCAATTGCAGCTTTTGTAGATGATGCACCTCAGTACGTGATGAATTCTGCCATACTCTCTTTGTGCAACTCTCAAGGTTCCAAAGCACTCAGAAAACATTAACAGAACATAAAAAATAATTTAATTTAAAAAAAATTGTCCAATACTGCCAGCCTCAAAACTCTCTTATTTTACAGTGTTGAGAAAGAAATATCTGTATAAGCAAAGAAGATGTTCTGAATTACAGCAAATCTCATGAGTTACTCACATTGCAAAATCCTATTTAGGTGCCTAAATAATAGCTGATTGCAAATATTTTTGTGAGAGTGGCCCTTAAACCTTAATCTTTGCCAACACGCAGCTAAGGGGTATTGAAAAGCATCCTCTGACCTCTCCTTTGAAAAATGAACAACCATCAGTTAAAGAAAACCTGGGATTTCTGGGAGAGTTTCCAAAACTGAAAGCTAACAATGCCTGAAGCAGTCACTGCCATACTCTATGCTGAGGAATTTTTCCTCTTACAAACTGCTGTAATGTGTGCTTCATTAATGTAATGCTTTTGCGCTTGCACATACACTAAAAACTTTCTATGAAAATAGCATCACCATTGATGCTTGACAAACAAGGAGTATTCACTTCTTGATTTTATGGGCACCCTTACATCCCATCTGCAGCTCTCATGATGAAAGTGTGTGTGGCTATTGTATCTATTGATCATGTCAGATATGGAGACGATTGCTAGGAATTATGATGGGGATGGTTCCTATTGCTGCTGCATTTCATTCAATAAACATGAAATGCATGAAAACCATCTGTACATCCAGGCAAGGAAGAAACTGCAACTTATAGTGAGGACTGCTTGTTTTTTCTCTTTGATGGATCCTTAATTAACTGACTTTTCTTAGCTGATTGCCAAGGGGATATGCAATGCCTCTTCCTGAAAGACATAAAACAGAGAAGGGAGATGATATAAAGAAGGAACACACACCCTCATTCAAGGGCAGGTTTGAGCCTGAAGTCAAAGCAAAGCTGACCTAATTGTTCAGCCTAAAGAAAAGAAAATTGATGAGTCCACAGATTTTTTCAATGAAAGAGGAATCATCTGTTTCCCATGGTCAAAGTAGATAAGAAATGTAGTAATGGATTTTATTTATAGCAAGGGAATCTGGGGAAGATAGCTGAAAAAAGTAAGAGTTTACCACTGGCACAGAATATCTTGGGAGGATACAGACTCTTCTTCATCACAGGCTTTAAAGGGGCTTGTTAGATACGTATGGAAGAAATTAACTGTAGAATGTTAATTCCACACTTAAATGGGGAGATTGAATCACTGACTTCTAGAATAGTTTTTCTAAATTTTTGATTCTATGGCTTTTATAATGTGCTACCCAAAGGCAAGAGCGAATAATGGGAGCAGGAGAAACAAAGATGATAAGAAATAATACAAATTGGTGAGATTTTAGACTTTTCCCAGAATTAATCTAATACTTAAAGTTTTTTAAGCAACTTAAAAAACATAAAGTGTAGACAAGAACAGCTACATCAGGCATATAGATGCTTTTGGAGAAGCAAACCAGACATTACTGGGAAAGACATCTACTGGGAATGGCTCAATCCCAGGCATCTACCCATATGCAGCCACCTAGTGTCAGCTATGATGAGTCCCAGTGCAGGTGACTGGCTTCCCAGCCCCCAACTTTGCCTCTTGCTCACCTCTAGTATCAGGAGTTCTGAACCCACACCACAAAACAGTGGCATCTTCTTCCTCCCTGAGAAGTAATTCCCAAAAGCCCAGATATGGGTTTTTTTTATATATATCTTCTCTCTATGTTTCTTTTCTGCCTTCAAATTTTGCTTTTCTTTACTTCTCTCGCTGCAACACCTTAACTGTTATTCTCATCATCTGACTGAACCTGGAAGATACTGGAGGGATATAGAGACAAAACCAACAGTATTGCTTCAAGATGCTTTCCAGGGAAGCAGAGACAAGGCTTTAAAAGCCATGTACAGTTTCTAATAATTGTAATGTTCTTAGATTAACTATGAGGAGTGCATAGACACACACCGTGATCACATAAACTTCATTTGCCAAGCAAAACAAGTTAAAAGCTCCTTTTAAAAGAAATTATTTTCTCCCCAAAACTTGCTTCTGCTAAGAGAAGGCTGACTAGATGCATATCAGTTGGTTCATCAGCTATTACTGGCAAGCAACCTAAAAAAGTTCTCTGATACCAAATCTCCTGAAAAAGAGTGAGCAAAGTTAATGTACACTTCTCAAAGGAATTACAGACATAGTCTGAAATCTGATTTTCTCCCCTTTCTTCATTCCTGAAGTAAAAAACAGTCAATGTTCATTGAATCGTTACCTGACAGAAAAGCAAACATTACAACAAACAGCTAAAGGTGTTTTCAGCATAGATTTTAAGGGTTCTCTTTTTTTAAGATCAGTAAAAAAATGGTTTTAAGCACCAAAGTTTCCGAGAAGGATACTGCTTACTCAAAGAGATGTTGATGTGTCAGAAAAACAAAGACTAATCAGAGTCAGGCTATGTCTGTTCTTTGGCACTAGACCTCCAAAAACCATCTACATACTTCCAAAAGGGATTTAGATAAATCTGTTGTCCACATTTCTTTTATCATTGCTGGAAAAACAGCCACAGGTTTCACTGTAAGGAGATGCTGGGAAGCCACCAGTGTCACCTTCTAGAGAGGAACAAGTGAATCCACACTATACAGTCCTTAAAGTCTCCTTAAAGGCAGGGATCTCCCTTCCAAGCACAAAGCGACCTGGGAAACTCCTTTACTGGTCCAATGTCCCACTCATCTTTCCAATTCCCATCCTAAAAATGGGCAAAGCTACTTTTTCACTTTTAGTACATTTTGCCTTAGAGTCAACTACAGCAGTTTTATTACTGCAAAGAGGAGATCTGGTGCTCTACTTTGATTTTTATTTCCATTTTATAAGGTCCTTTAGAGGAAAGTAGCAGGTGTTCTTGCTTCTGTGTGTGCCTGACACAAAAGGTCATTCCTGTGCCCAGAAGACACCTCCTTTTTTACAGTCATCCTTCAACCCACAGGGTCAGGTCTGTGCAAGTTGCTGCCTTCTGCTCCTCCACAAGCTAATAGAGCATTTTTCTGGATCTGGGTAAACCACGAAGCCCTCCAGCTCCACAGGTTAGTCAGAAAAGTACAAATACACCATCTTGAATTGTAAGAGTGCAATTGCATCAAAAACCATGATAAAGAGGTGAAGCTAAACAGATACGCACATAATGACTGTGAAGTGGTTACTGCTGAAACAAAATCTTCTCTGACCAATTCTTCAGTCAAGTGTTCTTTCAGATCTTTCACAGTTTGAAAAAATATTAGAGATTTTGATACCAACGAATTACAAAGATACCGTGGACTGAGAAAGTGTAGGAGCAATAAAACTTTTGCTGCGTCTTGTTCTATACAAAAATAAATTCAATGTTTTTGGCAGCTTTGTTTGTTTAAATGCACAAAGCCTATAGTTAGGTGTTTCTCCTTTTTCCTTACAACAGTGATTCCCAAGTCAGGAAAATTCTTTTTAACAATAAAGGTATCTGAAAACAAAACATGCATTTTCCTTAGAGGATTACATACACTGATTTCATTATTGCATTAGTCAGCCTCTGAAAAACAGAGAACTCCCTGAATTTTCTCAGTTGACTTTGTCTGCATTTGCTGATTACATTTATCTTCCATATAGAATTGCATCTATCTTTCTTTATTACATTACCTGTGAACCATTAACTAAATCTCAATGGTAGGAACCGGGACCCTGAGAACTTGTGATAAAGAAAGCGAATAAAATCAAAGCCAAAGACTTTATTAAAAAGGAATTATACCAAACATAACTTTTCATACTAAATGTGAAATTCAAGCTGAAATCAAGTTTCATGCTGCAATAGGCAGATATCTTTATTGTAGCTTTCAATTATCTTATTTTAAGTATTTTGAATTGAAATACTTCTTCTATTTCTGAAATCAATCTAGGTGATACTGTTTTGGCTTAATTAGCATGATATGGAAATCTGCCCTCTACTCTCATTGTAAACATTTAAAAATTACATCTTACCACTTTCATCCAGCAAGAAATCATCCTGGTAACGGAACTTTTCTGGTCCACATGCAATAAAAATGTCATCATCGCCAAAAAAATCCTGAAGGCACATCACCTGCAAGCAAAAGGGAAAGGAAGTCATTGTATGAAATACCTAATCTTCAGAATTGTAACAATAAATCCCTCTTAGTCTCCATCTGCATGAAAATTCTTGACTTTTTATGGAATCAACAGGGCTTCATCTCCAGATAAATTTCAAAGCTGTGCTCTGACCATCTGTTACAAGTGAGAAACACTTTTATGGACACTGCAGGGAAAGATAAGACAAAAAGCCATAACTGTCAGATTTATTCCATGATGCATCTATGGTATGAGGTAAACGCCTTCTGTTTGTGCAGAGGGAGCCATTCGGTAGTTAGCGGGTAATTAATTTGCTTTTCAGTTCACATCTCCATCATTTGGCTGCAATGAAACAAGGTTACAGCTTTGTATGCAGAATGAAATGCAGTTATTTCAGAAAAATCTCTCTGTCAGGGAATCAAACTCACATGGGTGAACTAAGCGCTCTTCACAAAGTTTCCCTCTATGCTAGAGTCAATGTGAAGTTCTCTTTGAAGGCACCAAGCTGAACAGCCAAGTCAGATGAGCTGGGAGTAATTCTTCTAGTACTGAGTAAAAGGATAATCCCTTTCTACTCCCATATATGAACAGTCAGGATTACACTGTTGCATTTTTATGTCCCTACAGGAGATTTCAGAGACTTTATTGCAGCCTTTGAGTATCTAAAGGGGGCTTTCGAAGAAAGTTGGGGACAGACTTTTTAGTAAGGCTTCTTACAATAGAACAAGAAGTAATGGTTTTAAATTAAAAGAGGGCAGATTAAACAAGGAAGAAGTTTTTTACAATGAGCATAGTGAAACACTGGAAAAGGTTGCCCAGAGAGGTGGTAGATGCTCCATCCTTGGAAACATCAAAAGTCAAGCTGGATGCAACTCTGAGCAACCTGATTTATTTGTAGGTATCCCTGCTCACAGCAAGGTTGGTGGAACTAAGTGAGCTTTAAGCCCCTTCCAACCTAAATCATTCTACTCTATAATTTCCTTACAACAGCTTTTAGTTATTTTACAAGGCACTGCTTAACAATTCAACCTTTTCAATCATATAGAATCATATTAAACAAAGAATCAGCGACTTTTACCAAAAACTGACTTTGGACTTACTGATACAGCTTTGACAAATTTTAAAAACATATTAGATGTCTGTCTATCTATCTTTAAAAAAACAAAGAGACTTAATAAAGTCCTCACTTCACATTTACAAGAAGATTCTATAAGAGGAGGGTTGCTTAAGTATTTTTACATCAAGTTTTTTAATAAAATAGTGAACTGCTGTTTGAACAGGCTAATTTCACAAATAGAGTTTCAAGGCTACAGGTCAGCAAAGCAACATATAAACAGTCTCTAAAAATTGACAAAGCAGTGGAGAACAGTCCAGCTCATCTAAACAAGCCCCCTCAGAAAAAGCATTTAAAGTCCACATAAACACAAGGGAAAGAATTATCTAATGAGATTTTGCCAGATTTTGTCATAAAAAGTACCCCCATCAATCTTAAGTAACTGGTGTCTATGGGTTATAAAATTCATGTCATCTCTCCCAGAAACATTCCTGAAAGCTTTGACATTCACAACAGTTATAAGACTCTAGAGCAGAAATGTCATAAGAAAGAAAAACAGTGGTACATGTCATGGCTTGCTTGTAGACTACTATTCATAATTAAAACAACTTTAAAGATAGAACATTAGTAAATAAGAAAAAAAAAACAGGAAACTGAGAGAACAACAACTAGATGAAATAAATAACAAAAAAAAGGACAAAGGTTCTTCATAAATTATCCTTTCCTTAAGTGATGCATGTACTTTTAAATTCATATCCACCACAACTCTATTTCTATGACCATTGTAATCCTAACACTACACACTACCTGCACACAAACGTCAAAAATGTAAATATTTGATAGAGCTTTTCACCATGTTCCTACTCAGTTTATGTTCTATTATTGTATCAGCCTCAGCAACCTTTAAATAAACTCATTTACTTCCCATCCTTCTTTTTTGTCCACAAGACATATCCTGCCTATCTTCCCACCCCATACTCCCACCAAACTTCAAACATCTCTTCCCTTCAGTCAAGTTCCTCTGAAATTGCCACCTCTCCCACTGCATGTACAAAACTACTAATTTGCAGAATAACATTAAAAAATCCTGTGATTTCCTTTTTGCTTCCCAAGTTTGACACACTTTTGGGGAGTGATAACTTTTACATTTGTCTTTGTACCAAGAAGAATATAAGAACCAAACCAGAAATAAGCAACTCTAGGCACAAAGCTGAGCTATTTTGACAACAAACATGAATAAATTATATTAATGTTTGAGAAAAGAAATTATTTAATAAAACTCAATAATGCTCGGCTCTGCCCAGCTAAGAGGGTTTCTTTTGAGCCTAAACATGACATTAAAATTCAGGTAGCAACACCTAACCAGGCTCTACTACGCCAATTTTTAAAGTATCTCAGGTTCAATCAGTGCAATTTAAATGCAAATAGGAAAGAAAATAGGATTAACACACAAAAAATAATTTGTGCTTAGCTATCCTTGGGTTTTATTAAACTTCACACTTATAATTTAATCTGTTCTTATGCTTGCCTTTTTCCTCCCTACCTTCAGTTTCATACTCTGTATGTAAAATTACAGCTTTTCTTGCCTCCTGAAATTTTAATAACTTTGGAATCATAATTCTAGCTCTTAGAAAGGTCATAGCAAGATCACAATTTCCTTTCAAATCCATCTTCTTCCAGAGTAACTTCTCTTAAGGTTTCCAGTACCTTTCTATATTACTATTGGAAGCCCTAAGATGTCCTTCACTGTCTGCATTTTCCATCCTTTCTGTCTCAGCATCCTTGGCCCTCTCTGAAAGTTCACACTCCTCAGCAGTAAAATTAAAAGGCATCTGACATATGCACAGCACCCCCTTCCAGGCTTTTTTGGAGAGAAATCTGCAAACACTTTCTATTCACACCCAGTCATCAGCTAAGCAACAGGACCTGCTTTTTATTACCCATTTTCACTTTTGGAGAACACAGTTCCTAAAAAGTTACAGTTTAGAAGATCAAGAATTTTTATCACCTAAGCTGACCATAAAAGTGTTTTAGAGGCCATTGTGCTCTGTTGAACGTGATCAGCCTTAAAAAAATTAGGGTTTTTAAATAGATTAAATTGCTTTTAAATGACAAGAGTCTCCCTTGGACTTTTCTGTTGTCTTTAAGGCACAAAATCTATCTTTTTTTTCACAAATAAGATTTTATTTCTCACAGGGGAGGAAAACAAAGCCAGTGCAGGAGCAGTCAAATGAAGACCTTAAAAGAAAATGAAAAAATATTGTCTGTCATACACATGGTACTAAATACTCTGTATCTCTTTTTAACAAAAGCCTTTCTGGTAAAGAGATGTTTTTTTAACATTAAAGGTCTCTCTCTTATAGTTTGCAGAGGAATGAATAAATTACAGTAGCATTAGCAGAGGCCAGGGAGTGCTTGCATTGGTGGTGAGAAAGACAACAAGCAGCAGAAGGAAGATCAATTGCTAGTACAGGCTTTGGTTATAGGCAAGCCACATAAGCAAAACTGGCCAACCAGGCTATAGCCACACAAAATAGAAGAGGCAGAAGAATTTGTCATGCCTAAAGTCCCCTGAGTAAGTGAAGCCTGGATTCCACACAAATCATCTTTGCCCCAGTAAACAACTCAAGACACACACATGCCCTTCCAGTGGGAAACACAGGTGTCTACCCAGGAAGACCCCCAAATTGTCAGGAGCTGCTACTGTACTTTGACCCTCTAGTCAAAGCACCACGGCAGCTGTGTCCCCAGAAGGGACAAGGGATGCCTGGATGAGCCATGCACCCACAGCTGTCAGGGAAGCATGAAGCAGATCATGGAGCTGTCCCAGAAGGAGAACAGAGAGCAAGAGCAGCAACCTTATCTTCCAGCCCAACCTCAGGACTGGCTTTGCACCATATACACTGTATACTATTAGCATTTTGAAAAATTACCTTCACTTCTCCTTCTTTGTTTAAAAAGGCAAGCATTTGGAATTAATAAGAAATCCCCTGACTATTGTGGGGACTTTTCCTTTGACTGGCCTGAAACATTCAAGTTCACCTTTTTGGAGATGGTACCCTTGTTATGGAGACCATCTTTCTAACATATACAAAAGACATCAGAAATTGTGCTTCACATTGTGGAGTGCAGATGGCCCTCAAATAGCAGCTTGTAGAGCCAATACCTGGTTACATTCTCTCACCATAAATAGAATGGGTAGTCAGAAGTGGTTTGGAGGAGGTGCAGAGGGAGGGAGAGAGTGAAAGAAGAACACAGGGGAGAAAGAGGGAAAGGCAAGGGAAGAAAGGAAGAGAAAGAAGAGGGAGGGAGGGAGAGATGGAGAGAGTGATTGTATCAATCCTTTCATTAAAAGCATGAAATGAAAGTTACAGATGCAATCCTCTTTTACAACTGCTGTATTCTGGCTGTATTTAGGGACCTTTTAAACTCACATTTTAAAACACATGCACAAAAAAAACCTCAGAACTAAATTCTTTGTGTATATCAGTCACAGCAAATTGAATACTTTTCTATTGTTTCGAAGTTGACCACATATCAAATTAATACTGAAATACTGATATTTTTAAATAAAAAAAAAAAAATATTCAGAAAACAAAATTTTCGCATTCAGGAACAGTTCAGAGCACCAGCACATTACACTACAACCACCACGATTACTATCTCACTTCTTTGTTAGAATTTTCACAGTGCTGGATTCTTGGACAGAAAAGGAGGGTGTGTTCTGTGTGTTTGTCTTCTTTTAATAATGACTTAATTTGACTTAAAGCTGAAAGCTGTTTTGGATGAGCAATGAGAAAACCCCAAGCTGGCATGTCCTCAGGCATCATAGCTGTTGGAGAGCTGGAAAGAAAAATGAGGACAAAGAAATGAGGTGGTTAAACCTAAAAAGATGGAGAAGGCCCTAAGGAAAACTCAAGTGATAAGTGAGTATAGAGGTTTTCTGTAAAGCAAAAGAGAAGTGAAGCATGGCAAAAGGAAAATATGAGGCATTAAGGAAGAAGGAGACATGGGCTGCCATCCAGGAGCACACACAGAGGGTGACAGAGAGGTAACTGAGGCTGGGGAAGGGACAGTCCAAAGGAGGGGACAGACAGAGAGTCAGTGGCAATTGCCTTCCAGACTTCACCCCATGAGCAGGCAGATGGGAAGTTTTAAATCTGTTTTAATTAGCATTTTTGAACCTTAAACAATCTCATGTTGAGTTTGATTACCATTTCCCTGATAGTGAAAAAGACACTAAAAAATGCTTCATCCTTGGAAAAACCTCAGTGTTTAAATGACTCATGATTTTAGGACTCTGACTCATTAATTTTGTGTCAAGTTTTATGAGTTTTATTACAGAGCTCGTTTTCATTTTCCTGCTACTTTGGCTCACTCAGACTCAATGTTTAATTCTTAGGCAGGTCTCTTCAGTTATTCATGTCAAAGGAGCTCACTATACCTCTCTACTACTATTTTTCTTTTTTTATTTTGCCTCTGACTGATTTTTCAAATAAAAAAAAATTAAAAGCCCCTCCTTAAGATTCAATTTTATCCTTACTAATATTCTCCCTTAATTTTTCTCCTTAGCCAAGCTACTTTTTCCACTAACTACTACCTTTGCAGTACTTATTTTTATCCCTTTCCCCACTCTTTACCTATTGCTTCATGGAGGAATATCTCAGATACTGAATTTATCTCACTGCCATCTACCCTGGCAGTCAGTAACAAGTCTCATGACAGCCATGAATATTCCTGAGAGTTTATAAATAATAGAATCACAAAATGGTTTGGGTTCCAAAGGGCTTTGAAGTTCCTCTAGTCCAACCCCCTAGGCTGGGACATCTTCCACTAAACTATATTGTTTAGAGCTCTGCCACTGAATTCTTGCTGGCCCCAGACTTCTTGCAGGCCCCCTTTATGTTCTCAAAGGCTTTTAGAAGGTTTCTCTGGGGCTTTCCCTTCTCCACACTCATCATCCTCTACACTCTCAGCCTTTCTTCATATGATAAGTGCTCCAGCTCAATGATCATTTTTGTGGCACCCCCCTGCAGGTCCCAGGAGAGAGGAATACAGGGGAAAATCACTTCCTAATCCTAGCAGAAATGCAGTATCAGAAGAGACCTCCTGTATTACTCCATTTATCTCCCAGCATCCCACATTAGCTTTCCCAATACTTTGTTCAGTTTTTGCACCATACTGCTTATTGTGTAGAGCTTCCCTCAGAAGACAGACCAGCAAAACCATCAACTGTTACTCACACAGAAGGATTTCACGGCTTCAGGAAAATCAGAAACTAATCATTCCATGCAGCTTTTAAGGTAATTTCATTGAAATGAGAAATCCAAATATATTGATAAGGCCTTTGAGAAGGAGGAGGAGAAATACTTGTTCTTTCTAAATGCATTTGATAGCAAGTCTTTTTTTTTCTTTCCCCTTTCTCAAGGAACCTCCCTTTTCCTTCTACCTCAGCTGGAATTCACAGACCATCACATTTGAAATTTTCCTTCAAGGTTTTAGGCAAGTCTATTTCCCTTCCTTTTGGCTCAGGCTCTGAGGCTTTTATTCATACCCTTTCACATTTATCTGTCATTACACACATGCCATTTCTTGAGATCCGGTCACCTACAAAAAATATAATTTATCATCAGTGTACGTGTACTTCCTCTCTCAGCTTCTGATCCAAGTTCTCTCCTCAGGTGGTGGCTTAGCTGGAGCCATTGGGAAGTATCTGCTACACATTCCTGGAGTTAAACAGCACTGAATTCATTCTTTGCTGTTGGAGTGAAATCTCCATGGTGACAACTGCATCGTCAAGCTGTGTGAGCTCTTCAGTGAAGAAGAGCATTTTATCATGAGATTCTCATTACAAGAGTGCCCTCTGTAAATGAAGAGGAGATGGTACCATGGGGGTTCTGTAAATGAAGAGATGTTACTGCAGGGCTTTAAGCTGGCTCGAGCTGTTCTTTGCCAATAGGCCTGTGCAGCCACATTGCAGATTAATGCCTCTGGTCATGTGTGTGTGTGTCCCCAAATCAGATGAACACAAGACACTATCATAGTTAAAAAAATATGAATTTTCATCCTCAAAAGCAGCAGAAATAGCTTGTTCTCCTGCTGCCTGGCAGGAGCAGAGGGAAAGCAAGCCAGCATCCCTGTGCCCTGGGGAGTCCTGCTCCATGCACATTCTCTCCTCAGCTGCGTGTTGGTCAGTGCTGGCTCAGGACTCACTGCTCTTCATTTTGCTTCCTGTGCCACCAATATAGAGGTATCTCTCCCTTTCTGACTCCTGAAGGTGTGGTATCTGTCTACTTCTACAATGTATTCATCAACATCCATTCTGTGATATACAAAGCTCAGCCTGTATGATCTTTATCCAACTTGGCAAAAAAAATGACAGAAAAATCACCTCCTTTTCTCAGTTAAAAAATGTACTCCGTAAAATACGTCTTTCTTGCTCAGTACAGTATTTCATAAGGACAAGAAAACTATTCCACACTATACACTAATCTTAATATACTGTTTTACTTTTCTGGGTTGCATTAAATGATGGCATGTCTAAAAAAAGTCAACTTAAACATTTTTCAAATGTCCCACCACATTCCTGCTGACAAGCACGTTCACTTTGTGACAAGCCCTTCTTAAAAGCTTTCACCTTAATCCTTTGAAATTCAGATAAAGATAGTAAAAGATAGCCCAGTAACTACTATGCTTTGTCTCAAAACATTACATGAAATCTAAATAATTTTTCTGTTAGACTCAAACTAATTTAGTAAACAAGCTTCTTTATTAGAGATATTTAAAAAAAAAGCAACAGATGCCTCATGGGCTTATGTGTGACTGCAATACTGAGAAGCACTAGCATTCAGATTCATGAAAGGTTTCTGTACAGGAACCACCAACATGGCCACTGGAGACTCCTCCTGTCAAAAACTGCTTCATGGCAGACAGGACAAGAGCCATAAGAATGTGGCTTTTGCACTGGAGGACACTGAATCTTGCTAGTCACCATAAAATCCCACAGCAACTGCACAAAAGATCAACATTCCTGTGGTGGACAATTCAAACACCAGAACAAAGTTTGTACAAGAATAGAGAAGAAAAAAAGCTCCTCACACATTCACAATAAATTCATGTTAAACAGGGGATGTTTATACAGAAAATCAAACGTTGATATGATGGCTGATTTGACAGCAGTAGATGTAATTAATGGGCCAATGGAACAACAGTTAAGACTGGATAGCAGAGTTCAACTAGATCTGGATTATTCTTTTTCTTCTGCCACATTCATGCGTTTTCCTTTACCAGCTGCAGTACAACACTACCGTTTAGTGGTCAGACACACCAAGTGCAGACTCCTGCAGCCCGCCTGGGCTTTTTGTTCAAACAGGTGGCAACTATTTGCAGCTAGTGTATTCACATAACCCTAACAAACAGGAAATTAATATTACTCTAATTTCTGATCACTAAGCAAAATAAAATCTCCTTGACTTCAGGTGTTTGAATAAGGCCTTGGTAAAGCCTATTTTAACTATTTTAACTATTAAAACCACATCGGAGACTGAATTTCAGAATGTGTATGTACAAGCGAAACAACTTGCCCAGCTTAAAAGTTAGGTTTTGCTGAGAAAGACACCACACCCCTGTGAGTTTTTTATTTTGTTATCATGACTGTATTTTACTCTTAAAAACCCAGAAACAGAAAAGGTAAGCACAGAATATGTTGTCCATGATTTAAGGAGTAAGAAATCCTAGTGTGGCTAATATCCACTTTGTCAAGATGGTTTTTACTTCTTCATCATTCAAATAATTGTACCCCTGCAATTGGATTTGCACAAAAGGTGCTGGTTTCAGGGCACTCTCTTAAACTATCTCAAGCACTGGTGTGTTCAAAAAGCAGTGACATTTACAAGATCATTGGCTGAAGGAGGTTTTTTGTATGAATTTCTTTCCTATAAAAGAAAACCTCACAATTTGAAGGCCGTGTAGTAGAAAACCCAAACTGCTATTCAATCACCAATCATGTTACAAGTGAAAATATTTTTTATTGCAGTTGGAAAAACATTACTTCCTAGAATACCGCTGCATATATATTAAAAAATTTAAATCCATAGCTTTTTTCTGTTTGCTGTGAACAGCAGAACACTGGACTACTTGGTCATGTCTGTGTTCAAAGTTTTTCAAATATGCAAAAACAACCAATTATGAACTTACATTATTCATATTTCATGAAAAATTTTCACTGATGATCCTTCTAGTTGCTTAGAGCAGTTAAATGAGGAAGCAGTGACCAGCTAGGTGAAATAAATTCATTCAAAAGAAAATTGCAGTTAGGTGCCAATTTCTGAAAATTATAATTACAGGTTTGGAGATAAGAAGAAAATATCTTTCTAAAGTATAGACAAAAATATTTTTCAGGGCAAGCGTCTAGTGCTTAGTGAAATAAGCTCAGTCATGTTCACTGTGTTTAGTAAATGCATTATATTGGCCCATTACCTGAAACGAATTAGAGGGCCTCTGCCTTCTGAAGTAGTTTTATTGCATTTCATCCACAAATCTCAAAAATAAAGTGTACACAACTAATGTTTCTGAAAAACTTGTTTTTCAAAATACCTGCACACCAGTAAAGCTTTTTGATTGCAACTTCTCTCTAAAATCAATACAATTTTCCAACAAATGGCTCTCTCACCATTTTACCTGTAAGTGTACAATTCTGGATTACAAATTTCCATTTCCAAGTAAAAGATCTATCAAACTCATGCTATAAGGCAAGTATGAATCCTGGAGTTAACTGCTAGAACAGAAGCATTTGCTAATAATTTTTTACCTCTGTCCACTATATATTTTTCTAGAGATCTGCTTATTTTTGTGAAGTTCTGCTTAGCAGGAGGTTGTAAGCTGGGTCCTGCTCTCCTTGGCTGGCCAGATGCTGCTCTCTACCTTCCAAGCTGGGAATAGTGGGAGCAAGCTGCAATCCTTTCTTGACACACTGGAGGATCACACAGCCTTCCCCTGGAGACTGCAGGAAACACAGCTTCTCTGGGAATTGCTCCAAATAAAATTTATTGGCTGTCTGGATCCAAATCCAGATGGAAAGCTTTGATTGGTAATATTGCTTTAGGTACTGCAATCCCTCTATAACAGGAACTATATAATATATATCACTGACCACTGAATGTAAAGTTTAAAGTTATAGTCTATACACTATTAGGAAAGCATCCAATTTAGAGACTACCATGACATTAGGTGGCATTCCAGGAGCAGTTTCTTAAAAAGATCTCTAAAAACAAGATTTCCTTTTGTCTTTCAATTCAGAGCAACCTGCTTCAGTACAGCTTTGTCAAACGTGGGAACGTTTCTGGCTTTCTTGCCCTTGTGAGACAGTGTTCACTTCACAACCAGGCTGAAGCATGAAATCTGTAGAGTTCATATCTGAACCAAACCCATCACACCTTGTGCCTGCAGCAGAACCAGAATTCAGCTGCCAATTTCAAGTAGAAGATGGACTGTGCAAACAAATATATAGCTACCCCTATGCATTTAAAGATGGGAGAGTTATTTTCCCTTCTTTGAAAGTATTTTAATTCCAAAATCCCAGTATATCACCTTAATATCCAGGGCACAATGTTCTCATGTTATCTTACTGACTAATGGTGGACTCTGGTGATAATGCCATAAACCCCATTTCTTTCAGGCATAATCATTAATAAAATGTATGCAGGACAGCACTCCATCATAAAGTGTCTGGAACGTAACTGAGATGTGTAATGGCTTTTGGCTGCACACACATGCTAACTTAAGGCTCAGCAGGCACCACTGAAAAAAAAGCGACATGGTTGAATTCTGAAAAAAAGGCAGGAAAAGGGAAAACAGATGTCAAGGTTTCAACAAGTCACTGCACACTGCAGCTGGAACCAGTACAAAAACAACGTGAGCATGCTGATAATGTAGCATTTCATGTAATGATAAGGGCAATAAAATAGCAGAAAATGCAAAAGCTCAAATGGTTAAACACTTCCCTCAAATTCCAGAGGGTCAGTTGGGCTGGACAATAATAGTAATCCTTTCAATAACCAGATCAAATGATTCAGCCATTAAAGCTCTTTATGCTCAAGAAAAGTGAAAATTGAGAGATTCCCTTTCTTCTAAGTGCAGAATATGGAAATAAATCTAAAATCCAATCTAAACAGACATTCAGACACACACTATCTCATTACCATCACTCTTGAAATTATTTGGCAATAATTTCCATTACTACAACAGATGTTAACAAGATGGATAGAGAGCATGTCAAATAAACATTAATATTAATATATAAATGTCTATGCAGAAAGCCACTGTTCAAATTAGTTATTTCCCCAAGAGCATTTCTTTGGAAATTAATCAGGAAATTTTTTTTTGTTAGTAACTATTAAAAATTCAAGGTATTTCCATTGACAAAGACTGTATCATTCAGAAAAAAACACTAAGCAATGTAAACATGGTCTACATGTGTAATCTGGAGTCTGGGGGAGTGATTCTTGTAATTGCCTTTCTTCCCGGGCTTCAGCTCCTTAGGACAGAACAGCAAAGGTAGGAAACGTGCAGAGGGAGAATCCAACCTACAGAAATTTACAATGTGAAAGAGTTCAAAAGCTTAAGGATGAAGAAAGAGCCGACACAGACAATAATCACAAAAACCTGGAATTTTAAGTTCAGCTCTGTGAAGAGACACCTTGGTCAGAACACTGTCTCCAAATCACAGGCAGACTGGTTACAACTGTTGAGGTTGAACAGGCGGGTTGAACATGGTGCCCCAAATATCATGTACCAGTTTCTTACTGGAACACAGTCTGTTGCTTGTGGATCTTTCAGTACAGCAAGTCCTGGGACATTACTAAATCTAGCAAGAAAAAAGTCCATGGATATGACATGAACCATCAGGATCAGAGCTGACTAAAAAGAAAGCAAGCAAAAATCTCAGGTTAACACTTGGTAAAAGGGTTTTTAAAGTACTGATGCATACAGAGTCACAACTGACCTCTGAAATACCTGAGAATTAAAAAGAAATCTGCTAAGATGTACCTACACAAAAAGATGTAATCAGTCTAAGCTTCAGATAAATCCCCGCCAGCAAAACATATAATAAATTAGAGTTACAATGAGAGTTGAAGAGGAGCTTGAGCATGATGGCATAGAAAAGAATTCCTTCAAAATTCCTTTTATTTTTGCTAGAGAAACTTTTTTTTACTATTTAAGCTATACACTGTGAAAGGAGGTACTTTTATGAAGAATCAATATCCAGAACCATTAATTTTAAGATTAAAATTATTTCAATATATACTGGTACTGTATGTTCAAAACTACTTGTTGCCTAAGAAAATGTAAATGAAATTTTTTTGCTGCCATATAACCCTTCCACATTCATCGCTAACCTGACAGCTTTGTGTTTATAGATTGCCCCAGCCTAAAGCATTGCATTCATGCTTAATTTCATCTGTGCAGCCTTAGATTGATATATTTTAAGCTGTAGCATAGCTTAGAGGAAACATGTGGAGATGTAGTAAGTACCAAAGGAATTTGTTTTGAGTATTTTTGACATAATAAGATATATCAAACTGACACCCTGATGCAGATGCACATCTCTGCTGGCAGTGTAGCATTGCTCACATGCAAAAGCCATACCAAAAATACCTGCCAGATGTGGAAATGGTATGCTATTTAACAAACATTTGAAGAATTGACTCAAACCCAAAATGAAATCAAAGAGATGGAGCAATCTATGCTCAGGCAGTGCTGCCCCAAATAACTTGGACTGGAGGTCCAGAAGCCCAGCAAGTTGTTCATCTGTTAGGCTCTTCCATACAAAACTTAATAATCTCTTGAATTGTATCTCCTGTGTTCTGATTCTACTACCTGTTATGAACTCAGTAGCCTCCAGCTACAAATCCTTTACTTCTGAGATCCTACATCTCCTAGGGAATGATTTGATAAAGCAACATGAAAGAAGTCACATTACAAAATGTAGGAGAATTGAGCACATTTGCAATTCACAAGGCTGCTGGGCACAGATAAGTTCAAAAGAAAAAATACAATCACAGAAAATAGCACCATGTTGGAAAGGGAAATTTGCACCAAAAGCAATTTCACCTGTGATAACATCTTGCTGTGTCTCTGAATTTCCTTTTCACTTACTGTTGCTTTTCTGCAGCACAAAAGGTCAGATCCCCAGAAAAGCTAATCTTCACACCGCACCAAACTTCTTTTTTTGCATCCAGAACAACCCAGGAAATTAAGTTCTGACCATATACCTGTCTCTACACATCCTATGTGTATCAATATAAGCAGATCTAAAGATCCCAGGATGAATTTGTAGCTGCCAACATAATGAACCAGAAAATGTCTGGCCTATAAGAAAAAAAAAATTAAAAATTATCAAGGGTTGTCCAAACAGGTTACCTCTTCTAATTTTAGTTATATCTGTGAAATGTCATAGCCTGAATCTCTCTCCTGTGCTTGCATATGGTGGTGGTGGTGGTTTTGGGGAGTTTTTGGGGTTTTTGTTAACTGAGAAATTGAAGGAAATAGGTTGTCAGCTCAGAAGCAAAGCAGAGGAAAAGGTATCTTAACTACCTGAGAGCAAAGAGAGCTGTGGATACGCTAATTGTTAAAGCTGTGTCATTTGTGCAACACTAAAAAAAAAATAATTACCAAGTGAGGCAAAAGCAGAAAGAAGGAACTGAATACACAGCCCACACAGTCACAGATGGTGACACACTCTGATGGGGATGGAAGCAATTATGAGCCAGTCTTAGTCCTGGGACTATTCAAGGAGTCCTTGAATGATATTCACAAACATTAGGCACGTGACAGGGATAAGCACTCTCATATTAATGGCAAGGCTCCAATTACTCCAACTGGTTTCATTAGTTTGGAAGTGTTGTTAACTCCTTTCAGCAAGCGCAGGTAGTGCTTAAAATAAACATGAGAGGATTTTCTTTCTTAAAAGATAGTGCAGTAATAATTTGATATTGGAATCAAAATTTTAAGTCTTTTGATTAAAGGAAAACTTGATAAAGGGGAGCATAAACACAGAATAATCACTTTCACAACCATGTTTGCGGAGTGCTGCCAAGTGCAAAACTGTTCAAGGGCTCTCAGCATAGTTACCCTTAATGCAAGTTAAGCAACAATGTATATGAGAAACATTTGGTTTATGTTAGCTACATAATTACAATTTTCTAGCAAATTTAAAACAGGCAACAGATTCATTGAGCCAAAAATATCACAAATATACGCTCCTGAGTTTTCCCAATCATTTAAAACAGTTAATTCTACAATCCCCCGAGATACTTCCTTCCACCCCTTTGCATTTTTTCCAGAGGTACTTCCTTTGCCTTTTGTTCAAGCCTTTAGTATCACTCTTTGCTGAAGCCAAAAGGTCGCGCTCATGCTTTCCCTTCTTATAAGAAAAACGAACCTGAAAGCATAAAAAAATGCTTACTGCCTACTTCAGAGCAGTAACCTGGTACAGAAATAACCCACGAGGACCCAGAATAAGCTCTCAGTAGGACCTAGAGATTTTAGCACCACCAGTGAAGGACCTGTGTAAGGCCAGGCTTAGGATGCAGAAAGATGCATTTTAGGTCTTTTTACTTGCCAATTTGTGTATATTCCTTTTAAATAAAGATATAATAAATCATATTTATTTTTACCTGCCATTACACACAGAAGGAATGTATTTATAAAAGTTAAATTCATAAATATTCTCTTTCAGAATGGAAAGAGATTTCAGAAAAGGCAGTTCAGAGGAAAAGCACACTTTTAAGTGTTTTGAATAATTTTCAAGGTGTCTCACTGCTGAGACAGACATAATAGCTTATAGTGTCAATAAAAGCCTCTATTTAACCTTTGAAATACAATTACTCAACATCCCTAATTGTCTAAAGACTTCCTAAACCTGTGAATCAGTGTGGAAGAGTGACAAAACAAGAGACAAAACACCAGAAGAGAGCACTAATAGAGATTCATAAGACATAGCCAAAGATCTTCCAGAGTACATTACAACTATTTCTGCAAACAGAAACTTGATCAAGTAATGTATTAATTCCTTTAAAGTGACCCAGAAGTTAATGGAAAAATATTCATGTGGGGAAAAGCCACCCACACTTGAACGGAACAATGACTCAACCAACTTAAGGGCTCAGGAGAACAAGATCCAAGTCACCATCTTCTATAATATTTCCTGTGCAAAGATTACTGTCTACCTTGCTGAATTCATCAGTGGCCACTTCAGGATGAACTCATCCACAATAATGGCAGGCAGGCAGCAGCCCTGCGCTGCCTCTGAACAAGCCGTGCATATTCAGAGAAATTAATGCTGCCGCCAAATGAGGCTAAACACTTTCGGTCTGCCTCCAGCGGCTCCAGAGGTCTTCACTCAATTTCAACTACCCAGAGCAGACCCTAAAGCCCCAGCAACGTGTGCCGAACTTGCTGGGATGACCTTTGCGTTAGTTCAGCTGGGTTAGAAGCCGGAGCAGTGACCCCGGAGCGCGGCTTTGGAGGCGGCGGGCGGAGCGCGGAGAGCGGCGGGCGGAGCGCGGAGAGCGGCGGGCGGAGCGCGGAGAGCGGCGGGCGGAGNGCACCCTCGCCATCCCCAGAGCCAGGCTGCCTCACTGGAAAAACAGCCAATACACGAAGAGAGAAAGGGGAAATAGGGACCGCAAGAGAGCTCGCCTGCGTCCTCAGGGAAGCTGTCATTGCTAAACTTCAAAACTGGGGACTGGTGACTTCCAGTTTTTCAGGAGTGAGAAATCCAAGAAGAGGTTTTTATCCCTTTTCTGACACGTCAAGTGCATGAACTTAGCTTTGCTTAAAGCTACACTTGCCTATGGGCAATCACTCCAGCTTTTATTTTTTTATTTTTTTATTTTTCCCCACTTACAGCATGAATTTATTCTTCACACTTTCTCACTTTTTTTTTTCAAAACACCAGGAATAAGATTTTAATGTGAGAGTGACTGAGCACTAGCACAGGGAGGTGTTAGAGTCTCCAGCCACAGACACTAAAAAGCCATCTGGATACTAAAAAGTCCTGCCCTGAGTGACCCTGCCTAAACAGGGGAGCTGGTCCAGATGGCCTCCAGGAGTCTCTTCTGGCCTTAACAATTCTGTGATTCTGTGATTTTTTTTTTCCCTTTAGTTCACTTTCTCCTGTCATCACCTTCCCACTCTTACTCTTTTTCCCATTAATATCCTCATTCCCATTAATATGCCTCAATTGCCTAACTCCCACCTTATTGTCTCACTTCTTACTCTCCATCTTTTTTTTTTTTCTCTCAGTGGAAGAATATTCTGCCCTTGTGAAGTAACTGGGGAGGGTACATGTTTGACAATTGGAGCTAACAATCAGGTCCTACTGCAGCACCTTGCTTGTTCTCCATAGTAACATGGGACAAGAGGCACTACAGGAGAACATCATAACCATGACCAGAGGACATCAATTCAAGCGTACACATGATCAGACATACTTTGTATAACGAGTAAATTGCATCACTTTTGTCAAAATAAGTATGCTTCCCTCTGTCACGAGGGTTGCTTACGTGCTGGAATTAAATGTATGCCTCATTTTTGGGATAGCCATATATATTGTAACTATACTGCAAAATCAAGTTTAATTTTTTTTTCTTAAAATCTTGATTTTTAAAACTAATTGTAGAGGGTGGTAAAGAGAGCTTACATAGGTTTAGAAGCCAAAACCATAACACACATCTAAGAACGTGCTTAAAAATAGCTCATTTCCTTAAGAAGAAAACAAAACCAATAAAAACTTCAGTGTAAGTCCACTTCAAAAACAAAACTGGAACAGAAATAAATAACAGAACAGATTATGTGTCCATGATTTACCAGAAACAAGTCTCACCCCCACCAATCCCCCTCAGTTTTGTCCTGTGAACAAATTTATCAGCAACGTTACCTGGATATCGAATTATAAAGCTACCTGTCTTGACTACCTGTCCCAGAGACTAAACTATTCCTGACCATGTTCCTGAGGAAGAGGGGTAACTATTTCATCTAGCTGTGGAAACTCTGTCAAACTCTGGAAGGAAGAAAAGGCTGCTTTCCCTTCCCAGCAAGGGCATATGGGATTCCTGGGGGAGGGCATCATCAGCTCAGGAAAGCTCTTCCCTGATTCAAAAAGCTGAAACACACCATAAACAAAAGTTAGAAAAAAATCTTTTCGTGCTCCTGCTCTTGTCTCAAAAGCTCTGAGCTTATCTCCTGGTACACAATGAAGGCTGTTTTAAGGGTACAAAAAAAAAAATAAATATTGAGTCCCCTGCTTACATTCATAAAACTAAAAATTCAAGCCTGTTATGAAATTAAATATTCCACAGCGTTTCAGGATTGCACAATTGTGACTATTTAAATTAGAAAAGAATAATCTGTCAAAGAGAAGAAAGAGTGAGCCCAATCCTGAGGAATGATGGCTACTATATCTTTGGGCCTTTCCCTCAAGTCCCCTACTTCTCACTAAGAGATTTAACCCAGGCTCTGTTTTAAGAATTTTTGACGTGCCTCACAGAAAATTCTTCTGCTAAGCAGCACTGGCTGTTAAATTCAGTTAAGTTTATAGCTGTCATGTTATATGCAGGAGGGCATATGTTGCTCTACTTTGAATGCAGGGAGACATGCAACTCTGTAGCCTTGGAATTTCCCGAGAGCACCTGGACCACAACAGGTGACAACGGGAGAGATTTCCCTGGATATTTACGCTTTTTGCTCCTCATCCTACTGATATTTTTCAACATTTCAAAACACAGAAAAATCTATATTCCTCAAGGCGAAAGATTTATGTATTCTTAAAAAAACCTTCCAATTTCAAAAATAATGCCACAGTCCTGCATAATCCTATCTTCTGTTTGCTAGGTCTGCTTCCCAGCAAAAGCCCTGCGTTCCAACAATTACTTACTTTCTTGTTACAGTCTTAGCTGCAGTGTCTTGATAAATAGATGTTTCCATGGAGATGACAAATGAATATCATCCATGTTGCAATGAGACTCTGATTTCATCTTGAACCATTAGCTTTCAAACCACAGCTTATTCATTATTCATTTGCAGTAAGGAAATGGCTGAAACCCAGTGCATTACAGCAGACTAAAATCTGTGCATGCAGTCTAGAAGAAAGTGCATTTGCCACCAAATGAAATCAACAAAACTCCCTGGGATTAAAATAATGATCCTAGAAGCTGTCCTAAAGGTCTAGAAAGACTTTCCCCTCAATTAATAAGATGCCTACATAAACTATAAAAATTGAGACACATTTTAACTATTAAGGCAGGCAGGGGACTTTGATGAGGGAAAAAACTCAGCAGATGACATTCAACTGTTTTTCAAACTATTAGAATTACACAAAATGCTTTTCAGAAGCAGGCTTAAAAACATAAATCATCAAAACTTATCAGCTTAGAAGAACATGTAAATTTGTGCACTTTTTGTCTGTTCTTGTGTATGAAACCAGTATCTGCATTCCATTCAGAAAATGCCTTTCTTTTATGACTGGATGACAGATGACTGGAGTCTTTGGCAGCTCTGAGGGAGCCTAAGATGGAGAAGAAGAAAATATTTTCAGTTTTTGCATTACTAAAAACTTGCACAGTGTCTGCAGTTATTTTTTAAAAGGACCTTAAAGTACATGAAAGCTTTCCACTCAGCAGGAATGCCTACTTTTGTCTGCTCAACTTAAGAGAAATATTTGTTCTTCTATATTTAATAAATAAAAGGCAGTACAGTTTTAAGATGGTCATTTAAAATAATATACAATATCAATGCACTCCATTAAAACTCTTTTCCAGTCATATGTCCTGGGCTAGAAGGAAGAAAAGTCAGTGCACTGTTATTGCTACAAGTCACTATCAGCACACACTGAAAGAAATTTTGTCTTCTACATTTCCACATATATGGGCTTCAAATTTATGGTCATTTGAAGAATATGAAATATACTTTCTTAAATGCTGACCTACTTGGAAAAAAGGAGTCTGATCAATGATTGAAAGATACAGCAGACCCATGGACTACAGCGTCACCTAATATTTACTGGCTGCTGTTGTCATTGCTTGTAACAGCATTCAAATTCACTGTAATTCAGGTAGACAGGAAAGTTTTGGCTGATTTTGAGGTAGGAGCTGTCTATATGTATATGACCTGAAGGACGTTTTGCCTGGAGGAAAGTTATCGTGCATCTGATCCAGGGAAAAAACAGGACATACAAAAGTGGGACGTCCTTCACACTTGCCCTGGATAACAACATCCATGCTCCTGCTGTCTGAGCACTGGAGTTGTCCTGGGAAAAGCATGTCAATTAGAGTAAGTTATAATCAATTACTTGTCTCTTCATTTGAATTATTGTCCATTAGGAACTGACCTGAGATTACAGAACACATTTAATTCCCATAATAGGCCGAATACCAGAGTGACAAGAGATCAAAGGGTAACAAGAAATGATAAACCAGTATTACTTTGACAAGTAGGAAGAGGACAGTGAGCAGCAGCTCATTTTTTTCCCCACAAACACGACATGCCATTTTCCTACTACTGCTATCTCACCTAGTTCCTCAGATTACTGTGAAGCTGGAACAACCACACGCTCCACTGCACAAGCAGTCATCTCCATAACGCCTCTCCGTATCTCACAGATGAGGCTTTATCCAAGCATAGTGCAGAGATGAGATGAAGCAAGCAATAAAGGCCAAACCTTATTCACATCAAGAAATATGCAGACAGTCTAGACAAAGTGCTGAGCTTCCTGTGCAGGTTGTCTCACGAGGAGTAGGATGACTACTAAATGACCTTTTCTGTAGAAATGAACTCTCCAGGGTCATCTTTGTTGCTGCAGAGGGAGGAAAGAGTTAACCACTACCCAGCTTTTGCAAACCTTTGAGGATTTGATTCACCACATTTAATTTAGAGAGTTTTTCTACTCTGAATTCAAAGTAGAAGTTGCAATTGAATTTGTCCATTATTGTCATTCACAGTATTTAATGCCTGGAGCTGCCTAAGGTTTGAAGTGAGACATTTGGGACACAGGCTGTCAGAAAATGGATTTGTTTCTCAGACCTAACTCTTTTTTTATTTGGCAGGAAATGCTCTCTCTTCATCATGCTCTTCATTTGCTTCTGAGCACAGATTCATAATAACCATGACAGCATGTTTTCATTCCCAAGCACAAATTGTAACTTTCAAAGGAAATAAAAGCAACAGGAAGATAGACAAAGCCATGGAAACCTTTCAGCATAGCACAATGAGGATTCCAGCATCGAGCTAGATGACCAACAGACTGAAACACATGCTTTTTTCCTTTGAGAAGAAAAACAAGAAACCCCAGGATGAAACAAGGTGTTTCAGATACAATGTCTTGCAGTACTTTTTTTTTATGTTTCTAAGATAAACATAGAAAAGACCTAAGCTTTTGGTGATATTTACTGGAGCCAAAATGACTGCTGTGAACTCATGGTAGATAGAGTGCATTGGATTTTCTGAAGGACAGTGTGATCTTAAGTGTAACGTTTGCATTTACTTGTTTAACCTATAACTTCTCTCTGCTTGCTCTCTCACACATTTCTATAAACCTGTCACTGTGTGTACCACCTGCTACAGCTTTAACCTTCCCCAACTGGACATGGAGAAGTCACTCCACAGGTAGACAGCACGAGACACTCTGAATCCATTAAGAAGTGTGCATACCTGGTCCTTCAGCACAAAAGTCACTGCAGCCACCTCCTTCACCTGGTGCAGAAGGAACCTTTGCTGTCTGACAGCTTCCTCTGGTATTATTTTCAATTAGGTGCTGTCATGCTTGATACACTTGACCTTTTGAAATCTGCAGCTTTCAATTCATTTAACAAACATAATCCTGTTTTTACTACTGTTTAAATACCTTATAGCATTAAAAAAATCTGGAAATTTAGCCAATTTCCATAGGAAAACAAGAACACATACACTTATATAACTGATCATTTCTAAGGTGACAGTGAAGTTTGAAAATCACATTCCTAAAAGTCCAGAATGGGATACTGAGATGCAGGAAGGGCTAATTAGCAGCCATAACAGACTAATTAATGTACTAAGTCCCAAGAGGGAACAAAGGTTCATACTCTTGTAGCATTTGGGCTATATAGACTTAACTCCTAGGCCTAGGAATAAACTCCTGTAGGTTCAGCTCAAAGCTCAGTTCAAGTCAGACATTCCAGAAGCCACTACATGATTTGTTCTGGTTTAATTAATGTTATAATATAGATATATTTTTTGTACATTTACAAAATATTCTAAGTTTGGATAATGTTAGTATAAAAAGCATAACACAGACAAGGAAGTTAATTTTCCTTGAGCACTGAAGGAGAACCTAAATCTTCTACTTTGAATCTAGAAAAAGATATGAACTGTTTATCAATGAAAATTATTTGGCTTTGTTCAATGGCATGGTATTAAAGCAAGAATACATAATCTTCAGAAGAAGTTTGCACTAACATTACCTTTTTTCCTACTAGGAAATTACTGAAGTCAACAGAACAGTGTTTTTACTGTGAAGTTGCATAATACTGTGATCCCAGGGCAAAAATCAGCATTTCAAGCACAGAAACTCTAATTTATTTGAGTTGAAGCCACATTACATGGGGAGAAATGAGTTTATTCCCCTACTTCAGCCAAGCACGGTTAACCAAAATCAGAAAATCTTTATACAACATGGCCCCACAAGGCAGGTAGGACACCCCAGAGTACCTGTGTGACACCATAGGAAAACCACCTGAAGTCAAAGTCACTGTGCAGCCCCATCAAAACTATGGGCCATTGTCACCAAAACCTTCTACCAGTGTCCGCTTGGCAGAAGAAGACTCAACTATGTCTTCTCCCCAATTTAAAAAAACAGGAGAAACATAGCAAAAATAAGAACTGCTCATCTGTAGAACCATACTGCAAAATTTCTTCCCCAGTATTCTATCAAGTGCACCTTATCTACTTTTCTTCTTTCCTTCCCAACTTCCCCTCACAACCTGAGAGCAAGTAATGGACTCAGGGGTCTCAACTGAAAAACTGAAAGAAGCTGACATAGGATGGAAAGGTCAGGGCTATCTATGTTGATGTCCTGAAGCCCCTGGAAGGACCAGGCTTGAAACCCTCCTGTCATATCATGGTGGCAGAAGACCAGCAGGGAGTCAGGGAAGAGAAGCTCAAAATGTGTGACATTCCTGTGAGTGCAATCACAAGCCTTCACTCACTCATTCACCAGGTAAAAGCGGGGCCAAGCACACAGCTTTTGACCATTGCCTTTTTTTCAGCTTTGAAAGGTTTCCTGAGCATTTTCAGAATGTACCTATAATCTTCATAGTTTCCAATGTTGGATGATGAAGTGTAACCAGAATGGACATAGCACCACTACAGGACCACTGCAAGGAAGAATCACTTTGATTTTAAATTATTACTCTCTTCTGAAAGAGATCTTATTTTGGTCTCATGAAACCTGATTTTCCTAGTTTCTTCTCTGCAGAAAGGAGAATGTATGCAATGTGTAGAGCTGGCTGCACTAGGTATATATAGCATTTTGGATCATCTTCTTTAATGATCATGTTGAGTTTTTAAACCATTTGCCATCATTTCACATCAATGTGAGTCCAGAAAACAGCAGGGAAATCAGCAGCAGCAGCTAGTCAGTCATTTCTCTGTTACCAGACAGGATGTAACACAAACAACTCAAGTCCTTTATAAGGAATTTTGGAGAAGATCAAAGAAAAGCCTTATTTCACTCCCCCTGAAAACTCGAATTTGGTCAGGGTGTGTGCATTATTCAGATGTGCAACTCTTATAGAAGTGTATTTGAAGCTAATAATGTCTTTTTCTAGTGCTCTGCCTCCACAGGGCAATTTCCAGCCCCACAAAGTGCAAAGCAGTATTGAGGAGGATGTGCCCTTCCCAGCTCTGTAACTCAAGGAACTGAAAATCCGTTTTTCCATGTGCAATTGCTGCTCCAGCCACCAGATGATACTGCGGCATTAAAATGGGAGCCGGGAGTTGCAGCTCCTCACAGTCCACTACTGCAGAATGGACACCACACAGCCTTTAATTACATGATCGTCCATTACTCATGCCCCGAGCTGCTGTTCTTTTGAAGAGAATAATGAAGAAAGCTTAGTTACCTGCAGAACCCTTCTTTGTTTGCTGAGAAAGCTGGCAGGTATGTAGCGAACAAAAAACGAGACAGCGGGGGAAGAGGAGGGTGTTGTGACTGAACGCAACAAAGCTGAGCTGTTAAAGAGACTGGTGAAAAGGGCTGCATAGCTGGGAGCCTGGGTAGAGACACACCACTCTGGCTACACAGAATCAGAGGATGTTTGAGACACTGCATTTCATCTCTCCATGCCTCTGTTACTTCCGTAAAATGGAGATAATGCCTGCTAACATCTCTGAAATTACTTTATAAGTATTAAAGAGTGGTTCTAACACATTAATGCACTGACACATGAACTATTAATAGCAATAAGAGTTAACAGTGGACAGTATAGAGAATTAAAAAATGGATACTTAATGCATTTATTAATGTAATTATTTGTAATTTAAAAAACCTAAATATGTTCAAAACTCAAAAAAGAAACTGTATCCAACAGTTTTAAGATCCTTATGTTTTAAGGATCTTTGACAGCAATATATATTTAAAAGGCAGCAGCACAACTTAAGCTCCAACCTCCTTCTAGCTTCATTGAAAGAAAAATTCAGAAGCCAAAGTTAAGGAGAGGTGTTCCTTTAGGATGCCTGTAAGAATGCCAGCACACCACGGTCACTGCTCTGAGTGTCTGGAATGAGGAGAAAGATGGCCATGGTCATGGATGGCCAGATCACAAAAATGAAGACAAACAGAACGAGTGAGGACACCTAGAGTGAAGAATTCAAACAAATATCCAAACCACACAAAAACCCTAGATTCAGCACTCAACCCTTCAGCCATTTGAGGTCATTTTCCCATTCACGTCACAGCCCCAGTGAATGCCTGATAGTCTTTGCATTATCTCCCTCCCCATTTCATACAGTCAAAACATGACTGTGCACTGTCAGCCAGAGGGCTGGAATCATGCAGAGATGTGGGGAGTGAAAGCTCCAGATGTTTTCCTCCCTCTATGGCCAGACCTGTGTTCTGTACAGCAGCCACTACCTGCTCGCAGTACAGCAGCAGGAGAGCAGCAACTGTCTGCCAGGCTGATCTCTGCCACCACAGGGTGAAAGGAAGGAGGAGATGCACAGGAGTACAGTTAGTATCTTATTCCAAGAAAATTCATCACCAAATTGAAGGTAATCACACCACAAGAGAGAGCAATTCTGTGCTTTTCCTGTCTTTTTTTTTATCTTTAGATTGCAATGTTCTGACAAGCAATCAGATCCAAACATTTAAACTCAACGTGAAGAATTTACAGCCCCTTTCTGTGATCTCATCTCCTTTAGATAGCGTTTTTCCCTCATCAAAAATAAGTCCTTATCCTTTCCTGCTGATTCTCAGCTCTTTTCTAGAACCACAGTCAGTCCAATAAGATCAAAGCAGAGCTGTCCTACTGCCTTCTAGCAACTGTCCTGCCCTGTCAGAGTTTCAGCCTTGCCTGAGTCATTTAAATGTATGGCACACAGATGCCTTTCATCTTTCCTTTTTTACCTTCTGGCAGAGAAAACAAGAGTCTGTGAAACAAGCCAGCTTTCCTCCATTGCTTTACTCTGCAGGGAATTCAGATATGTCCATAAAGGGATGTGGCTAAAATGGCATCACTAAGTTAACCAAGCATCAGGGATTGCTTCTGGCTTTACAACTGCCTGGAGCACAGTGCTGAGGGGTACAGAACTGGAATGGGGTAAAAGACAGGAGCAAGAAGGTCAAAGAGTGAGGAAGAAAGTGATAAAGGGGGAAAGATCACTTTTCAAAAGCATAAAAGGATGCAAAGGCCAACATCTTTCTGGATAAAGAATCCAAGATTTGGTAGCTTTTCCCAGTGATTATTCATCTGGACCTTATTGCCAGGACTGGCTTGTGGCTGACTAAAGAAGGAAAGGGTTTATAATTTCTTCTTGAATGTTACCAAAGTTTCATACGATTCTTTGATGCAATGGGAGAGTACTACTGAGTACTACTCTACTTTCTTAAGTAAATTTTGCAGACTGTTTTTCTGATATAAGCCACAGTGACTTTACAGAGAGAAAGGGAATGAAAGAATAATAAAAATGTGTGTTCACCTGTGTTCGAGAGAGAACAGCAGCTGCATCCTACGGTTTCCTATATATTACCACAACTGCATGCACCACATGTTGAGTTTTATTCATGGTATTTTACATGGTATTATTCATTAATCTACTAATTGATTATTCTACTCATTAAAGTTTAATAGAATTTATTAGTAGTAATAGAATAATAATAGAATTTATTTTTCTACTAATTCACAACTTGCTGAAAATTTATAGGAATCATGTAAAGAGTTCCCTATTTAGCCCAAGTAAAGCCCTCAACCAACCTAGGGATCTTCAGCGGCTTCAAAACGTGAACACTTTGCTCTATGGAAAAAGTCTACTACACAGTTCTGGTCTTGGCTGTTCCACCATACCAGAAACCAGACAGAGAAATTGCCAAGCATTTTCTGTTGACCCAGCTCTCTAAGTGAAAGCCACTTATCCTTCCCTGGAGTCTTGATCTTCTGTCAGCATCTCCATTTTCCTTGTATTGCTGGATTATAAAGCAATCCTTCTGACCTACCCTTCCTCTGGGCTGTGTGAGGCAGCTGGAGGCTTCAGGAGCAAAAAACAAATGCTGCAGTTTCCTCTGCCTTCCCAGAACAGGCTGCAGTTCTCAGACTGTGTAGGCGCCTCAGAAGATCTTCAGGCCTGGAGGAATCTAGGGTGCTGCTCATCTCCCACAGAAGTGGTACATATTCGGAAAATAGTGCCTCTAGCTTCATTACCAAACTCTGAGAGCTTCCTGATGAGAATGACTCGAGGATTAAAAAATTCCAACAGTTTGCAAAGAGAGGGATATTAGAAGCAACATTTCTGTTTCTTGTAAGGACTTTGCTACTCTTAAAAGGTAACAAAAGGGGTGAGAAAAGAGTTTTTTTCACTAAGTTAAACTTGAAGAGAATTTAAGCACCTGACACAAAATCCTGCAACTTCCAGCACAGTTCAGAAGGAGTATTTTAAGCCTGTTTCAAGCAATGCCAGAAGAAATTGCACTTCTTTCTCTGAGCTTCTACCATCACACTTATAGCAATCACATTTTAGCCATGGAAAACCTTTGAGAAGTAGTACTCAGCAGGCCTAAAAACAGCATTGCTGATTGTGATGGAACTTGACTGCCATTTTCTATTCACAGATCCTTTCAGTTTGTGCTGTGCATGGTGTTATGTAAGGCAATTTTCCAGTTATAATGAGGTTTAAAATAACTGAGAGAAAATCTAGGAAAAAAAAGAGCATGCGCACTAGGTATTTCTTATGCATTTCCTCTTCAGTGCAAGTCAGGCCTCCCAGTTACATCTTGATACATTGGTAGAGAATCGGGTCATTTTTTGATACAATTAATTACAACATTTGGATCCTAACTGATTCACTCTGAACTTAGAGCCATTTAAATTCCTGAATGATAACTATTTTGCTTCAAAAGCATTTTCTTACTTCTTTAATTTTGCCAAGTATGATGGAACAATAAGATGAACAGGAATTGCTAGGAGTCACCAGCACACAGCATCCCAACTTGAAAAAAGGGACATGCCTCTCCTCTGGAAGTGACTGATTGCCTGGGAAGGTGAAATAGTCTCTGATGAGTCTGTGCTGCGGCAGAGACACTGCTTCCAATGGTACCTTGTGAATTTAAAACTATGGTGAAAATCTCTGTGCTTTTGTGACAGCAGCACAGACCAATACTGAAGCTTTCACATGGATGTCAAAAAAATATTTTCCAAAAGGTATCCTTTAGGAGAAACAAGAGCAAAATAGAATCCTTTTGTCAACTTTAATTTTCACGCAGCAGTAAAACAGTGGATGAGAGTGGACACAGTTGGATTTGGATAAGATTTGCTGATCGTGCAGTTTTTTATTTTCCTCTATGATAAAAAAACTGCTAATAAAGCAGGATTTGAAAGATAAAGCCAGAGGAGTTCTCCTATATATCAGTGTGGACATGGGAAATGATAAATTCAAAACACTTAAACTTTCTGACTTTAGCTTACCAAATGACAGGGAACACCTGTGGATTTTCAGCAGCTGTCAGTGAGCCACCACTCCACCAGAACACATACTCCTTTGCTGTAGGAGGGCATGCTAAATGACTTAAGTGTTGGTAATTCTCTGCCCTTCCAAAGTTCCTAAAAGGTGCCGAGCTGGTGCCTGTGAAGGACAAACATGTCCCATTACAGCTCACCTGGAAAGAGCCATGGAGCAGCACTGAGGACTGTCCTGTGGGACAGGTGCTGGGCAGCAGAAGGGTGCTTTGTGCCCTTCCAAGGACTCCCGAAGGACTCCTCTTTCCACTTCACCTTCACAGGTCCTTTGGAAGACTAGGCAGCTCACCTGATGGTTTTCAAATAGTTAACTTGTGAAACTGTGCCATGGAATTCCCACTTTCCAAGGCAATGATCTCATGTTAGCACTTTAAGGAAAAGTCATGTAGGTGTTATAGGCCTGATTGCTTTCATATATGAGCTGCCTATTTTATACATTGGCAACAGGAGCTTTCTATGTGTCTGTGAAACTTTAGGAAGCCTGCTGTGAGGGCCTCAATTATCTATACTTTAAGAGAGGTTTAGCCAAATTTTTTTGCACACTTGTCTATGCTCTTTTCCAATGGAAAAAGACCTTTCCAAGCAGAGGGAAACTCCAAATTCAGTTTTATTGGGTAATCTAATTGCTTCCCTAATTCTAGCTTCTGATCAACCTTACTGAAAATATATATTTAAATGCTACTTCCATGCATAAAGAAAGGCAAAAAAAAAATAGTATCAAGAAACATATTTGCAGGTAACAAAGAATTATTGAAAAGCATTTTAATTCTCTTTTTTCCAGTGTGCAATGTTTCTTCTAGAAGAGCAGTTAAAATGCCAAGAAGTACCATTCTAATTCAGGACCTCTCCAGGTACATTTGACCATTTGACATTTCAAAGCAGTTCAACCTCATTTGCCCCTTTGCCTGTCTGCCTTACCAGCCAGCCACCCAAACATTTATACTCCAGAGATCAGCACAGAATCAGACTTTTTCTCAATTGTCATTTTCTCCTTCTTCCTTTCCACTGGAATGAACAATACTCTTTTCCACCACTGCACGGTGACTGAGCTTTTATTTTTCTACACTTCGAGACAGGAAATGTATGCCTGACTTTTTGCTGAAACCATCAACTGCGTTTCACTGCTTCTGTTTTTAAAACCTTCTATGAAATCATGTTAAAAAAATTAAAAAAAGGCAAAATGATTTTTTGAATGCTAAATTTGTCTTTTGGATAAAGAACAAGACAGTGGCTACATATTTCTTCCATAACTATGACATAACTGATTGGAAAAAAACATAGTTTTTTTTGTCCAGAACCTGCGACTTGGACAATCGAGCTAAAAGCCATCCTTAGTTTAGATGTTAAACAAATGCAATTTAAACCATCCTTTATGAAATGACACAAATGGAAAGGAGATGACTAAATAGAAGCTGTAAAAGAAAAAAACAATCCTAATGAAATAAGATAAAAGAAAAGACTTCCAACAACTCAGGATACTGAATATTAAGCAAATTAAGAGCAAAAGCAGTAGTATGGGTTCTCTATGGGTAAGGATGGCAAATTTGTTCATAGAGAGGCAGAAAAGGGTTGTCTATCCTCCATTTCAGAAGTGGCAGAGAAGCTACAGCTCCAGTCCCTTAAAAACTGAAGAGAGTATCAAGAAGTAGCTTCTACCAAGAAAACAAAAAACAAACAACCAACCAAACAAAAAACCCACAACACCCACCCCAATAAAAAACAGAAAACAAAACAACCAAAAAAAACCAGCCTAAAATACTCCAACACTTTTAAAATCAGAAGAGCTGCATAATCTTTTAAAGCCTGGAAGGGTACCAGTCAAAAACAAAATGTCATCTCAGATAACATTGACAGATAAATTTAGTTAGCCTGACACTTATCCTGATAAATGTAATACACTCAGGAAATAGAGAATTAGAAGATTGGTATATAATGAGTGTTGGTCGATGCAATTCCGTGGAAAAAATCTACTTTGTCAAATAAACCTGGTTTTACTCTCTGATGAAATAATCACTTGGCTGATTAAGGTAACTACACAGATGCATCTGACAAACTTAGATTAGATACCTGAGTTGTCATAGCATGGCTTTCTGATTAAAAGAATCAGCAATATTCAGCATCACTGAGGCAAGTAATAACTGGATTAAGATGGCAGAAAAAAGCTCCCAAAAAGTAGCCACAATTGGGAAATCACCTTGAAAACACAGCATTTCCAGCAGAAATCCACAGGGACTAGCAGCTGGGCTCAGTGTTTAACAGCAATCTTTTTTTTTTCAGTCATTGATCCCAAAACAAATATAATCAAATCATTGCTCTTTAAAATTTTTGACTGACAAGAATAAGCATAATAAGTAAGAAGCACCTTACAAACAATATTCTATAGATTTCTAACGATTCTGGACCCTCGGGTGACATCTAAACAAGTAAATCAAACATTTCCTTAAAGCAGGAATGTTATAGATAGCTCAGACCAAAAAAGCATTCCAGGGAGACTTCAAACAATTTAATGCTATGAACAACAGAGTTCCAAGGACAGGAGAAGCTGCAGAGTCCAAGAAAGAAAAAAAAAAAAAAATATAAAAGACACAACATATGGGATAAAATAGAGCAAATCAGAGTTGTTTAGTCTGAAGGGGAAAAAAAAAAGATTTGGTCATAAACATTTATATATAGAAAGGACTAGTGCATGGGAAAAAGATGTGCTGCTAGGACAGGAAGAAATTTAATGATAAGCAAGAAATATTTAGGTTATACTTTAGGAAAAACTTTTTGGCTGCAAGAATAGTAAAATACTGGATTCCCCAGTTTCGCAGATAAGTTGCAGAATCTCTTGGAGGTTGAGGTTTTAGACAGACCTATGCCAAGAGTTGGTCTTGCCCTTGAAAAGGGAGTCTGTCTCAATAGGCCACTGACCCCTTTGAAGTCCTTTCAAATATTTTTTCTCCCACAATGCTATAGCATGTACATGAAAAATGAATACAATTTCTCAATTCCAGGAGAACAAATATCCTTCTCCCTCTAATCCTGTTGAAACTTAATGTATTTATGACATATTTTAAACCAGCACAGATATGAATGTTTGCAGTCAAGGAACCCAAAATCCTAAATAGAAACTTGTGAGTTCTGCTCAAGTATCCTCTTGTCTTGATGAAATGTAAAGACATAAGCAGTTTTCTGAGTCATTAGATCTCTAGATGCTCCAAATTTTGTTGCGCAGAGAAATGTCTACCTCCAAATCAGTCTATTGTTAGGTTTTTGACCTAACAGACAATCTTCTTGTTTTGGTGTAAAAAATAATTTTTTTTTACATTTATATTTTCTTCCCCACACAATCTTTTTGGATAGAAAGAGGATGGGATGCAGCAAGTTCTATCTTTTGTACACAAGGTATTTTTTTCTAGTAAAACACAGAGTGAAAGTTGTCTCTCTGTTACATAGGTTTCATTCATGCATTAGCAGTGCAAAGAGATTACAATCTAGTGACATTTTTAAGGGTATACATTTTTTATGAGAACTGACATTACACTTGGAAATTAAGTGTAAAATTTTTTTTTTTTTTCTATTTGAGATCTATCACATCTTGCTCATGTTGTGAAAAACAGCAAGCAGTAATTCCCTATTTAACATTCCCACTTTATTCATGGCTGTATGGACCTCAACTCGATTTTCTTTTTGTTGTCTTTCCTCTCCATGTTAAAAAGCCTTAGTCTTGGAGTAAGTTTCAGGGCTTTTATCCGTATTTTCTAATCTTCTCTGTACATCAGAGAAAAAACAGGGCTGGGCAAGATTGCACACACAACCTGAGGAGTGTGCATGACACTCCAGTGCTGTGGGCATGAGCAGCATCTGCTGTTTTGGCTCCAAACCACTTTTAATATTCTATTTGTGTTCTTGACCATTGCTGAGTATTGAAGCTGAGGCTTTCAAAATAAAATTCACCTCAACTTCAAGAGTTTTTTCCTTAAGGGAAGCAGCTGATTTAGAAATGATCCCTTGCCTTGCTAGGTGCATCAATTTTCATCTGCAGACATGAAGTTATATTTCTGTTTCTTTCTGGCCAGTTGTTTGATATAATTAAATACATGTGTACATCTCTGTCACAAGCTCTAAGATAGCCTTTCCCAATAGGAAACATGATGACAACCCAGCACTGATCCTTCTTCCCAGACATTTATGAGCATAATGAAGTCCTAGCACAGAACCCTCTGAGACTTCATTATGAATCTGATCTTACTCCTGCCATCTGTTTCTCAGTTTTTCATTCATTACAGGCCAAGCAAACATTTTCTTTCCATGATGCTCCCTTACTTACCAAACTAATTATTACTCTAACCTTCTGAATCTAACTCAGACCATAGTTTCTTGACTTGCATATAGCGCTTCACAAAAATTAACCTTAAAAATAAATATGAACCTGGAAGGGGTAACAAAACTTGTGGGCAATTCATACTGCATATTTCATTTACAGGAAATGGCACAGTAATAAATAAAATAAAGTAACGAAAGCCTGTTTATTTTTGAGCGGTAATTTCCAAATAGCTTCATATTTTTAAAATATACAATATAGAACCAAACTTCGCCAGTGTCAAATAATTAATTACAGTTTTGTTTGTTTGTTTTTTTAATTCTTGCTTACCTCTGTTTTTGGATCAACAACATTTTATTCATTCCTGCCAACATGGGGTTTCTGCCAGGGATAAACATGGTCTTCCATTGTATTCAAGTCTGCTAAACTTTGACATATTTTTATTCTTCAGACTTATCTGAAGACCTCTTGGGCATCTTCTCACACATTACATCACATGCCTGTGATTAAATTTGAGTCAAGTGAAAGCAAAAAGGTCAAAAAAAGACCACAGAAATGTGCAGAGGCTTGCAGGGAAGTGTGAGATAGGAGTCAGTTTTGCAAGTCTTACTTGTACAGTAAAAGTCCCACCAGCCCTGTTTATACTCCACTTCTTTATCACATCAGTCTGTGTTCCAGTTCAGTCCAAACGTGGTTTGTGAAAAGACTACACTGTACATTGTCCAAAATCTAGCACAGTAGAGTTAATACCGCTTGGCCCACATACAGCACAGTTCAGCTGAAAACTCTTTATAAACAGATCATTCCTTAGAAATGCTTTCCTTAGGGCTCTCTGCTTCCTCTTAACATCTGCAGAATCCATGTACCTTAACATCCTCCCACACATGCCGACAGAAAGGAGGCAACTGATCCTTATGCCATTACCCAGTGTCTGAGTAACAGGTATTGTAATTTAAAACACCTCAGTTTGAGTTGATCTGTGTTTAAAAATTAAAGGCTGGCTACCAAAATAGTTTATTTTCAATTTTTCTTTAAACAACATAATTCACAATGTTAAAATCATATATGTGGACAACAAGAGGATGAACACACACCTTTCTGTACAATTTGCCAGAATTTCCCTGTTGTCACTGCCACCAAAGTATTCCAGCAGCCCCACAAACTTCTCTCCAGGGCTAAAGAATTTAGGTTGAGTGGGAAGTAGATTTCAAATCTTTCCTTCTGAAGGAGAAACCTTAGGAACTCCCTTAAGAAATGGATGCTAAAAGGCCATCATGACTTCACTTTGTATGAAACCCAGACTGGATCCTGACTTAAGCAGGAGTTAATGAGTTGAACAGTCTGACATGTTCATTTGATAGGGAGTGATGAAAGGCCAGCTGTCAGATTTAATTTGTTTCAAGATAAGCTGATTTATTGCTTACAAGTAATATGCTTGGCACAGGGCACACATCTCAGTAATGTTATATTTCAAACACTATCACAGAAACATTCAATTCTGGTAGAGTATATTCACTGTTATGAGAAATAAATGCGATTTTGAAAATGATATTTCAAGTTATCATTTTTTTCTGTATTTTCCCATGAAAAAAAAAAAATAAAAGAAGGAAAACTTTTTTCTGTTAATTTAATGGCCAAAAACAGACCTGTCAAATGACTTGGAGTATTACATTGCTTTTCAACTAATACTGAACCAGAAGCTTTAAATGGGAAAAAGATTAAACAAATTGTCCTTACAGGATAACCAAAGAAAGGAGAATCAAAAGCAGCAGCAGCCAACAGCTGAAGAATGACAAGGTATACAGCAGCGTGTGGCAAGATAAGAAGCAGAAGATTGATATGGGATACCAAGGTGAATCCAAACAACCAGAAGGGGTGGATATAGTTACAATGAAACTGGACAATATGCAAAAGTCAAATGTACTGCTCTCTTTCTGAGGAAAAATAGTAACCAAGGTAGAGGTTAAAGAGAGGAAGTTTGCAAACTGTTTAATAGAAAAGAAAGGGAGAGGAGGCAGGGGCGGTCTACTGGAGAAGGCAGAACAGCAAAGTGCAGGTGAGCAGCTATCACTGCCTTCCTGCTCCAAGGGCAGGGGCTTTTGAGATGGAGTACTCCACAAGGAGTACTGCCAAAGGCAGGAGTTTAGACACAGCACGGGACCAACCTGAACAACATGAACCTCATGCGAACAAAAGGCTTTGGGGTTAGTATCTAAAGTGGACATTTCAAAAAGACCAAAAGATGAAAAAGTAGGTAAAATCAGACTTCCTGGTTTCTCTTGCATCTGCAGCGACTGGTCTATTTTCTGCCCTCCACATTCAAAGGCAGGAAAACAAGACTGAGCTCAGTCTTGGAATTCCCATCCCCATCTCCATGCCTACTCCACTTTTGATCATGCCTCCTCTCGATGTTCACTGAAATTACTCCTGCCAAACTCTCTCTTCCTTGTCCTCACCAGTTCTCTACACATCACTGAGCAAAAGGGCTGTAGAAGAGATAAAAATTAATTTGCATTTCACCAACATCTTTTTAACAGACAGAAAAGCTTGAAAGTAGATCAGTTATTAATTAAAAAGAAAGGACCCAGTATGGTAGTATTTTCTTTGTAAGAGTCATTTAAATAATTCCAGTACACAGATCAGGAAACAATGCAATGGCATTTTATCTTACTCAAGGGTATACATACAAATGAAAATGAAGGCAGCAAGTGTTCTTATGAGGCATGGCTGTAAAGAAACTGAACGAGTCCAAGCAAGAGGAAAAAGCATCTGCAGCCAACTGGAAGTTTATGTTTAACATTTATCCAAAATTTTGTAGATATGATTTTTCAGGGAACAGGGCTTGAATTATTCTCATTTTGCTTGAAAAGAAAAGGCTACAGTCTTGATATGAAGAGGAAGCTCATGAGCCATTCAGAACATTAGCAGTACAAAAGAAACATCTATTAATTTTTTAAACAGGACAAGTGGAAAAGAGAGTTGTATTAGGGGTCCTAGGCATCACCATCAGAACAGCAAGAAAGCCTCCCACCAGGCTTCCCATAGCCACCTCTGCCAGCTCTTAGTGCCAGCTTATGCCATGCCTGTGCCTGCTGTGCCCAGATACCTCCACAGAGTGAAGTACTTGAGAGCTTCTCTCCTGGTTAACTTACTGCCCTACCCACAAAGGTTTCAGATACTTGATGGCCTTATTAAGTATTTCTTACAGCACAGGGCAGTAATTTCTTTTTCAGTCTTGAGGCAGGGTGATGTAGTGCCAGCTGATGTCACTGCAGCAGTGTCCTCTATTGGCCACCGCTTGCTGAAAAACCTGTCCTGCATGTGCACCTTTGCCCCTCAGCCTGAACTGTGTCTCCATGGGAAACCATGACCCCCACTACACTGTCACTTTGCAGAGATACTCAGGAAAGCACTCTGGTTTAGCAACCTTAAAACGGCTAGAGTTTTGAAAGCTGCATATTGTATAAAGAAATAAAGGGTTTTTATCAACTCCTTTTGCTCTTATTGCAAGAGCTGATGCAAAAGTGGAAAATTAAAAGTCGGTACAGACCCTGAAGTTCTGCCAAGCATATTCTGAAGAATTATTAACAGTCTCTGTGACAGAGACTGCACATCCAGGAAGACCACTCCTTCACATCTGAACAATCGACTGGAAAGTCTTCAATAACCTCAAAAATATAACGTGGAAATCTTGTGGGAAAACAAAACAAAACCAAACAAAACAAAAAAAAAAAAAAAGAAAAAAAAAGAAAAGAAAAGAAAAGAAAACTCCAAAAGGACAGTTGCTTAATGCAGGCAAATATTTCTTCTGTATCTCCTAAAACTCTGTGCTTTTTCCTTACTTAAGTGGTATTAAATGACTACAATTTGCTTTCAATGCTCATACAGGGGAAACACTCCAAACTCACTGGTACAGCTTTTCCTGCCTTAAGCAATAGCGTTTTTCCTTCCTCCTATACTAGGATTCCTATGTTAACGTGACAATACCCCACATGATACTGCTGGGTTTGTCTCTATTTGTTGCCAATTTTGGTCTCCCTTGTTTAGCATCCATGTCCTCCATGCTATACCTCCAATTATTTTCTTATGCAATTCAGTCTTTAAGAGCACCTGATATGCCCAAGGCAAAAAAAAATTGCAGACATGCACTTTCGGAGATACAGGCATTCCTAAATAGAGAATCTACAGATTCTCCTGATTTTTTTACTCCTATGGCCATTTTAAGTGTCTCTAATTTAATATCCTTTATATCTGTAACAGACCTATGACATCTTGTAAGCTGGTACATTTTGAGTATGTCAGCAAAACAGCTTTGTCTCTTGAATCTTCTAAATGGGAGGATTTTTATAAATTTCTTCTTAACTACAGTTCTAATTCTGGTTGAAATTGCTGCCAATACACAAATTAATCCAATGAACTAACTGGCCATCTTTCCTTATTTAACTTCTAAATTGCTATTTAATACTGTTTTATTTATCATTCTTTCAAATTGCCAGTTTATTCCAATGATGCTTTTCAAAATGCAGCACATTACCAATAAAAATGAAACCTAACAAAACAGCACATTGCTTTCATTTATCTCCAAATTTGTAAAGTTCTGTAATTAAGAATAAAATTCAAACGGAGTCAGTAAGATCAATTTTTTTAAAAACTGAAAATAAAGGCCATTCTCCTACCTGTGACATTACTCTTTGAGCTGCCACAAGGAATGTGTCACCCTGCAAGATGCCACAGAGCACACAGTATGCCAAAATCAGATCAACCCTTCTGAAGGGCACAGATGGAGTAAGTAGCCACCACACTTTGGTGCACAGGCAACATACAGTGAAATACCTCTGCTCTTGGAAGGTAGTTTATTCTTCCCCAAATGCACACTAATATATTTGACACTTGTGTTCCAGCTAAAAGACCTAGGCAGGTATGAAATGGAATATTTATGAGTACAGTGGTGGTTCACACACATTTTGCAATGCATGAGAACTTAGAGAAGAATAGTGGCAATGCTGAACTCTGATCCTAAATTTCTGGATGGTTACCAAAAGTCCCTCTGCTGAAATGCAGTCTATGATCCCAAGGAAATATATATGAAAAACTAAATTTAGTTTGGTTTTAAAAATTTTTAAAAATAAATTTATATTTTTCATCATCCCATTCACCTCTACAAATTACTAAAATCTTTGTGCTAGAATTGAACAGAAAAACCCTTTTGTCATTAGAGTATTGACCTTGTATTTCAAAAGCATTCAGCTGCTGTCACTTGGAATGCAAGACAATTGGCATATCAGCATGATCCTGGATAATAAAAAGAACTAGCTGAAATGAAGCCAAGCTCCATGTGGTGGGTTGACCCTGGCTGGATGTCAGGTGCCCACCAAACTGCTCCATCCCTCCCCTCCTCTGGGAGCTGAGCTGGGAGGTAGAGAGAAAATATAAGGACATAAGGGCACGGAGAGATCACTCATCAGTTATTGCCACAGGCAAAACAGGCTTGACTTGGAGAAATTAGTTTCATTTATAACTAGGTAAATCAGAGTAGGATAATAAGAAAAAAACCAAAAATCGTAAAACACCACTCTCTTCTTCCCAGGCTCAACTTTACCTCCCTTTCTCTACCTCCTTCTCCCCCAGCAGCAGAGAGGGAAGGGAAGGGGTGTTCTGGTCAGTTCATCACATTGTGACTCTGCCACACCTTCCTCCTCAGGGGGAGGATTCCTAACACTCTTCCCCTGAACATCAAGACGTGTCAAAGAACAGGTGAAACCACCTAAGCTTCCACCTATCCCAGATGCAACTCAAGCCCTTCCACAGATGAAGGAACATTAATAATAAGCTTTGTCTCATAAAGAAGGCAGCCAATATAATCATGCTACTTTGATACATAACTTTTTTAATGTCTTAGAAAATTGTTATAAACAATTTTTATTTGGCTAACAGCGCCAAGAAGGCTTGGCACATCCCTTCTTGCAAATTTATTCTACATTCAAAAATCCTGCAAAAGCACTAGGATCTACAAAAAGATGTAGAGGATGACATTTCTGTTGGAAAAAACCCTGTAAAACAGGGGGAAGATAAATAAAGGCAGATGGGAGTCAGGAATGGTTAATTATTTTTTAATCAATGTAGAGATCAATAATTTTCTTTTGCATGGCTTTCTTTTTCACTGCCTGTTACAGTTTTTACTGCAGCTTCAAAGGTGATGGTAGTGAAACACCACTGTAGTGAAAATAATCTAGTTTCTCAACATAGCTGTTGGTATAGAATCTCCTCCTAGTGACCCCAATTCATATAGTCTAAGAATCTTTAAAATCTTGAAACCAATCATACTCCAGGCTTAGCTTAAATGTAATCTTGGCCCGGTCTGAACTTCTGACTTCAAAATCCAAACTAAACTGTTTTAGACTTCATTAGTCCAATGTCCAATTCCTTAAGAACATGCCACCTCAGAGACAAATCCTCTGCACAGAGAAAGATCACAGAGGTGAAGGTCTTTGGCTTGGATTACTGTGCTATCTCAAAGAGAAATCCACATTAAAGGCCTTCTTCCAAGTCCCTTATTCCCCTGCTACCTGCTTACTTCCACTTAAAGCTTGTCAGCAACTCTGCACAGAATCCTTCCTGTTCTGCCTCTCTCCCCAAGTTTTCTTCTTTCTTTGATCATTCATTACATGTATCTCATCCTGTAAATGTTACTCAAATAACAATGGTTTCCAGCAATTTGGGGAAGTTTTCAGGCAAGATTCCTTTTAGAATTAACCATTCTGAGTTCCATATCCCATTTGTATTTCTAATTATTGCTGCAGCACTGAAATTTGTGTCTAATTAAAGCATCATTGCATACAGTCTATGTTTCTTTCAAATGCTACAAAACTTTGTGTGCAACTTTCTAAGGCATTTGATATATTTTTATAGACTTCCAAAAAATACTAATTACCAATACAACCTTCCCTCCTCCACATCTTTGCCTCCTACAATAAGCCTTGATAGCTGAAACATCCATTTTAATTGGAACTTCCACTAGTAATTACTCTCTAATAGCACCTTTCAAAATCAATTAAAAATGCTTAGTTCCCAGAAAGAGTCTTAAAAAAAATCCTAAAAACTCTACTAGTCAGCTACACCTTATGGATTCGTGAAAGATAGTGTTATTTCTGTTGGCCTCAAATTATATTTTTTTTTCTAGGGTAGTCAACAGTGACTAATAGTACAAATGAGTAACACATGACAAGGTAAAAATAAAAAGATATACTAGCAGATCCCCATATCTTTCATGCATTTGAACAACTAATAGTCTACCAGGACGTTTCTACTTCCACTGTACACAGAGACTCTGGATGAATTTGGAGACATCAAAGCCCTAAAACATATAAGTGCCTTAAAACGGACACACAGGAGCACCTTATGTTCAACTACTGCAACTCACTGAATAATCAGGGTGCAGTCAAAACTCATCACTTTTACAGCTGCAGCAGTTCTAAAGTATAAAAGACAATCTTAAATACCAGAAATAATACCTAGAAAAAAATTAATCCAAAACAACGACAAAAATGTGGCAAGCTTTTGGGATTTTTTAAAACAGAAAATAAAACACAGTGAATTTAGATATAGAAGAAACTGAAATAATGACTACTGTGTAACTGAGGTAACATCACTAACCCCACATCCTCACCCTTGGGGCTGAGCTGTGCTCGGTGGCTGTTTTTTAAACTAGCCCATGAAATATAAGGTCTGTAAGACCTTCACAAAATGTGACCCTCCTTAGCATCCTCTCTAAGCACTATATACACAAGTGACTTATGTTTTTTTTGCTGAGGAAAGACTCTAAATATCAGCTTGAAAAGCAGGCAGAAAGTTGCAGCAGGGCTAATCTGCAGTCAGGTTTACTGTAGCTAACAAGAATATTAAGAAGCACAAAGAATTAACACAGTCCTGTTTCAAAGCACTTTTAATTATAATTATTCTGAAGGAATACTGCCTTTATTTCTACTCAGTCCGAAACACTGCCTGCCACCTGTGGTGTTGAAAAATAGCTATATATTCAACTTGGGTGCCATTCCCAGTCCCATACATTTCCAAAAGTCCTGTCAAGGAAACCTTTTGCATTTGGTCTAAACCCAAAACACCAGTCCTTTCAAACCCTACAGGTCTTCAAAGAAAAGTAGCAACGTGTTCTGGTTATGAGAGTTTACTTACTCTTCAGAAAGCTAAACTGTGCAGATATCTAGATGCCACCTCAAAGCCACAGTCTGGTTCCCCAAAACACAGCACTGAATCACAGCAACATATTAATAAATCAAAGGTAGCAGGTACTTGGCATATAAGTCTGGAGGAATACCTACTTTGAACCTTCATGCCATAAGGCGTCCTTTAAAAAGCTACCCAGGAATCATCTTTCCAAGACTACAAAAATCTAAACCTTGCAATCTGACACAATTTCTAAGATTTAAGATCAGACTCATCCAGAAAGAAATACCACTATTATGTGTATATGGAAAATAATTTCAGCAAAATCTTGAACTATCAAAGACCTTACCAACCTATCAACAATGGGAGGCTCATCAAAACAATGCAAAAATGATGTAGGAATAGCTCAATCTCTGATACATGTGGGTGGAAGAGTTGGATCGCATTATTACACTGCAAAATCAACATGCAAATATGCATCTTTTAATGGGAAAATAAAACAAAAAAAAACCCAACAAAACTAGAATAATAAACCAGCAAATCCTTTCTTTGTAACCAAAAGTTACATTTTTGTTTCTGAGTCGATCTGTTGAATGGATTCTAACTAAAATTCATCCACTGGGTGGTTCAGACTTTTTTTTTTCAAAGCTTACAAAAGAGAAGTTTTAAGATGCAGCTTGAAAGATAAATTATCAATTCTTCATAACTATGCCAGAAACAAGTCACCATATGGTTCCCACAAGCAGGGGTGGTTTAAAGAATGTCAAAAGTCCTCAATAGCAGCTTACATTTACAATGAAGTCGCTTGATCTACATTTCATTACAGACCATTCTTGGAGATTGTCCCTAAACATTGATGATTTTCAGCTTCAGTGCTATAATTCTGTTCCAAGAGAAGAGCACAGGGAGCAGCTGTGGTAATGTTTGGTGATATTAGGGTTTCCCAGTAGATGTGGTAAAATAAGCAAGCAAAAATGAGCAGAATAGAATAGGAAAAAGAAAAAATTTTGTTTTCAGGGAAAGCTTCAGCAAAGAGAAGCAGAGACTCCTATCACTTGAATAACTCTTTAAATATAAGAAACAGCATAGTCCTGCCACTGCAACTGTTCCACGGCAGAAGTTATTGAAGAAGCTGTCCTGGTATGGATGTTGTTATACTGAAAATATGCCCAGACAGGGTTAGATACAATGTTTACATTCCAAAACAGAATGGTAGCATGGCTTGAATTCACTTTATAAAATCCTAGTTGTTAATTTTGACTTGTATTGAACTAAAGCTCAGGCCTAAATCTGCTTTAAGCTTCCCAAACAGCTCCCCTACACCTGACAGAAAACTGTTGCCAACTGTTGCCCTGTAACTATACTTTATAACCAAACTCCAGGGCACAGCTCATGGGAGGGCTGGGTTAAGCCCAGAGCTTTAGTAGCCCAGAGAACACAAGGGATGTATTTTCAGTCAGCAAACAGGGCAGGTACATCTCTGAGTACATCTGCTGTGGGCAACTGCTGAAGTGGTGCCTTCAGCAAGAACACACTCCAGGAGGAGCAACAAGGGATGAACAATCTCACCAAGTCCAATGGTGAGTGTCCTATTCCTCTGCCTTCCCAACAGCTTCAAATCAGGCTTTGCTGAGCCACTTCCTTAGCACCACTTACTTAATGCTTGACAGAACACATTGCTGTATTTTACTTTCAGGAAAATTCTTTGTATCAGTGTGCAATCCCTAACCAAAGGGGCCCGGTTATCTTCATCAATTCAATAAAGAACTAAAAATAGGGTTGCAAAACAGAGAGCAAAACATGCACCTGGTCTTACTAGTTTTGCAAGCTGACAACTTTGCAACAGAATGATTCTTTCTTCATCATAGACTCTCATTAAGTAATCAAAATCCACTTCTGTCATGCATGCAAAAATTAATTCTTACTGTAAAAACTGGATTTTAAGTCAGTGTTTTGTGCTATTGTGTAAAACATGCTGACAAACACTCAAATTTTTCTCATTGGAAATGAGGATTTGGTTTAATTAAAACATTTTGTGAGAACATAGGCATTTCATCAATATTTTAAACAAAAACAGTGGCAATGTTTTTGAAGTGCTCCATCCACAAATGAGATTGATATTTTGTCCCAATTAAGCACAAAGCTCTGATATATCAGAATCTCCCACAGAATGAAAATTCCCTGTGAACACTTACAGGCTTGAAGCTTGAGTCTGCCAGTAGATGTCATGATCCATTTCAAAGGCTACTTTTATTTACAGCAGAAAAATTCTTCACAAATATAAGCTGAAAAAGTCTTGGAAAAAATCAACACAAAGATAATAATTTATTGTAAACTCTCCACTTCTTCAACAGTAACTATTGTCCTTGAAATTAAAAATGTCCTTAACCTCTTTCCAGTAAAACTAAAGTTTCTTGAAAGAAAATCCACAAAAGAGCATATTTTTAAAAAGTATTGACTCTTAAGTTTCCTATATACGTAAACAGGATTATTGAGTGAAACCATGGTACCACTGTGAAGCACCAGGTTGCAGAAGCTGAGGGGAAGAACTGGGGCAAGAACTTACACAGCCATGCCATCTTCACAACAAAGCATGTGAAGAATTTCATGGTGATAAAATTCTCTTGAAGTTTGTCATTTTCTAAACATTTCAAATATCAATGTCTAACTTTAGGAAGTCTTTTTTCTCCCTTCCTGTAAAAGTTTTTACTTGAATCTATTAGAGGACTCAGTATCAGTAGCATTAGAAGAGAGGTGAGGCATGAAGTTTACTCTTCTCCATTTTGGGATTCCACATGATCTTAATATTCTGAGCACTACCTCTTCAATTATGCACTATCTCTTCAATATAACTCTCTGGGATTTCTTTTAGGACTCTATGTACAATTATTCCAAGATTAGGAATTAGGTTTTAATTTATCCTTCATCCAGTAAGGAACACATTTGTATTTCCTAACATTCCTTAACCTTGTGAAACACACTAGCAAACATTTGTATGACAAACTGATACAGGAAGATTTTAAAAATACCTTTCCATGTAAACACACATGACAGAAGCAAAGATAACACAGTCTGATCTATAATTGTTTATCCATATTTCCAGTTAATTGGGAAATGTTTTCCTTAAGGAACTTCCCTTTCTCAAATACATATTTGGTACAATGCAATACACATATCAGAAACATCCGTGGGATTCTGTACTCCTGACTACTGCTCACGATGCTCAGTGACTGAATAGCCTCCAGTTGTTCACCCATTTTGGCTTGAGCAGAGGGATGGGTAAGAGCAGCAAACTTTGTCAACAGCATTGTGGAGCACTATATAGAGCTGGGGAGCAGCAAATTGCTTTGTGTGTGAAAAAGCTGGAGGCTTTCTCTCCTCTTCTGTGCTTAGTGTGCTGCTGACTAGTAGGAATTCCTAGCTAGCTGACAAAGACCTAATCAAGCCAAAATACTGCAAGTTGGAGCTGGATAAATTCAGATCAAAATGTGCACCATATTTCTCAACAAAGGAAAATATTAAGCTACATGTAGCACCTAACATAGGTTATGGTAGATTTTTTAATCATTGGAAACTTTCTAAATATCAGTTTCTGTGCTAGAGGATGCTATTCAAATTTAACTGCAACACTGGGAGCCAAAATGAGAACATTAAACCCCTTTGTTCTGCTTTACATAGCAGACTGGGGATAGGTGACCATAACAGATTGTTCTGGTCTTTTATCTCTGCACCCATGGAAAACTTCCCCTAATTTTTTAACAGATAATCATTGTGCCCTGTTACAGAGAAAGTCCTCCTATTGGTTCAAAAGACAGTGAAAATAGTACTTATTTTGTATTTCACTTCAGTTTTGAACTAAAGCCATTACAGTAACTGCTCGATACCTCAACAGCTTTAGGGTGCTTATTTGTTTTATTCTGTTCCCTCAGGAAAACAGCCCTAGTTAGTTCAGGACACGACCTACTTGACAGAAATATAGGTCCAGCAAAAGCACCATCAGCAAGTACTGCACCTTTCACAGTGCTATGTGCTGTGCTCACAATGTGCTTCTCTATTATCCACTCTTCTCTTTCCAACAGAAAAACAATACCAGGACAAAAAACCTTGCTACAAGAGTACCATAACAACAATGGCCATGGTCTCTTTATTATTATTTTTCTAGTCTCCAAGTGAACAGATCTAATCAAAACGACACTGTTTCCATCAGTAAATGCCATGTCTCACTTCGATACTCATCCTGATCGTTCTCCTTTGGTCAATCTCTGCATTTACCTGACACACTGCTGGCTCACAGCAAATCCTGGATTCTCTGCAGGTGTTGGAAAGGATAGAAGTTAGTGCTTTATGTTTTGCCACTACATTAAGGATATTGTTGGGAAATATCTTTCCATAGCTTTAAGCACATCTCTATGCTGACATGAGCAGTTGCCTTGGAAACTAAACTGCTCAAAATGTAATAAGGACAGAAGACGTGTCAGCCAACAGCTTCAAAATTGTTCTCATCATTAAACTACACTGCTTGTCAATTTTCTGCAATATTACTGGACCTGCTGCTAAGTAATTCTATCAATTTGTTTTTGCAAAACAAGAAAGGTCCTTCCAGTACAGTAGCTTCTACCATTTGTGTATTTATAGGGTTTCAGGGTGTGTTTTTTTGAGTAGAGTGGGTTAGATTTAGAAGAGAAACAGCTCAACCGTGGTTATAGCTAATCATTCAGCACTCTAATATCTGTAAGAGAGGAAAACCATACAGTAATGGCTTTTACTCTCCTCATTCATGCAAGATGAAGTCAGTCTTCACTTAAGCATTTCAGTGTTGCTGAGTTCATGATGCATGCACTTAAGTAACCAAATGACAGCTGCTGAAGGAAAAAACTTCTCAATTTGTGCATACAGAATAAAAAAAATTAAAAGGACTACTTGTCAGAATCATGGTCTTGCTCCTTTGGCTATAGAAACTGTAAAATATTCACTAATAAAGAATTAGAGTTCAGAGGGTTGTTCAAAACATACCATGCTGGCAAACAAGCAATATTTGTAATATCATTGTGGATTATTTCAACATGAGGACATTGTCATCCATACAGGCACTGAAAAACAAAACTACTTATGAAAAGTCATTGCTCTGACTGATGTAAAATCCTTATAATACTACATATTTTTTATTATCTGCAATACATCAAACATGCCCTAAGTTTTGAATAAGGGATGTAAAATCCCACATTAGCATGCAAGAGAAGAATTTCCAAAAGCTTTCAAGTCATCTTTGCTAAAAGACGTATTTTTCATGAAAATAAAAGAAGATGTTGCCTTCTTAAAAAAGTCTGTGTAAAGAGATTTTGCATTAAATTCAGGAGCAGAGTCATTTGTGCCCTCCTTCCAAACATGTCCCATGAACCCACAGGAAGGGCAAGGAGGACAACAGAGAAGCAAATTTGACCTTAGGAGAAATTAACTCATATACCATGATACGAGCAGTAGCAGGTAGATGCCACGAGGGTTCACAGAAAGATATATCCATGTTCTTTTGCTCCCTGCTGCTGGGGATTCTTTGCGTAAATTTATAGTTTAGATGTCAAGAATTGTTCTATCAATGTGCTTCTCAAAGACAATTTCTTCTGCCTTCACGTCTTTCTAAGTAACACCTCGCACCCCCACAGTTTTGGGGCAACCTAGGACAAGCCTAACTGTATGACTTGCTTAGTTGTTACCAGTCACTGATTAACAGTTCTAAACAGCAACATCCTTCCAAATCAACATTGTTTATTCTCCCCCAAATCACTCAAAGAGCAGAGGAAAAAAGGTTAAGCACATAATGCCTGGAGCTTGCTTCCAGCTCATCGCCTTCCTTAGGACTTAGATGACCCTGGATATCCCAGACAACCAGCAGAGCCCCTTGCCCTAATCCACAGTACTGCTCTTTGAAGCAGCTCTCACTCCTCCACTTTTACTATATGCTCTATCTTAGAAATATTCTCTTTAAATTTTTTATGCAATTTAATTCCCTAATTATTTCCTACTATGTTCCAAACAATCCTCTTATCTCCCCATAATCAGTCAAAATAATATGTGTAATTGTCACAATTAATAATTCTCCAGCACATTTTTTCTCTTTTGTTTTTAATACTTTCAGATGCCTAAAGTAAATCTGTGACAAGAATCTGATCTGTGATTAAGATCCAGAATGATGAGTCAAGCATGTGCATATGAGATGGCTGGATCATGAAAACTCATTCAGTACGAGCACCCTTCTCTCTTTCCTGACCTCCAGTATGGCTGCAAACTTTACCTCAAGGGATGAAGCAGCATCAGCCCAAATTTACCTCCAGATCATTCAGCCCAGAGCTCTCCATGAAATTATTCATATTGAGTTGACAAGCTATAGGAAGTGATTTCCTCGTACCCTTACATTAGCCTCCAAAAGGTCTTTTGTCACAAACAAGGCAGCAGCAAGAGATATGTTTGGGGAAGCCACGATCTGCCATCTTGATTGCATGTACAGTATGGCTGAAACCTTTTCAGAAACTTGCCTGTGTCGAGGAGATTGCTGTAAGATGACATCCTAGCAGGGCACTCCATTGCTTCATGCAGGTGATACAGATAAATTATTAAAGCATTTTGATATAGAAGCTATACAATGTCCAAGACTTGCCCTCTAGAAAAGGAGATAGTCCAACCAGGGGGTGATCTGCAGGCTCAGTGAGCTCTGGAAGTTCTTGTTGATGTCAAATACTGTTTCGTAGACAACTAATGCATGAGCTTGGTTTGACCATAATTTTGAAATTTCTCTCTGTAGCACAAGGAAGGCAGAGAAAGCACTGGCAAACTGCTCAGGGTCTTTGAGCCTTTGCACCAGTTTTGCAGCTTGTTGTGATGTTGAGAGAAAACTCATCTCTTTATCTCAGAAACAATAACAAGACTAAGATTTCTGGGTCAAGCTAAAGAATGTGACTTAAAAAGTGACTTAGGAATATACAGTGAGCCAGCATTGCACTTGTACCTCTGCCTACAGAGATACCTTGTTCTTGCTCTCCCCAGCTCTCCTACAACCCCTAAACAGAACAAAAAGCCTGCCACCAAAAAGATGGAAATAAGACTCACTCTACTCACTGTTAGAGCACCAATATTCCATTGTAAGCATTCGGTTCCTACAGAGCTTGCACAAAAACATAACCATAGATTTTAAGGTTTGCTTAATATTTTCTTTACTTAAATGGTCCTAGAAAACAGGGTGAGGCCCAGTATTTAAGGGGTTGACGGGGAAGGGATCAGTCAGGTTATTCCTGCAGAATGAAAAAAATAGAACTAAAAGACCACCCTGGGATTTTAAAAATAAATATATTACATAAGCCAAGAAAGGTTTCAGCTTGTTGTCTGAAGACAGACCATAGTTAATGGAGGACAGCAGACTTGAAAGGACAATTCCATGCATCAGTTGTATTAGATTATTTTAAAAGAAACTGAATTGCCCCGTGGAAATATCTACTTATGTCTAAACAATTAGCTTAGACACTTGAATTTCAGATAGTTAGTGCTAGATGAAATGAATCACTCCTTCCTTTATTCTCTGCTACCTTTGTACCTCCCTTTGCCTGCTTGAACATAAGGGAAATAAGTCCCTGACTGTAATTCATGTAGAGCTGATACTGTTGTACACTATCCAGCATCTCAAGTTTCCTCATTATTAATCCCTGGGAGTCTCTAGCCTATAGGAAAACAGTAGGATACTGATACAGTTGGTTTTCACAAACCAATAATCCCAAAGCATAAAATCCCAGAAACTGAGTTTTTCATATGCTCATAGAATATTAACTTACAGGTGTTTTCCCATAATGCCAAACATCACAAAGAAAGGGAAAGAAAAACCATACCAGAGATTTCAAATGGAAGTGCCTCGTCAAAGACTGTCAACCAGTGAAGCCGACCTTTTCAAATGAGGCACAGTAGGTAGCTGAGACAAACAAAACTTCAATCTATCTTGCTGTTTTCCATACAAAAATGTGTAATTTCAGCAAACACACAAAATTTATATACCTACATCCAAACCTGGCCATCTAATAAATTCTTTGCTGATTTTTTTACTATTCAATCAATAAATAAATATGCATCTACCAGTAAATAGAGATTAAAAGTCACACACCAGTTTTGAAATTCTGTAGCCCTAGCTTCTTTTCCTTCTGGATTTTGATCAAAGTATCTTAAAATGTCTTACCACTCTCCTTATAGCCAAATCTAAATTTTGCATTTGAAAAAAAAAAAAATCACATATAGAAGGTGACAGCTCTTCAGATTAGGAGGGAACAATGTCATTGAGCAAGTTCTACTTCTTTGTTTTATCCACAATGAAACCTTTTCTTACTTTTTCACTGAATGTCACAGTGAATTTGCATTCTTGTCTAAGCATGGGCCCACTAAAGCACAGTACTAAAACTGTCATCCAATTTCTCCATAGAAAAGCCAATGATGTTTTAAAATAATAATGGCTCTTCATGGCCTGCGTGGCAAACTGACTAATGGACCTGGGCTTTGGAAAAAAAAAAAAAAATGCTTCCAATTACAGAGAAAGGAAGGTAACAGGATTGGGGATGCCTTTTAAAATACAGTCACACAGTAAGAAATTCAGGACAGGGAAAATAGCTTGTCAGACCACTTTAGTTTAGAAGTAGAAATACAGAGGAAAGCTCCTCATCAGCCTCACACATATCTGCACAGGCAACAGCAAGAGGGTTTGTCTGGGGAGACAGCAGATCATGCAATTTATGTTTAAGCAGAGTGCATACACGCAATATACTGATTGTAACAAATAGTGTGCAAGTCCTGATATAGTTGTAGCTGGTCCTCCAGTTAGAAAAACAACTGTGTGGTGAGTATTTCAGCTTTGCAACACTCCTGACAGTAGAAAAGAAAACCATTCTAAGCTGGCACTAGACACTTTGCATGCAAAATTAACAGCTTCAGAAAACAGTACTTAAGTTTTATCAAGTATTTCATAGAATGATAAACTCTTTAAAATTGGAAAAGACCTTTAAGGTCATCAAGCTAGCAGCACCAACACCGCTATTTACTATAATGTTCAAAGTTATGGACAAGTACAGAGCAGAAGGATCCAGAAGAAGAAGAGCTGTAAAATTTTGACATAATACCAAAAGTCTTACTCGATGCCACCCCAGAGCTGGGTCAGCCTGAGCGTGCAGCACGCTCACACCTGGCATCATCACACATCCTTGCTCAAGGCTCAGCCAGCTGACAGCTGGCTGACAATCAGCAGAGAGCCCCATCCTGTCCTGTTCCTGCTGAGCTTTTATAATGGCCCATTATTCCAAGAATTGCTGTTTCCACAGCATGGTCTGGATGGAAGTGTGTGTCTTTTACAGTATGACTGCAGAAAATACCAGCACTAGGTTTCCAGGAATCATCTTCAGCATTCACACAAATGTTCAGCAATGAGCAATGTCATGGTCTCTCATGGCTGCTGCCACTTCAGATCCTGGTGGATCTAATCCCTTAGTGATGCAAGAAGCTCCAGTTCAAATACATGATTCAAGTTCTTGCCAATGAAAGCCTCCGAATAACTGATTAATCACCTCCACCACTTCTGACTCTCTACAGCAGAAAATGAAAGTTGAGAAGTAGGCATAGTTCTTCCCACCTCTAGAGGGAAGAGGAACTTCTAGCATATAGTAGGTGGGAAAGGGAAATATTTAGCAGAAGTATTGCATATTGAGCAGCAGTGAACTGAGGCTGTGTAAGCTGAACCGTGGCTGGAAAGATGCCCAGTGGAGATGGATCTGGTCAACAGCAGCTGAACATGGGCCAGTTGTACCCAGGTGACCAAGGAGACCAATGGCATCCTGGCCTGTATCAGCAATAGTGTGGCCAGCAGGACCAGGGCAGTGATTATCATGAAGTGCATAAGCATTTCACAGAAAACATATAGAAATATCATCTTTATAGTTTTCTTGAGACCTGTGTTGGGCTTCCAATACCTCAGAACCAGCTAAGCTTGACTTCACTGCATTTTTAGAGAGCTCTTAGTAGGCAGATAAAAATTACGAATAGAGAAGTAACCTCAAGTGTACTCAAGAAAAGAAAAACCTTGGACTAGACTAATGAGGCACTTATATTCCAGAGTGGAAAGACTGTATGATCTCTGTACAATGTTACAACAGATCCCTCAGTAACAGGGTCTGAAATTACTAAATGCACTCAATGGAACACCTGAGTAATTAACCAGAAACATGAAGAACTGGGGGGAGGGAAGGCTGTACTTTAAGTACCACCTCTACCAATCTTAAGTGCATCACCGCAAGCATTCATCCACAAGCCAGAGCCTTTCCATAAGGGAAAAGAAACTTTTTGCTTTACTCCAAAAAGTGGTCTAACCATTAGGTCAAACTGTTCTGAACAGCAGCACTTAACCTATTAATGAAGCTGTTATGCTTTGCAAAGTACACCACAGATCATTATTAGTTTAGAAAGCCAACTAACATGAAGGATCATAATTTTCTAGTCCAGATACTAGCATACTCAAGAGCAAAGAAAACCTAAATGTGGATTACTACAACCATGTCATTCTTTTATTGTTAGCTTATAGGTTGGTAAGATTGTAGCATTCTGGTCATCCATAGAAAGGCAAATCACCTATCCTGGGTAACAACTAGGTTGAAGAACTGAAGATGGAGGGTTTTTTTTTTATTTTTAAGTTGTCCCTTGACCTTCAGGCAAGTATCTGATTTTCACACTTACAACTGATGATTCATCTATAAAACTACAAAGAGAAAAGTAGCAACATCACAGTTTGCATTACATAATTACAAAATATGTTTACCCTAGAAGTTCCCCTGTCCTTGGAGTCCCCTGCCTCTGATTCACCACACAGCTCATGCCCGCCACAAGCTTGCTCATATAGATCCCATGGGACTTCATCTCTTCCTTTTCCTATAACTCTATTGAGCAGTCCTTGAAAATTAACCTTCAGTTAAAAACCCTTATGTTATAATACAGGGTTAGTAACAAATCACTGGGAAGTGCTCAACCCTCTGTATCAAGTCTGCAAAATTAAGCATCCATGAAACACACAGTGAATTCAGGTTTGCTTTATGCTAGGTAAGGTAAGGAGCTGATAAAAGGCAGATACAAGAGTATTGACTCATACAGGAGTACCATTTAAAATGCTAAATTAAAAAAAGAAAAAGAGAGATCTAAGATATCTCAAAGACTGGTATCTTTTAAAAACAAAAAAGAATGGAAAAAGCAGCTATTTTAAAAACTTCTGGCAAAGAGAACATCCTGTTAGAAGCTCACTTCCTGACAGAAACCTAAAAGAGATGAATGAAGAGAAAGTGAATAATTCTCTCCAGTCTTACTAACGTCAAGGTAATACGAATTACTACAAGATACTAATACATCTTTGTGAGGTAGGAAAATAACTTTTTTCCCCAAAGTTTAATGCAAGCTAATCACTGATATTTCACATACAGACACATATGAGACCCAGGAATGTAACAGTACTCCCTCATACACATCTCTTCCTATTCCTCCCCCTCTCCTATTTAGCATTGCAGTCTCCAGCAGAAATTAGCTCTTCACTGTGCTAAGAGTCGTAAGGAAGAACAAGACTTCTCAGCATCAGCTACCTTACTGAGTTCAAGAGGTAGATTAAATATAGTTGCTGATACTGTATGTATTTCTTATGAACAGAATTACTCTACATGCATTTCCTTTCTTTCAGTTTCACCGTCTGCTCCCATAAATAGGGCAGCCTTAGTGAGAACACACAGTTATGGATAATGCCCTTTGACCAGAGGTATCAACAGTAAGACAGTCACTACTGTTAAAATACTTCACCTGTATCTAAATGTGAAAGTAATGGCAAACACAAGTGATGGTCTAGAATGTCCAACCAAAAAGGCCAACCTGACATGACTGACAATATCATACAGTAATACTCAATGTTAAACCGAGATGGGAAGTTCACACAAACTGACACCAATGGACAGGAACTTACAACTCCCCTGCCTTGGACAGTGAGATATTTCACTAGATCAGTTTTCCCAAATCCCCATCCAACCGGGCCTTGAACACTTCCTGTGTGAGATGTGGCTCCAAAGCCAGCTGTGAGCAGCCAGAAACACAGTGCCTCAAAACTGACTGGTGAAGGATCTTGCACTTTCAGACAACACACACACAAAACAAATATTACACAATATGTTTTGGAGGTCAGAATAAAGAGAATAAGAATTGTAAGTTGAAAAAAGACTGCTGTCCTCTCCCTTCCTAAAATTAGTAGGCACTGGGAAGCAAAAGCACAACAGTATTTTATGTTGTCATTCATTTTTGGGTTTTTATTCTGCAATAAGGCAAAAGAGGACAGAACATGGAGCAAACGCACTTCTCCAAAACACGGAGCTCCTATGTCTAATTTTTATCTCATTCCTGAATTAGCATATAAATCTCATTCTGAGACTTAAAATTATATGAAAACCTTTGTATTAATAAACAAAAAAAGGCATCTGATTAGACCTAACAAATCCTTTGCTACTAAGCATTTTCTGTTCAAAATAAAGATCTATTATTTCCCATCAAACACCGTGTATATTTTTGTTTCGGCTCATTAACCTGAGCTGGGCAAGCTGTAAAGAAAAATATCTGTTCTCATTGATCCATTTTTAAAATTAAAACAATGGATTCAGCAAAAGAGGCAGAATGTTTGCCATTAGAAATTAATAACTACAGCCACTACCTAAAAGATAAATGTTGCTGAAAAACAGTCTTACATTGTCACACATTATAGTCTGAATTTATTCACATGCTCACTTTTAATCATGAAGGCCAGACTCTGCCTGCTAGAAAAATGTACTTCAGCCAAAATTGTCATCATCTTGTACATGCTATAATGACAGAATTTCTACCAGATTATGCCCTTTTATTTTCACATCTCTGTGTGTGCAGATCTGGGCGTGGGAAGGACTTGCAGATTCGCACTTTGGAAAAACCAAACATGGTTAAAACCTACTTAACTTGAGATTAGGTGAAGCGTCTGTTTTCCTCTACAAAAGCTACTGATTTCCAAGGCAAAACTGATAATTCCCAGTGAAGTTGTTTCAGAGAAAAGAGAATAAATGTATTTGCATGTTATTGTTAATCAAATGTATCTCAAGCTAATCAGGTTTTTCTAGGAAGCCAGAATCTGAAAGCTACCCTCAATACTGTTATATTATCAGGGCAGAACTCACCCCTCCTGCCTAAAATGCTCAAGACAAATTTATTAAATGGGTGCAGCAATATGAGTTTTATGAATCCTGCAAAAGATGTGTTATCCACAAGTGGGACTCCTCTGTTTCAGTAGCTAAGTTTGTCAACATAAATATAACAAGTAAAAATTTTTATTTATCACAAAGTATTTGTACTACAATATAATGTGAACCTTTTATTGATAGAATGACACCTCTACCACCACATTTATTTTTCAGTACTATACTGTTCATTGCAGTCTACAACTTCCTTGTGAAGGGAAGAGGAGGGGCAGACACCGATCTCTTCTCTGTGGTGACCAGTGGGAATGGTCTGAAGTTACGATTTTTAGGTTGGATATTAGGAAAAGATTCCTCACTGAACAGCAGCTGGGCACTGGAACAGGCTCCCCAGGCAAGTAGTTACAGCGCCAGCCTGACAAGAGTTCAGTAAGTGTTTGTTCAGTAAGTCACACCAGGCACATGGTGTGACTCTTGGGGATGATCCTGTGCTGGGCCAGAGTTGGACTCGATGATCCTTGCGGGTCCCTTACAAATCAGCTTATTCTATGATTCTGTGATGCTATGCACTGCACTTAATCATGATATAAAGGCCAGAGAAAACATTTTCACAGTCTTCTAATGCACGTTTTCAGAACTGACTCAGGTATTGAAGAAACCAAGGACTGAATCATGTTTGACCATTTTTTACTTCAAATATGAAGCCAAAGAATCTGCAAGTCAAGCCCTCCCAATATTAAATCTTTTCTGATGGGTAATTCAGTATAGGCAATGAACGGCAGCTTTATTGATCACTTTAGAATCACAGAATCATTTAGGTTGGGAAAGACCTTTGAGATCATCAAGTCCAGCTGTTAACTCAGTACTGTCATGTCCACCACTAAACCTTGTCCTGCGTACCTGTACACTACTTGTAAATACTTACAGGGTTGGTTATTGAAACACTATCCTGGGTAGCCTGTTTTTCCATGACAAAAATTTTCCCACTATCCAATCAGAACTTTCCCTGATGCAACTTGAAGCCAGTTCCTCTTATTCTGTCACTTGGTAAAAGAGACCAGCTCCCACCCAGCTACACCCTCCTTTCAGGCAGCTGTAGTGAGTGATAAAGCTCCACTAGAGCCTCTTTTTCTCCAGTCTAAACATCTCCAGCTGCTTCAGCTGCTCCTCATCAGACTTGTGCTCCAGACCCTTCCCAGCCCTATTGCCCTTCTCTGACCTCGCTCCAACACTTGAGGGTGAGGGGCCCAAAACTGGACACAGGATTCGAGGTGTTGCCTCACCAGTGCCGAGTACAGGGGACAATCCCTGCCCTGCTCCTGCTGGCCACACTACTGCTGGTACAGGCCAGGGTGCCATTGGCCCTCCTGGCCACCTGGGCACACACTGGATTATATTCAGCTGCTGTTGACCAGCACTTTTTCCACTGGGAAAAAGCTTTCCAACCACTCTTCCTCCAGCCCACAGCGCTGTCCAGGGCTGTTGTGATCCAGCTCCAGAATCTGGCACCCTGGCTTTGTTAAATCTCTTCCCACTGATCTCGGTCCATCAACCCAGCCTATCCAGATCCCCCTCCACACTCTTCTTGCTCTTCAATAGATCAACATTTTTACCATTTGCAAATGGACTGGGGGTCAGGACTAGTCCCAGTACTAAGCCCTAGGGACACCACTGGTGACCAGCCACTAGTTGGATATAACTCCATTCTCCACCACTCTCTAGGCCGAGCCATCCAGCCAGTTTTTTATCTAGCAAAGAATGCACCTGTCTAAGCCATGGGCTACCAGTTTCTACAGGAGAATTTTGTGAGAGAAGTGTCAAAGGCTTTACTAAATTCTAGATATATAATATTACTAAATTCTAGGTAGACAACATTCACTAAGTAAGGTCATTTTGTCATAGAACATGTTGGTTAAGCAAGACCTGCTTTTTATAAACCCATTCTAGTTAGGTCTTATTCCCTGGTTGTAACAATCAAACATCTCAGTGTTCAGGGGCCTGATGCTTAAAATGTAGGGCTTAGCAAGAAAACACTGAGAACAGGACACAGAAAAAAAAACCTGAAGATACCACAATCAAGTCATGCAGAACAACTTCTCAACAGCCAGCAAGTTTGGAATGCCAGCACACATGGAAATGAGACAGAATGGGACCCTTTCTGTTCATGGTATTTAAGGGGAAAATTAGGTGGGTTTAATAGATGAATGTCATTTCTTTGAGACACACTGAGGAAGATGGATAGGATTTATAAACAATCAGACATGAAAACTCATTTCACCCCCGTGACAGACTATTTAAATCTAAATGTTATGGCCAAAAGGCAGATGTGCAGACAAGCAGCTAAAATGCTTCATCTTTGCCTCTAAAGTCAGGACAGTCACTCTCAGATCCAAAATATTCACTACTCTACAGAAAACATACCATGTTAATATATCCTGAAGGTACCAAAAGCAGGATAAAAAATGTCTATATAATAAATGGTTCCATAGTTTCTTCCTTCTGAGTTACTTTGAATCCAAGAAGGCAGTATCAATATATAGTTCTTTCTAATAATATTTGCAGCAAAATAGTATCTACAACAGAAGAAATAGTTTTCAAAATGTCTTGATTTGAGATGAATATAATAGCGTATAGATCCTAAATGCTTAGTTTTTGAAGGCTGGCTTTGGTCTTTTTACTCTCACTTTTAACGAAGGCGCATTCAGGCAACTGGACCTGCCTAATAATAGCTGAACTCAGAGAACCAACATAACTAGAGGCATGCATAAGTTTAATGTCAGTGTTGGCTGCAAAAGATAACTTCTACCAGAAATGTCCGTCTTCTACTGTATCACCCAATCACATTTGCTTTGCTTCTATGCAATTTTACTTCCTTGTATCAGAAATATTAGAATAATTCATGATAACCACTACAGCAAAGACATTCAAAGCAATCAGAAATCTGAATATGTAACACATTGCTCTAGAGAATCAAAGGAGCCCTGTCAACTCAGATTGTCCTGAAAATGAGTTCATTATCAGCCGTAGGAGTAAACACAAAGAACAAGTACTCAGTGAAATGTTACTTAATGAAAACAGAAAGCTCCCTTCAATAACTGGAAAACTGTAAGCATGTTTTTACTGGAGTTTAGATGATAAGCACAGAAAGCATGAATTGCAGCTGAAGTCTCTCAGAACAAATGAAGATATTCTGGGTGGCTTAGTTTTCTTTTCTGTAAAAGCACAAGCAATCAAAGTAGATCTGTCTGCAGAAGGAAGAATAAATCATAAACTGCTGGGAGCATCTATCACTGTGCCTGGAAAGAAAGCCTGACACTTGTATTCCTAACATTCAAAAAGAGTGACCCATGCAAAATGCCTTTCTTCAGACACTCATTCAATGGGCCTGGCTCCTGCCAGCACCTCCCAGCAGCCTATTTAATAAGGGAACAGGGGACTCTGGCAGAACTTTGGTGCCCACTTAGCCCTGAAGGGTTGTGAAACAAACAACATTCAGAAGGTGGGTTTGGTCTGAGATGCTTCACAGAGAAAGCACTTACAAAACCTCAGAGCAATCAGAGTAGTCAGAAGGGTCTCAAGAAAAACAAACAGCACCTCTGCAGAACCAGGGGACAACCACCAGGGTTTTTTCCACAGAGAAAGGTGAACTTTCATAAACTCCTCCCTAGGAACCAACAATGCTCCCCAGCCTGCATGGATTCTTCTGAGAGAGGATTACATATCAAATCCTACAAGTTCTTTTGTCTTTCTTATTAATCTCTTTTTCACCTCCAGACCACAGAAATCTTGCTGCAGGTATCAGTCCTGATGTTTCCAAAGCAACACAGGGAACTTATTCTGCTGAGGTTCTCCATTCCATTCTCTTACAACCATAAGTCATGGCATATGCCAAATAATCAGGGCCATGAGGAATAATAATCACAGACTGGGTACATTGTGTTCTCCTGAGCACAACTAGAAAGTTCATTTGAAGTATTTAACTGAAAAACTTCAATTGGAAGAAGGAGAAAGCACTAATGACTTACAGGTTGTTCCCAGGAGAAATGTATCCGTGTCTGCGCTATCAAAAATAAACTCCAACATAGAAACAAACTCAGTTTGCAAATGTTTTTATATCAGCCAAAGAAAGAACTTTGAAATAGGATCAAACAAACGCTTAAGTAACTTGGCTTGTTTTATTAGTTTGGTAGATCTTTTGCAATGTCACCATTCTAGGACAAACACCAACCCTTTACAGCATGACAAGGCAACCTGGGAACTGCAACTGCATTACAATATCAAGAGTGCTGTCCTACTTAAAGTCCACAAATTCTCAACATAAAGCATTTGTACAATTGTGCTACTGCACTATGAATAATTTGAGTGTGCTACCAACTACTGTGAACAGTATGCCCACTGATTCAGAGAACCTGGATATGTGTCAGGGTAACTAACACCTTTTTGCTGATTTTCAGGAAACAAACATTTTTTTCCTTTGAAAACTATTTATCCAGAATAACAAATAAAAGAAATGGGACATCAGGTATTTGAAGGCTTTCATCTGATACACAGCATTTAAAAATGTAAATGGATGGTGTTTGACTCCTAGGCTGACTTTAAGGCAATGCAAATTTAACTTCTTCATTGGAATCCCACTACCAGAATATATGCTATTCCTTCTACAAGCAAGTCATCTTTTGCCAATAAAGGTCTCATTTTGCTTTTATTTGTGATTATCAGAAAGTTTTCCTATTTATTGAGACTCTAATGGAAATTTCAGCAATACTATTTCCATTTTCTGCAATATGTTTTCCAGAGGAAAAATACACAAACACAGAAACAACCAGGAAATGTTATAAAACTAGTTTATCATTACATTTACAAAGGACTAAAGACGACCTAAAAAATTAGAGGTGATCTAGTTGACAGTTCCTCATTCCAACTTGTTTTGAAGGTGAAGTCTTTGCTAACCTTCCTCTCCCACCCCTAGTACTTTAATTGCAATCAAACACTTGGAAGTGAGGGGATTCATTCATGGACCAGTTCCATATGCACCTAGAAATCACACAGGAGTGCAGGTGAAAAGTGCCCACTTTGATCCTGTTTAGTTTCCCCACAATACCAGACTGTGCACTAACAAACAGAACTCAGAAAGGAGCCTCAATGACCCTTGATTTTTCTTGCTCATTTAAAATGAAACACTTTTCTTTAGCAGATACCAGATTAGACTTCAAACTCATCTGCCAAGAATCTCAATGCATTTTTGCAGTCTCAGGTTTTTTATCTCTGCACACTGTGCTTCCTTTATGACTGAGCTCGTAGCAACTCATCAGGGATTATTAACTCAGGGTGCCCCCTGGGCTTGGACATGATGTATCTGCACCTCCTGGGTGAAGGGCTTGCTTGTCTCCTAAACATGTTCCTCACAAAGGTGAGGCACATGGAGCTGAGATCTGAGCAACTGAGCAGGAGAATTTCAACACAGAAAACAGAGAAAACAGGTATCTTGTGGCCAGTCTCTAACAGTGATGCAGCTCAACCATGGTGTCAGTCAGCCATGGCACAGACTACATAAAACCTGTATCTCTTGCAAATGTCTCAACCACTGTGTTACTGGATCTCTCCTCCAGAACTATAAAAGCACAGACTTCTTCCACATGGCAAGCAGTGTATTTTCTAGTGTTTGGGAACTAAATTTGTGAAAAAATTTATTTCCTACATGTTTCTTTCCCATCTTCCTTTCTGACATTGAGTTCAGCACTTGGAAATAACCTGACATAGATAAGTATGGAAACTATTTTCTTTGGAGAAGGAATTAGGTTTTTGAAGTATCTGGTAAGAAACAGAGCTGCAATCAACATCAACTGCACTTTACAGATCTCACTCTTTAATGCAAATAAGAACTAGCTTGCAATTAAGTGGACATTAAAGATATAAAATGTTGTGTATGTCCAAATTAAAGGATCACAAGAAGTGATATAGTCATAACTTCTTGGTGCTAACATACAGAAGCACAATACAAATTTCCAAAAGAAGCAATTGCTTCCTGGATTATCTTCTGAACAAGCCAGAAGCACTGCAAGGGAACAAATACCATAAAGTTTTAGCCCAAGCACATAACTGATACATAGCTCCAGTGCTGAAGGGCATCAACCAAGATCAATGCTGAAAAAAATTCTCATAGATCTACAACAATAGTCAGATTTTATCAGGCACGTGAAAATCTGCAGATATTTTACATTAAAATCACCATCACTATGAGCTTTCTCTAACTTTTGTATACTTTTGTGCAAATAGTATTTGCAAACTTTCTGCTCACAGCACTATAAGCTTGTCTAGAAAAGGCTGAGACTGTTCAGGAACTCATGAGACCAGATGATTCATTGTAGAGTTTTGATCTGTGAAGGTAAACTTCTGCTATGTTTCCCATTGCTGAGGTGGAGATGATGATGGATTCCACCTAAATATCTACCACATGTAAGAAAAATAAAGAACACATAGCTGGCATACATTTTTAAGTGGGAAAAAAACAGGAAGGAGAAAAAGTCTGAAGCAAGTTCTAAATTGCAAATAGTCTATTGTATTGCATGTCTGCCTGAAAATTTTTCTGAAACCAAAACTGAACTTAGTCATCATTTTCTTTATGAACACTGCAGGAAAGTCAGATATTGCAGTTTTGTGTCTGATACTGCAGTAAGCATCACTAAGTTGTTCTACAGTAGCTGGTAAAGAGATACTTGCTAGTGCTTCAGAGTGACGCTACAGTAAATACTAGGTAACACATAAGACATCTTTTATTGCCTCTTTATAAATGCCAGGCAATTGGAACAGTCAAATCTCACCTTCAGTACTCTAATCCCACAAAGCTGGTTTCATAAATTCCTCATTAAAGGTTGCACTGGTGCATGTCGTAATAAATATGCTGCCTTGTTTAATTCTGGTATCTTACAGGAAAAGCCAGATCATTGATAATCAGATTTAGCTATCAGCACAGCAGGAGATCTATGTTTTAAACCCATTTAAGGACTGCAGATACCATATGCCAGCTGACAAAATCAAGCAACATAATTGACTCAAACACTATCCTCTTCTGTTGGGCTGTTGTTTATTACAAGACAACCTATGAAGCTGCCCTACAAGAACAGCCACAGCTCCTTTTGTCAGAGTCCACTCAGCTGACAGGCTCATTAAAATGCCTTTGTACACAATCTGTATGAATAAGTGAAGTTTAGTATTTAACCATTAGACAGTTTAAACATGTTTGTGGAGAGATGAGTTATGGGAGAGGGATAATGAGAGGAAACTGTTTAATATACAACAATTTCTAGTTCTTTTTGCCAGCAGAGACTGTGTGTGAGTTTCTCCATTGCATGCTCTCTCCACACCCATTGCTAGGATAGGGGTTCCAGTCTTCTCATTCTCTGCTCCAAAAGAACTTTACTGAGAAGAAAGAAATGCAGAGGCTGCTGCAAGGAGCGATTAGAGGCTGTGCTGTTACAGCTAGAGAAAACAGCCTCGACCTGGCTTAAGGCTAGCTCAGAATGCACAGGGAACTGCAGCCACACTCCAGACTGCATTGCAGACACACCAGGAGCTTTCATCCGTACAACCCCCTGGAAGCTTACAGAAAAAGACTGCAGAGGACACATCCACAGCTGTGACTGCCACTATTACTGAGCTTTTCAGCCTGTGGATTTCTGTTTGACAAGCAGAAATCTTCAAGTTTCTCAACAAAGGTTTCACAGGAAAGGTATTCCCTAAGCTACTCCAACCCTCCTGACAAGCAATTACAGCCTCTCGCTGCACAGCTCCTGTTTGAACCTGGATGGCATAAGAAGGGATAAAGAAGAAACAGATTTGCTTTTTGTAGTTTGGGGGGTTTTTTGTATGTTCGGGGTTTTTTGGTTGGTTGGATTTTTTTAAATATGGCCATCCAGCATTGCTGTATACTACAGAGATGCTGTTTTCAATTTTTGCAGAGTAGTGTGCTTTCATGATAATCTGAAAGGCCAACGCTTTTTACATTTTTCTATAGGTACATCAAGATTCTTTGGGGGGCTGAATGGCATAATGCAAGTAGAAATTATTCACTTTTACAAAATAAACTTGCTCTTCTGTAGCAAGTCAGACTGAAACAGAGAGCTCAAAACATGTAGCTCAAGAAAGCCACATTCCAAAAATATATGACCCCCACCTTTCAGCACACACCATAAGTGTCTCTTAAAAATGTTATCCATTTCTATAATCAAAATACGGACCAGGACTTCTTTCCAGTTACACTGGAGTTACACCAGTTGAAGAGAGATCAGAATAATACCTTGCTCACCAATGAGTTCATATACACCATTTTAATAATCTTTTCATTAGCATTGAATATAAATAAATCAATTTCCTTCTACCACAGTAATGAAATATCATTTATGGCATGAATGAAAAGAAGAAAAAGCTACCATTCTAAATTCACCTTTTGCAAGTGGTGAACATTCTGTTTTTAATATGGCTATTGAGATATTTTAACCAATACATATCACCAGCTATCACGGAAAACTATGACAAGCACGAAATTACAAGTAATTCCATCTCCTTGACTATATTACGGCAATAGTTCTTTAAATATCTTCTCATATCAAAGTACACTGGGAATGTGAACAACTGAATATTAAACCACTCAAAGTCATTTCACTGCCTTGCAGTAAGCTGACAGAAGTGATCCACAGTGCATCCTACACAAGTACAACCATGACTTAAAAAAAGCCCCAAACCTTAAAAACACTGGACTGCACTAAACCAAACACAGGCTATAGCAGATATGTTTAGGATGAACATACTCCTTTGCTGGGTGTGTGAGAAGAAAACCCACTCAACTGCATAACTAAAAAGTCTGCCTGTGTTCACACATGGAGGCTGAATACACTTATGGCCTTTCTCAATTCCTCAGTACTGGATTTTACAATCTCAGTAAGGGCATTTTCTGAATAAGGACTTCTCTCAGCTCCTCCTCCCCCACCTTTTTAATGCAGTTTTATGAATATTGCATTGAAAGGACAAATAAAACCCATTATTATATTCAAGATTTACTAAAACTGACAGTAAACAGTAGCCTAGGCAGTACTGTCATGTGAACAAGAACTGGAGACACAGACTGTCACAGCCACGGGCCATGTCACGAAGTTTTCTAGAACTTTTCTCATTCTTGGTGCTCTTGCATTTAGCTTATCTCCAACCTGTCAAACATCTTTTCTGGAGCCTGAAGCCCCACGCAGGGCACATTTCATTTCACTTCATACTTGGTATTTTCTGAGATCAAGCAGTACTGTAAATAACCACTTTGCTTATAAAGCCAGCAGCAATGTTTTCCAACAAGATGTCATTCCCAGTCAGTGTTCAGTTGAAATCAACTACAACATCAAAATTCTTTTATTCAAACCTGCTTAGCCAGCAACCAATTCCCATGTGATATCTGGTTATTTTTTCTCAACTTCACCCTTAGCTTTTACAGTGCTAAAAGAAAAAAAAAAACCTCCATTTTAAATCTCTTCTCTAACATAGTTTTTCTCTTTGATTAAATTTGCAGGACAGATCTTAATTAAAAATTCTTCCTGTTTCACAGCATTAATATGAATTTGTAGCAAAATCAGAAAAAACCTCTGCAGCTGGAAACAAACCAGCCCAACCATACATTAAACTTATAGATTAACAGATTCTGTATCTATTCTGTACAAAGATCCAACTCACTATTATTTTTATACCCTGTTCATAGGAGTGCTAGAAAAGTCAAAAGCTTTCCTACAGTCAAGATATATCAAATCTATTTCTCCCATATCCAGGAGGCATGCTGCTCTGTTACAGAAGGAAAACAAACTGATTTAAAATTACTTGTCTTTGCCAAGTCTATATTGATTGTTGCTTACCCACTCTCACTTTCTTCTGAATGCTCATCAACTGTTTTTTTCAGTATTTTTCCAAGAATTAACCTGCCTGGCCTGTAGTGCTGTACTTTCAACCCCTAACCCCTTTAGACCAGGCAACTAAGTCGGTCTTTCTTTGGTTTTTCAGGATTTCAGTTATCTTCTGTTCATTCTCAAATAAGGTCCCTAATAGCATCAACCCATTTCAGTCATTTGCCTAAACTTTCTATCCGCTGTAAGAGTATTTAGGAAAGGACCCCAAGCTTTAACCTCCATGGATGCATGCTAGGCTGTGTTCTGCATCTTAGCCCTTGTGCTTGTCTGCTCACAGATAATCCTGCTCAGTAAAGTAAAAATGGTGCTTACAACCTCTTTAGCAACATCTGTTGTTAACTTTCTTGTCTTTCTGCCTAACAGACAAGGTCTTTCTTTAGTAATTTCCCTTGCAACTAATATATTTACAGAATGTTTTCTTGCTGCAGCTTTGCCAGCTCTTTCTTGTTTTGTACCAAGTCCTTCTGATAATGTCTCTACACATGAGCACCACTCTTTTTTAAGACATGTTCAAAAGCTGACCCAGTACCCCTTTTTTGCATGGCTCCTTCAGTTTCTGACTAATGAATAGCTTGTAATTAGGCAGTAGCAATTATGGTTATCTATTCTCCCCAAAGAAACAGCTTGTACTTGTGCCCTTACAGCATGTCTTTAAGGAGCCACTACATCTTCTGTCCTCAGACATTGAGTAATTCTTTGATTTTGTTAAGTATGTTTTCGAGGCCATTGCTAAATAGCTACTTTCATCCAATTTACCACCCTCCTCCATCCCTTCCTTTCTTTTAATCAGAAGCAAATACAGAAGACATTCAATATGAGTTGTTTTCAGCATTGCCCATCAAAAGCAGTGCTGAAATTTTGCTAGTCTTTGCATGTTAAAATACTATTTTCTGGAGGGTTCCAGTGCAGCTGAAGTCTCCCTGAATACTTGAGAACACACATAAATAAGAAATAGTCTACTTGAGGTATCTAAAGAGAACTAGAATCACTTTCTTTTCTTTATTGTACCTTTAGAGGCTTTTCAACACTTGTCAGTGGATTAAATAAAGACATCATCAATATAGAAAGAATTAATCCTCTCAGCTTTCCTTGTTTTTCCTTTACTAAAGTATTTATTCAACACTTGTGTCATAAAAATTACTGCACTTACTTGCCTTGAGTGGCTGACTGGTGAGTCTCCTCCTCTGCTCTCATGAGATCCCACCAGGAGTACTGCATCCAGATCTGGAGTTCCCAGCACAGGAAAGACATGGACCCCTTAGAGCAGTCCCAGAGAAGGACCACCAAGATTATCAGAGAGAAGGGACACCTCTCCTATGAGGACAGGCTGAAAGAGTTGGAGTTGTTCAGCCTGGAGAAGAGAAGGCTCTGGGGAGACCTCTGTGGCTTTCCATTACTTAAAGGGGGAAATAATAAAGAGGGAGAGAGACTTTTTATCAGGGCCTGCAATGATCAGAAAACAGCAAACAGCTTTTAAATGAAAGCAGGTGAAGTTTAGATTGGTCACAAGGAGGACAGTTTCATAGGATGTGGGTGGAGAGGCACTGGAACAGTTGCCCAGAGAAGCTGAGGATGTTCCATCCCTGTGTTTGAGGTCAGGTTGGATGGGGCCCTGAGAAACCTGGTCTAGTAAGTGTCCCTGCTCACAGAAGGGAAGCTGGTCTAGATGATCTTTAATGATCCCTTTCAAACAAAAAAATATAAAAATCTATGATTATGCTAAATAAAGTAAAACTCTGATTTACAAGTATATTAATTTCCTCTTATTTCAAATATCTCAACAAAGCAGCAGACTCATAGTTCTTGATTTCAAGCTAAAACAGGAAGGTATTTGGTCCTTACTACCATCTAATAAGAATAGCAACACTTATGTAATATGATGAAAGTAGAATTTCTTATTGGGAGATTTCAACTCACTTCCTTTCAATATAGAACACAAACATCCCATCATATCAGGATGTGACTTTTTCTTGTATTAAATCAGTGACTGTTTCATGGAGCAGCTGATTAGGAAGCCTACAAAAAGAAAATGCAATCCTTGATTTAGTCCTAAATATAGAGTGGCTCTTCAGCTACAAGATTTTGCAAACTCTTCCATGCAACAGCTTCCCAGTTGGAGTGATGGAGATGAAAAATAAACCTGTAGCTGCATCTAGCTTCAGAGACTGCAAATGTGAGAATCAAGGAAGCTTGTTATGAGAATATGAAAGGGCTGGATAAAGAATTTAAATCTTTGCAGGCACTGTGGAGATTATGAACAAAGATAACCAGAAAAACCAGGCAACTACATATTTTTATTAAGTAAAACCTAAGAAAGGAAGAAAGGAAACCAGACAGGTTAGAACAGCAGTGTAGGAGTGAGGTTACCTTCAAAAAAGATGAAGTCAAATCAAAATAGAAAAACACACTTAACAGATCATAAAATATGGCAAATTAATATAAAAGCACACCAAGGCAGGCAAAACAAACAAAAGATATGATGAACAACTGGCAGGCATTAATGACAAATCTTTTTTCAAGCATATCAGGAACAGGAAACCTGCCAGAAACTCCAGGAGGCAACTCATCATCAGAGTAGTAAGGGAAGACTTGGAAAATAAAAGCATTACAGAAAATATATCAGGCATATTCACTGCAATGATAGTGACAGTATGAGAAACTGGGGAGCTTCTGTAAAGAACCTTAATAGAAACATGAACATTGGTATGAATCAAGGATAAATGTTAATGTTTGGGCATGAAATACCAGGAAAAAAAACAACAGAAGAGGGCATATAATAATATATTAATGGCATTTGTGGATGGTATCTAGATTAGCAGGTCAACAAACTCCAGTGCATTTATATGTAGCTCTTTGGGATACTCAAATCTGGAAAAGAAGTCTAAAACAAGAGACTGAAACTAATTTTAAATGATGCAGGGGTGAGAACAGATGAAGGGATTACCCATATGCCTGCCAAACTAAGGGTCTGCAAGTCACAAAGTGAACTCAGCAGCTCAATTCCCTTGTCTTCCACATCATTGCAAGGAACCCTGGACCAACAATTTGGATACACACATGTCTATGAATGCTAGACTGCGTGGACAGAAGTATCTTGGCAATTGTAAGTACACAGGCGTGATAGTATGGAATGAAACCCATTTTGTATTAAAATAAAATCACTTCTCCCTCCTATAAAGTCCTACTGAGTTTTGTCACATGCTCTGATATTGCAACCCTATTTCTCAGGATTCCCCTACGAGGACCCCTCTTTCCAGGGGTCTCCATGGATGCATTTGAAGTTGTAATGACTACGAGCAAAACCAGCAGGAACCAACAAAACAAACGCTAACAGCTCACCAGGACCAGATGGCACTCAACCCAGGCATCCCAGAGAAACTCAAGCATGAAATCAGTGAATTACTAACACAACGGTGTGTCACCTCTCAATTAAAACTTGGTAGTAGAGGACTCTGTGGTGGAAAAGATGACAGACTTTTAAGAGACTGTGGCCAAGACATTAAGCCTGAAATCTGTGCTGTATCTACTAACAAAAACTGCAATGAAGAATGGAATTAGGAGCTATCTTGTTAAATATAATCTTTTAGGGATGAGTCAGCATAGCTTTTGAAATGGAACATCCTGGCTACTGAAGTTCTAGGCACAAGCCAGTGCAGAAGCCTAATCTAGTTCCTCTCTTCAACAGACTTTCAAGAAAAAATTTCAAGATCCCAGGGTAATAAATGAAAAAGGCAAACTACAGAAAATTTCTGGATTTGTCTGGAATAGAATATATTTTCTCCAGAGCACTTCGTATGGGGGTCTATTTTGGATTAGTACTGGGAACAGTGTTGATTATGCAGGAATGTTTCAGCTAATGCTGAGCAGTGTTTAGACAGAGGCAAGGCCCTTATTGTCTCTCATCAGCATCCCAGTGAGCAGGCTGACGATGCACAGGAAGCTGGAAGGGGACACAGCCAGGACAGGTGACCCCAAGTGCCTAAAGGGACATCCCCTACCATATGGTGACTTGCTCAGCATATAGAGCTGGGGGAAGGTTGACAGCAGGCTGCTGCCCAGGGACAGGCTGGGCATCAGTTGTTTGGTGGTGAACAACTGATTTTACTTGCATCATTTGTCTTTCTTGGGGTTTATTTTCCTTTTTATTATCATTTATTGCCATTACTGAATTTTAATTATTAAACTTGTTCCTATCTCAATGCACAAGACTTTTACCCTTCCAATTCTTTTCCCCTATCCTACTGGGAGCCAAGTGAAGGGAGAGTGAATGAGCTGCTCTGCAGTGCTCAGCTGCCAGCTGGGCTTAAACCAGGACAGTGAAACAAAGATTTTATGAAAAATATGTGAATAGACTATAAAATGGCAGGTAACATCCAGGGTAGTTAAATCAGGCACACAGGAAAAACAATACTGACTTCAAAAAGACAACTGTGGGCTTGAGTAAACAATTACCTGTTCGGAGCAAGATCTTGATAGTTATATCAAGATGTGACAGACAGATGCACGGAAATATCAGTCCTCTGCTCAGCAGGCAGTTAAAATAGGAAATAAAGTGTCAGGAGTCATTAGGAAAGAAATTTCAAAACACCTAATAGAATTTCAGAAGGACAAAGAAGGACACCTTATTCTCCAGAATAAACGAGCCCTGGTAGATGCTCAGAACTGCTTGAAGGAAAGCTTTCAGAAACATCCTCCAGAAAGGCTGGCTTACCTGAACACCTTCTCTTACACTCACCATGCAAAAATGGAGCATAATCTAGCTTTTACCAGATTTCCACTTCCTATCTTTCACTACAACCACTGAAACTCCTGAAACTATCAGCAGCACAGTTTGAGAGAAGCATCTGCATCAGCACCATTCCCCAAGTCTTCTCCAGAACAGATACATTTCATAAGGATTGCTGTATTGATCTGTCTGTATGCATTTCCCTACCACAAGATAAACAGTGAAAATAATTACATCAACATGTCCTGTGCTCTGACAATTGTTTTTTACTGCAGGTTAAGAAATGTAATTAGATGTTCATAGGCCAGAAAAACTACCAGAAAATCTAATTATTTTCTTGTCAATTACTCTTTTGAGATGCACAGTCAGAATGAATAAAAACTGAAACCACCCTGTCAGCTTTGATTTTTCCACTGAAAAATAAAACTTTTCCAGCTTTTTTATCATAGAAAAAAGCACAAGACATCTCTTATCTGCTTTCTTTTCTGTTGTACTCCTTTGAATGGTCCACTCAAAAATATCAAAAATGGTTCTCTATACAAAACAAAAAAATCAGATTACTTCTAACTAAGTACCTACATCAAAAAGTTCCCATGAACTTTCTATTTGACTGTCAAATCAATGTGCTCAAAATTCAAATAGCCACAATAGCCACAAAGATGGCCCCAAACTTCCTAAAGTAAATAAAAAAATAAAAGAAGACCTTCAATGGTTAATTTAAAAGAGTGTATGGATACAGTGTTGAACCAATTTTTTTTCTAAAGCATAATATCAAGCAGCTTAGAAGGAAAAAAAAGCATTACAGATTCTCACATAAAGCTGCAAGAGTTCTGAAGCCACATTTTCAAGAGATACAATGACTATAACAAAATTAAGGACAGAAAAATTAGAGCTGCCATCACTGCAACTAAACACCTCTGAACAGCTCGTTTTTGTTTTTTTTTTAAATTCCTGGGAAACCAGCATCCTTGGTTTGCTCTTCTTACCCTGTAACTGTGTCACCTCTGCTGGTGTGGGTGTGCTGACACGGTTGTTATATAACTCCCTCGCTCCAAAGTGGAATTAAAAAAAAGCCCAAACCACAAAACAAAACCCACAAAACAGGAAACCAGCAGTTCTCAGATAGACTGTGCTCCTCTTAAGAACTCTTATGACATTGTTCCTGGCGTGGATTCCCAAGCAGCAGATTCCCAGCCCCTTTCTCTGCCTTTCGTTTCTAGCAGTGTCCAGTGCCAGGCATGTCCCCCAGCACTCTGGTGATGTTCTGTCCTGGCTGTGGCCCTCCATGACACAAACATTTGCATGGACTCCAGTAACCTTAAGCTCCACTCCACAAAGGAACAATTCTCTCTTGCAGGTCCAGTTGATCTCACCTTATTATGAAAGGTCACAAGTCATGCCTTAGAAAGGCCTACATTTATTCACTGTTACAACAGTTTAGATAGTCTTAAAGAGAGTAGGATACAAACATCTGAAGTGAGGAAAATGAATCTCACCTGAAGACACAAACTCGTAGCCATGCAAGGCTCCTTCCCTTCCTATTCAGGGCCAGGCTGCCTTAGCTTCTGGTTGCATTCTCCTTAGGTTTCCAACATTTAAGTTCTCACCCTACAGGTCCTGAGAGCTAAATTTGAATTCTTAACTAACTCTTTGATGAATACATACATAAATAACTTCATAAAAATTCCAGGTCATTAGCCATCACAAAGAATCAAGTCCCAAAGAGAAGCATAAGTGCAGAACCATACCTGGGGTTTTTCTGTTTTTGAGTCAAAGGTATCTAGCCATCATCCCATGCTTTGAAGTATTTTAAAAATTATCAAATCAAAGTAAAAACTTGACAATACATAGGATTTTGTCAGGGAGTTAAGGAAGAAGGGGAATTCAAACAGAATGGAAATTTTCTTTTTTGCAATAGAAAAGGATGAGTCCAGTAACAAGGGAGGGAAACCACCCCCAAACAGCACAGAAATATTCCTTTCCTGGGTGAACACGGGTGCCTCCAACTGGATCCTTTCAAGCATCAGTAAGAAAGTAAGCCTATTCTAAGAAAAGGGACAGAGTTGTATTGTCTCCTCCTCATAAAGACTCAATAATCCAACAGATATTGAGGTTTATCTAGCTCTGTACTCATAATTGAGTAAAATCCAGAACTATCCAGTTCCCACCTTCTGCTCCTTTTCATTTATTTCTTGTCTCTGTCAAGCATCATACAGAGCTGCAACTTCTCAACTCCCTCTCATTCACTAGTATCAGTCCTTGAGAAAATGAAACAATGGAGGAGTTGAGACAAGCTACTCCTGAACTTCATTTGTTCACCATTAACTGATCCTTTCCTCTCATCTGTTAAAACCATAAACACCATTTTCCACTGCAGCACTACCTTTGTAGATCAATGTTTTCTGCTACCTCTGATTCTGAGAATCCTTTTTCTCCACCCTCTGATACAATAAAAAATACCATCTACTGCCACTTTAGTTTTCCTCTTTCTGATCTAGAAAACATCTATATTCCAAACAGAATTGTGAAGTCTATTCTGAAGGTCAAAAAGAGTAGCAGCACTTTTGTTAATTCCTGTGCAGTCCTCCTGCCCAGGACTGCAGGAGCTAGCCTCCTACAGCTAGAGGTGAGGCTGTACCAAAAGCACATCAATTAAGTGCCGAAGTTAGTCAGTACCACATGCTCAATGCCTTTGTTTTTATAGCTGTAAAAAAGAACTCTTCTTTCAACTTCAACATAGCTACATTTTCTACATTTTTGCAGATACCATAGGCACTTCTCAGGTTTCAGAGTACAAGCTGGTGATATTACAGAACAAACACAGTATTACATCCTGAGCAATTTGCTAAGGGCTATGCCTCACTGCTCCAGAAATACAGTAAGTGGAAACAGCAAAATTACTCTGCATTAGTAGAAATGGCTTGTCTTATTTAAGAATTAGAAGATCAGCATGAGATCTAGTTTCAACTATTTCCCACCTCCTTCATGTTTCAATATCACATATACAGACAGCAAGGAGCAGAAATCCCTATGGTTTGCTAGCTCAGGTAACTCTCCACAGAGGCAGCAGTCACTGAGCTCTGTATTAAAACACTCCTGACTCAGAAGGGCAGCTGCACCTACATTCTGCCAGCTGGTATAGAGGGAGAGCAGAAACCCTAAGAGCTGGTCTGCCACAGCTGTGCCAATGCCCCTTACTCCAAGAGTTTCTGCTCCAAAGGAAAAGTGGGTTTTCCACCACAGCAGAACAGCATGTAGCATTTACAAAGTAGTAGTTCACAAAAACTGTCTGAAAATTTACCCTGTTCTGATATACATCTAAGTAACTAAGTCTCATTAATTCATTTCCATACCTAAACAATATTATTACCTGAAATCAAATGGAAGTCACTATTGTCTAGGAAACATCATAGCCTAGCACCACTTTCTGGGCCCTAATAAAATATCTTTTCTGACCTCCTTAAAAAACACTATTGAAAAATGAGTCTACTGGAACATGGAAGGAAGAGCTTCTATCTTGTAAGAATTTTTCTGACCATCATGTATGGCATTTGCAGACCTATGCAGTCATCTGTATTGTAACTTATCCTTGGCTGATGAGACTCCTAGATGTGCTCCAGTCATTCCATCCTCTGGTTCTGTATTTTCTGGTCCTGCTAACTTTAATTTCAATTACATCAAAATACACACTATGCATTTTTTAGTCTCCTATGTTAACAACAGAGAGATAATTTTTATGTGGCCTTAAAAATCCCAATGTGCTGCAGTAACAGTCATTGTATGCCTTTAGTTACTTGTGACTTGAAGCACACCACTGATCCTGCCATTGGCCATCTCTGCCACCCAAGGCAGGCATTTGCTTTCCTGTCTAAGCAGAAAGAACTATTCCAATGGACTGCAAACTCCCTGAACTTCTAGCAGCACTAAATGCACTCAAGAACTTTCCTCAAGGCACTTCTGTGAAGTCATAGAAGACATATACTCCTTTTTTATCACTTAAACACAGCTTTATATAGAGACAAGGTCACAACTATGCCCATCTGCATGTTACTTGCCTGCCACCAAAACACAATCTTCTTAGAATAAGGTTATTTGCTATGCCAGTGCAATGTTTTACCTAACACATCATCTTCATTCCAGAAGCTGAAAAGGTCACTCAGCAAAGAGAGGCTGCTGAATAGCCTTTATTTGGTTTGGTCCTATAAGCAGTATCTCTAAATTTAAGTCTGATCCCTGGAGGCACACAGTGGCAAAGAGATAAATAAGCTGAGAATTTTTTGAAGGCTGATGAAAGGAAACCAAGAAGCTTCTATATAAAAGGCAAACCCCACATGACTTCACTGTACACTGAGCATTATCAGTCACATGGGAACTCCCTCCTCAGAAGCTGTGGTTGAAGGGACTGGAGCTGGAAGCACATCTCCTCCCCAGCAGGCACAGTCTGCCTATTCCCCATACACAGAAGTGAGCTGTTACATACCACTGTGATTGCATAGTGGTATGTAATGCACCATCAGGCCTAAGAGATCAATTAACATCTTACTCTGACCAGAATCCTGTCCTTCCCCCTGCCTTTTCTGCCCTTTGTTTCCCCTTTCTATATAGAACAACTGTATTAACTCACTTCTATAAATGAAAATGTTATTCTCCAAAACATGGCAAGGGATTATGTATCTGGAGTAAAACTTCCCATGCTATGTAGCAGTCTCACACCACCTTGATGTGGGAAGCCTCATTAACTACAGCTCTGACATAAAGAGATTTTTTTTTATAGGAAAAAAACTTCAATGCTCGTTTACATACGAAGTTCTTACAATTCCACAATGCTCGTTTACATATGAAGTTCTTACAATTCCACAATCTGGAGCACAGACTCACCATTTGGCTAGGAATCTACAGCCAAGTTCATGACTTCAGAAATTCCTGTGAAAAGCCTCTTAAATCTGAGCAAACGAACACAACTCAAATGCATCCAGCAGATATCTGCTGGGATGTGGTTTCACAAACTGCAGCCAGAACACATCAGTGCTGCTCTCACGTGGTCAGTCACCTACTAGCCTTCTACCTCTGGCCAGCTCTAGCACTTTCTCCCCATCCCCCATTTTGTACTGGGATTACTGGTGCTGGGATTCCAGTCAGCTATCTCTGAGTCCTGGTGCTGGCACAGAAGAGGGAAACACAACTGCATCTTTTGGCAACACTGCTAACAGAACCCCAGCCAAACAGGAAACTGCTTTCTAGGATGGTGCTCTGTGTTGACAGCAGAGCTCTGGAGATTTGATCTGGATGAAATATGTTAATTATACCACATGAACTTGAGCTGGTAACAAAAAAAATCCCATCTCTCTATGATACTAAACAATACCATCTTAAAAATTAGTCTGAGTTTCAGAACCAGGCAAACGTCTATTATATTTGTAATGACCACCATGTCCACTCAGAGATAAATAGGAAAATACCTAATTAAAGATAAGCACAAAAATAAGAATATACTGAAAGGCCACAAGAATAGCATGAAGGGACAGATGCAATAACCATTTTATACTCCAGATTTAAAAACTTAACTAACAAACAGCTAGTCCAAGAGACTTTGAAACATTTTGGACAGTGCTAAGCCACAAGGTCATATTAAAATAAAAAGGTCTGTTTTACATATATTTTACTTTAATAAAAAATACCAGAAAGTCATTTACCTACAAGTCAAATCTGCACTGAATATGAGCCTTTCAGGCTCATCAATTTATATAGCCAGCTCTTTAGAGAAGTAATCCTTACACTCTTTTTCCCCAACTGCTGGATGCTCCTATCTCTCCCAAATCACTTTGCCAGGAAAGAAACTTTGTCAACAAAGACTGATGGGATAGTGAAAGAGGACTTCAGTTTTTAATATGCCTCCTGCTCTTAGGCTTCCTTCCTCCATCTGTGAAAAACACCCCATTTTTGACGAACTTTCTTTTGCAACAACCATTGCAGGATCCTTTCTAATTATCCTTGATTTCTCAGATTAATAATGTTTCTCCAGCAAATCTCTCTAAAAATGCTCCAAAGATGTGTTGATTTGTTAAATGATCATGGTTAGATAGATCATGAATTTTAACGTACAGTGAAAAAATTACAAAAGTATTAATTGCCTAAGACCATATATAACATCTAAGTTACATGCTAAGGCAGTTTACATAATAGATAGTATGCAGTGCCCATTCATGTTTGACTGGAGGCTCTGGAGAATGGCTGGAAACGTACCCAGCAGAGCAGAGAAGTTGAAATGTAAACTAGAAGATTCCAGATTATTCCAGGAATTGCTTGACAGAAACCAATGGAAGTCACCATGAAGTCAAGCATCTACTGCAGGTGCCTTTGTATTAAGCAGTTTCTGCTGCTCAGCCCTATAGGTTTTTGTCGTTTTTGTTTTTTTTTAAAGCTCTTATTTCTATTTTACAATGTTGCTGCTAAGATTAGGAATTATATGTTATGGTGACAATGTTAAGCAGAAGGTTAGAGACTCCCTGGCCCTATTACCAAAACAGTGTGATGCACATTCATTCAGAATGTTTGAACCAGAGCTGGGAACTGAACTGAAACTCCAAGGCCAGTCCACTTTCCTACTGGCTTTCCTTACTTCTTTCTCCGAAGGGAAGTCTTTATAAGGCTTACTGGAACAAGTATTTCACTATTTCTTTTGAGACTTGCAGATCCTGTACCTTCCCCAGTTTGCCTGTGAAGTACACCCTGAAAAAGATCCCATCACATAGATCTCAAATTGTATCTGGTTTTACTCACATGTACTTTCTATCTGACATTACCTGTCTTAGCACGGGCTGAGAAACCTGAGCATTAGAGCTGAGTTCAAAAGAACAATCCAGCAAAGTTTGTGATCCTTTTGGCAAAGACAAACAGTTTAAAAGGTATTTAGGCACTTAATGATGCTGTTAAGCACCTAATAAGGCTTTCCTATTAATACTAGCTGCAGGCAGCTAACAACACATAAATATCTTCTAAAATCTTGCCAAGAGTGCAGAGATGTTTCTGCAAAGTAACTACAGGAGTCCCACAAATTCCACACTGCCTCACAGCAGAGAAGCCTAACCATTAGTTTACAGTCCACTAACTAGAAGATTTGATGTCTTCTGCATTAGCCACCAAATCTGTTTCCAAACACTATGTTGCCTGATAAGCACTTACTTCTGGTGCATCCTAAAGTTATCATTTAAAAGAACTTAATCATCTCCAGAATGGACAGTAAATTTCTTGCTCTAGAGCAAAAATTTAGGTAAGTCCTGGGAACAAGGAATTAACTTCGGAATTAAGTAAAACACCAATAAATTTTGGAGATGAGGGACAAAGAAGCCTCATAAAACTGCAAATTTCTGTATGAATTGAAATTGCATCAAGGGGTGAATGTACCAGCAGGAGCAGAGAGAACACACTGTGCTTATTATACACATTTTAAACTCTACTGCAGGCTCACGTGCTCTCACTCACAATTGTTTCAAGGCACTGCAGTATTACATGTGGTTTTCATTTTTATTCTGTACATGCACAATACTTTGTTTTTCATACCAAAGTCTTAGCTTGCATTTGGGGGAATCTAACTCCTTCCCAATGCAAAAAATTTTAATCAGGAGTCATGAAATATTTGGTAATTTCCCCAAATCTGCTTCTCATCTCAGGCAATTATGCAATACTTGTTCAATTTAGATTTCAGCATACAGTGTGCAGTACCAGGGAACTATTAGCTATTCCCAGCTGAAAGTCTGGAAGAGCATCTGGTGGGATAAAAAAAGGCAGGGGCGAAGGGGATGACAGGGAAAGGAAGTGAAAGTTCCATTTTTTTTTTAAGTAAGCATACCATTTTGTAAGCTGATCATGATCATTTGGTCTTTCATTTTCAAGTGCCTGGGATAAAAGAGATTAATATCACTACTGGTTTGAATGCTGAGAAAGCAGCCATGCTAAAATAAACAGTTTTTTGTCCTGGAGCTGTGCATGAGGATCAATGCAACAAAAGACATTATACATTAATATACAGCACACACACTTTATTCCATACAAATATTTTTTTTCTGACAATAAGCCCAAAACCAAGATTAAAAGTTTGTTTAGAATATCACACAAGACTCAGAAAACCTAAGTACAAGAGACCACCACTGTTCTGCAATATAGCCAAGATCAGCAGGATGTGGAAAGTTGTCAGTTTTCAGCTAGATCCTGTCATTCATGTACCTGCTAAATAATGATTTACAGCAGAACTCCCAAAATGTTGTACAGCAATCATGAGAAAGCAACCAAGAGAAGCATTATGGTTTGATGCACAGATCAAAGGCAAATCAAGGCTGAGTTACTGTAAACAACTGATTTAATGTAGAAACATGATAACTAACATTCAGTATACAAGGTAAGAGATTAAAATGCTTCCCCCTTTCCAGTACCAGCAACCAAGAAACCAACTAATTAGGAGAAACCCAACCCAAATTCTGAAGATATACACATAACCCATGTAATTCAACTCACAAAATAAGGATTCCTCTAGGAATGACTACCCTGAACACCAGAGGCAGTTGCAGACACCTTGACAAGCTGGCAACTACACATCCTGCTATTCACAGCCCTTCAACACAGGGCTTCTTGGCCTGAGCCAACAGCAGCCTTCCAAAGCTGTCATTTGTGGATGGTGAACAGAATCTGAAACTCATCCCTCCCAAGAACTGCCTGCAGCTGGCTGCAGCTCTTTCAGCTGTGCTTATTAAGATGCAGAAGCAGACACACCTAAAAAGGCTGCCCAGCATAGCCACTGGGAGTGCCCTGCTGCTTACAAACTTCAGCAAAGTGAGCCAGTGTGCCAGTCTAACTTCCTCTTCAAATTTAAAAGTATGATTAAAAAATCCATCAACTTCAGAAACAAGGGGCAATGAGAAAAGGGAGCATTTTGTCTGAAAAACTCACTTCTTGCAAGACTCTCCCTTGAAAACAGCTGTGAATAATAAATACAGCTTCACTTTCAAATCACAGGATGGGATCTTGGCACTGCTGTGAAAAATTAGCCAAGCCTGCACATGTTCAAAAGAAAACATCTCTGAAGTCCGGTCATTACTGCAACCCTTCCCTTTCAAAGAGGGCACAAAAACTGTCAATATCATCTGTTGATCCCTCAACCAAAGCAGCAGGTTTGTGGGCAATCTAGAAGCTCCAGATTGAGAGATTAAACACAGTGGTATGATACCCTACCCTGGAGCTTTCCCCCCATATATACAGTTTAATAAACCCTGGAAGCTGAACCAAACCAGACTTAGTACCTCTAAGCCAACTTTGAACCCTAGGAAGCATATTCTCCTTGTGTGTGTTTTGTCATTACTATTAGATGTAGCTTTTGTGATTAATAAGCCAAAGCCATTAAGGTCTTACAATGTATATTAAAAAAAAAGAAAGTCCCAAAGGCAAAAATTGCACAAGTTTATATTACAGAAAAAAATGTCTGTCCTTCTGCTTCTTATCTTGTTGAGGGCATCTCAATTTACTACAAATTGTCCCTGTTAAACAGAATAAAAGGTTCCGTTTAATGCAACCAAATATTAGTTACTATTTAAAAAGGTAGAAAAGTGAGCAGTAGGTAAAAAGGTACATCAATATCACTACATGATAGTTAAAAACAGCAAGACCAACACTTACCTATGTGCATTCATTGGAAAGGCTTGGTTTAAGGAGATAGTAAAAGGTCCTTTTTTGTAGAATACTAAAGTTCACCACACCTTTACAACAAGGTAAAGTTGTAAAGTCTTAAACAACAAGGTAGCACACAGAACAGAACAGACAAAGAAAAATCTAAGGATGACTCATGAGATTTTCATCAACTCATGCAGAAATGCAGGCAAAAGAATTTCCCCAAAATCCAAACATCTGAGGAGCCAGGTTGTGACTAAAGAAAGGATGAGTCCCTTTTCAGGAGTTGAACAAAACAGTTTTTGGAGCCTTTTTTTTTTTTGCATTATATTGTGAACAAAATATCATATCCCTAATTTCTCTAACACAAGGCTTGATCGGACTAATCATTCAAGGCTAAAAAGGATAAACAATCTGTTAAGTGTATAGACTGACATATCACAAAGCTGATGTCAATGTCATTAAATCAACAGCAATATTGTATGAGAGCAACTTTCTTTTAATGGTATATTATTTAGATCTCTAGACAGCAAGTACTGACAACTTCCTAAATTAAATTCAAGTAACCTGCTGGGTTTTTTATTGGTATTTCAGAAGAGCCCCAATTCTGCAATAACATTCTTTTGAATTACTCTCATGGGGAAATCTACCCAAAGAGATTTCTAGGAAGTTATTTACTTGGTCAGATGAATGTCTTTCTTAAGGCAATATCAGTATGCTTACAGAATTTTCTCACAGCTCAGCTCCAACACATGGCACAGACTGTAGCTAAGCTCTATTTTTTTTGAATTTTAAGATATGCTGTGAAACAGTCATGGTTAAGTTCAGTATCTTTTTCTCTCCAGATACTTCAGAGTGTAAAAGAGACTGTTTCTTACCTCAGACTGGAATGACTGTAAGCCTCCTTAGGCAGCCCAAACCCCTGAAAACCATAATTCAGTTCCTTCCTATGAGACTGAATTGTTAGAAAATCGGACTACTGAACAGAGTCACTCTCCAACTCTAAATCAAAACGAGAATATGTTGATAGTACCAACAGGTGGGAGGAGCCATCAGGATAGGGCTGGCTGATGCACCTTTTGTGCCAGGAGCTGCAGAGCTGCAGGCAGGCTGGGAAGCACATCCTGCCAACGTGAGCACACCAGACAACATCAGCAACTCACAAAGCAACCCCACCTCATGTAAATGGAACCAACCTGGGCATTTTTTTCCGTTCAAGCCCTCTTCTGGAATACATTATTTTTGGTCATTACAGAGCTAACAAAAAAAAGGACTTCTTTAGAAATTGATATTCACGTGTGTATTCAGTAGCTTGTTCAATTTTGGCAGGGTAGGCAATAAGGAGAGAGGGAGTATAGGACACGTGTTTCACATGAAACATTTGTGTGGATTTGTTGTATCAAATCAGCATTTTAAAGACTGTTATATAAGAGGAGGAATAAAAAAAAAATCGACAGTTCAGCCAGGTTCTATCCAATCTGCATGACTGATCTTATTTACATAAAGATCTAATAATAATTCAGAAAGTAACACTGAATTGTATTGCAATGTCATTTGCTCTCTAGTAAATGGTATTTATAACAAACATCCTTATTTAATAAATATTTAAACAGTGATCACTGACTCTTCAATCAACCTGTCTGGTTGGAGATTACAACATCAGAGCATCTCTTTAAGTCTACAGCTTGAGTGCTGCCCTGCATCTGGTTCAAAAGGACAAGTTTAGGTCAAATCCTTAATCCTGTTGCCTGGATTTGATCAGTCCATGCTGTAATTTTTACATTAAGTATGTTTTAGCATCTAATTGATTTATATAAATTTTAGGTAAATCATGCCTCAAGTGACTTGTAAAGCTATTTGGGCAACTGCAAATTATTGTAAGTACATTATGCAGAAAAAGAATTTAATGTTCCCCGCCTAATAATACCCAAATGGTTTTTAAAGAACATTGTAGGGCTTGTATCATGAAATTAAGTATCTGAAAGAGAGAGAAAGCACAAAGAACAGGCTGCTATTTATGGCATTCATTAAAAGATAGGCAACTTCCTCCTTTATATTCCAGTGCATTCTTCTTCTCTATTCAAAGCCTTCAGATTACAGCCAACTGGGAGCAAAAGGTGGTTGAGGACTCTTTTGCCATATGAAATACCACCATCACACCCACTGCTTTATCCCTGACTTGAAAAATGTAGTTGGTTTGCTTAAGTTGCAATACCATACATGAAATCTGATATCTAGATTTTCAAACAGATTATTAATTTAAGTCAAGTTATGGCTCACTTTCCAGTAGTTTAATCTGTGCTCATTGCTCTATGACTTACCTGACAAACATCTTCACTATGAAACAACAGATTATTTTTATTACAACAGCACAGAAAAGGTTTGAGTACTTCTGCATTTATATTGGAAACTAAAAAGAAAAAAAAAATCAGTAATAATGGTGATAAGAGAAGTCACAGATAAAACTGCACTCCACTTAGTAATCCATCAAGCTGAGAGGACCATGTAGAGGCACCAGCTTGGCTTCAGAGAATTAACTCCAGTTTTTCAAAGCCAAAGCATTTCTAAACTAAGCTAAATCAAGTCCAGAACTCTTGAGAGTCAGCCTGCAGGTATGCCAGTTCACAAAAGGAGGGCTAGTATTGTGTGGTAAAAGACTTTTTAGTGTCCAAAACCTAGAAAGTAATAATGCATTTTGCTCAGTCCTTGAGAAAGCAAAGTGGCTACAGGTAATGTTGCTTTTAGCCTAAGGCATAGAACCAGGGATGCTATCAAATTTCTGACTGCTCAGCTTTTCCTTGTACTTTGTCAGCTGCCTTGAAATTCCAGATTTCTCCTGACATTTTAGCTAAAAAAGGAAAACAATTGTTCTTGGTCTCTTTTCTTAAACACCTGTGGACAGACAATGCTATGCAACAGCATCTCTCCTTCACCAGAGTATCCACATTTCTGCGTAAAACAAATTACTTTGAATTACACTTCTCATCTCCCTCTCCTTGCAGCTATTCCAAATACTGATTGACTCAAACCCCAGTGAAGAGCAGCACTCATGTAACACTGTTCAGTAATGACTCTTCTTTAGAGAATCAACGAGAGGAGGCAGACTAAATCTGAGCTGTAGATTCTATGCTAAGATCAAAAGACCCTATTTTTGTATCTCCACCAGTCTCCAAGGAAGTGTCCAATTCTCTCACTCTTTCACAGAACAGGTTTCATTAGTATGTCTACGTGTGATCTACAATATTTTATCCTGATTACCTCTTACAAAACTAAAAGGCAAATGAATATTTTCATTTGAAGTATTTGTATTATTTTTTAACAAATTCCAAATGAGTTCTTTACATTGCAACCGTGCACTCAGAAATTCACAGCCATAGAACTGAAAGCTGGAAGGCAGCCTCAAAAATAAAATTTTACACTAATGCAGAATGATGACTCACAATATGATCCCTCTGTCTGCATTCATTTTAGAGAACTGATGGCAGGTGTCAGTTTGTACTTCTTAAAAGAAGGATCAGATGGGAATCCAGATTGCAGTCCTACTACAGGTCAAATAAGGAAAAAACTTTTAGAGCTCCAGAGGGCCCAGCGAGCCACGTGTCCAAGAGTTATTCTAATAGTGCTCACTTTTAATCCTGTCATTGCTGGGATATGTAGAAGGAGAACATTTAATTGCTGACTACAAGCCACAGAATTAGGACTTATTGTAAAAAAAATTAATTTTTTAACCAGAGAATCCCACCATTTCCCTCATGGCTGGTTAAACTGTTCTCAAAACACGCATTTTCCAGTGCCTTATGTCTGCATAACTATTACATCTTTCCACAGGAATTCTGTATATAACAGGAGGTTTATGATAGCTTAATAAGAATAAAGAAGACAACACCTCAATTACACTTTAAAAAAAAAAAAAGTTCTAACAGTCAATATGGAGGCCACACTCCATGGAATATCAAGCTTTCACTTCCACTGCCTATTAGTGCCAAGAATGAAATCACTCCATAGCAGTGTCCCTGCCCTTTGTGCAGCAGAAGCTGTTTCTTGGCAACCAATGCAGACAACTGAGTTGCCACGGAAACTGGAGAGACTAATTTATAAAATCTGAAACAAAGCAACTATAAAGGCAACCCTAAATAGGGTGGGTATATTCTGTATTACTTCCTACAGCATTTCCATCATTAAAAGAATCGTAAATAAAAACATTAAATTACTAGTTGTATTTTTATTTTTTTTCTGTAAAACTGGACTTACAAAGAGCTAATATTTCATTGCATCAGCAGCCAGTAGTCTGTTTCTCCCTTTGGTTCAAGCTGGCAAATACACCTGAAGATTTATACTGCAGTTGAAGAGGAATGCTTTCCATGCCAGCCAGTGTTTTCCCTTTCAGAGAAGAGGAAGGGTGATGGAAAATGGCACAGAACAACTGTTGAGGAGAGTGCCCAGAATATCTGCAAGCTGGATAAAACATGCATTAACACAGTGAAAAGACAGAACAATAGTGTATATCACAGCTCACTTGAGCTAAGAAATATAAATTCTTACTCATTTATAAATATTTATAAGTAGAAAATATTTTCTCTTCTTTAGTAATGAGAGATATGCCAGAAATGGCCATCTCTGAACTCATTCTAACCGCAGATACATTTTGAGTATGTGCACATGTGGAGAGCACACTCAAGGCATACATTTTTAGTTGTGAACAAGGTGGGGAAAACCCAACCACATGCTGCATTTCCCAGGAAAGGAAACCAATATGACAGCAAGTTCTGTCTTCAAAGAGCAAACACTAGTTAATTCAGCTGCCTAGCCAGGCAACTTACATCCCCAGAATGATATACTCCAGAGAAAGAGATGAAGAGAGCCTGCACACATGTGCTCAGAGGCAGTGACTCACTCATGGCAGGTGCCCACCAATGGGCACAAGATGGATTCTTCTCCTGCCACGTTAACCTCAGCCCTCTCTAATTCACCTTTACATCTCCACAGAGTTCAGATTTGGTAGCAATTATTTGTTTACTGACCATCTGACTACTGCAAAACACAGCACCAGTGACAGGGGTCCTGGCTGCCTCTCCTCCCCAAGGGCAAAAGCCCACCTGGCAGCACTGAGGTCATGAACCCAAGCCCATTTTACTCAGTCATAAAATTCCTCAAAGTGATTGGAACTGCTAGAAAATCTCTATTGCTCTTTCAAGTTTGACTGAAATAAATAGTCCATATACTCTTTTCATGGGAAACTAGACCAGAACCTCAGCAGTTTGAAAGAAAATGCTTTCTCTTAATGCTTTCTGCAAATCAAAAGTCAGTCACGCAACTGTACTCATGCTCAGCTATTCAATGAACTGTGAAAGCCAGTGTTATCAGTGCTAATTATCACTAAGATTGTCAGGTGTGTAAAACCCAGTAGAGCTAAAAAACAAAAACAAACAGCTGCCCTGGAGAAATGATGAACATCAATCAGCTATTGTAAACTATAAATGACCAAAAAAAAAGCATCCCAACTGCATTCCCTTAGTTTAACACCTTACCTACCTTACACAAAGAAATTCTGCACAGATTCCATTGATTTTCATGGAACAGTGAAGTAATTTTTGAGCTATAGAGTCTTGGAAGATGTTTCTCTAGCATATGATTTTACATCAACAGCCTGTTTTCCAACATAGACAGGCTAACCCTAAGAACCTGAAAAATACTACTACATACAGCTTCTCCAGAGGGTTAGAAGAAGAGGATAAAATTTATAGCTTGGAGGGTTGGTATACCAAATATTACCTGTGAAATTCCCTCTACTACAGTGCTCTAACAGAGTTAGTTTTGAGTTATCCTTAGAGAAATCCAGAAATATCATACAAGACACAAAGAATTTGAGTTCTTTTAACCCGACATTGAACAGACCAAATTCTCTTGACAGAAGTGTAACACAGCTGGATGAGTTTCTCACAAGTCTCAGACGTGGCTTTATACTTCAACTCCTTGTTTATTCTGATGCCTTAGAAGAGTCAGAGGCACTGTCACCTTAGCAAAGAGCCAAAGAAGGTGGGGAGCACATGCTCTTTATAATCCATGTCCTAAAGTGTAAGAAGTTTGTATTAACCTGTGGGCTGTTAATTTTCTTTTACTGAAGCCATAGTGTGGTAAGTCATCTTAAACTTCCCATCATCTCACAAAGCCAGTCAAAAAAATTGCACCAAGATATCTGACAGCATTATACTTAGAAGACATTTTCCAAACAATGAAAAATCCATTCTTAACCACCTACATGAATTCAGTTTACCCAGCAAAGAGGTTGTATCTCCAATTTTTCATCAAATTATCAATTTGTTAGAAGAAGGCAGTTGTTGTGATAAATGCAGTCTATTGCTTATTTTGATAACTTCTTCATTCTCAATTCAAAGATAACCAGTAGATTAAGAATCTTTTCTTATTCTGAAACATTTTGGTCAACATTCAGGTGAACACGGTCCCAGGTGGCCAAGAAGGCAAATGGCATCCTGGTCTGTATCAGTGATAGTGTGGCCAGCAGGACCAGGGCAGTGGTGAGGCAGTATTTCAAATCCTGTGCTCAGTTTTTGACCCCTCACTACAAGAAGGACACTGAGGTGATGGAGCAGGCTCAGAGGAGGGCAATAGAGCTGGGGAAGGGTCTGCAGCATAAGCCTTATGAGGAGCAGTTGAGGCAGTTGGGAGTGTTTGGCTTGGAGAAAAGAAGGCTCAAAGGAGAGCTTATCATTCTCTACAGCTGCCAGAAAAAAAGCTTGTAGCCACAGGGTGGTCTGTTTCTTCTCTCAGGTAAGAAGTGATATAGAGGAAATGGCTTCAAGTTGTATCAGGGGAGGTTTCAATTGGATATTGGGGAAAAAAATTCTTCACAGAAAAGGTTCACAGAAAAAAATTCTTCACAGAAAAATGTCAAGCATTGGAATAGGCTGATGAAGGAATTGTCTTCACTATCCCTGAAGCATCATCTTTTAAAAAGAGTCAGGGACATTGGTTCTGTGGTGAACCTGGTAGTGCTGCGTAATTGTTGAATTCAGTGATCTTAAAAGGCTTTTCCAACCTAAATGATTCTATGATTCTATACGTAGTAACAAACATTAACCCAGTCTGTCTGAAAATGAGGACTTTCATATCTTCATATATGAGCAACATACTTCTGTATCTCTAGAGATCATCAGCAATGGTAAAATAGTGACTGTGTTGGGGACAGTTTTTTCCACAGCCCAAAAAGATTTTAACAAATATTTTAAGCAACTGGCAGATTGTTTGTTTTTATAAGTGACAGAGCAAGATCAGAGAAGAACCAACCCAAACTTCCCAATAACTTTTTCCTCTCCAAAGACAGCTGTACATGCTATGCCATGTATGAAACTATTTCCTTATAAAGCCATCTGGCACAGTTGAAGGACTAGTCCAGATGGGCTTTGCTCAGTACTAGCTCCCAGATGAACCAAACTTCACAAATCTGAGGGAAAACTAAGCCATCATAACAAGACTTAGGGAGAAGATGGAGGGTGTGAATCCACATGAAGCAAGTAACTGGGATAGCACAGGGTTTTTTTCAGAGGCAACATCGACTGGAAGAGACATATAAACAAAAAAAAAAAAAATCAAAAAAATTCTGCCTCTCTATTTGTTCTCAAGAAAACCAATGTGCATGTTGGACTGTGGGTATATGTGTGCATCAGCACACAAAAGAGCTCCAATCTGCCCTTCCCACATGGACACATTACTGAGTAGCAAAGATTGATGCAGGCATCTCAAAAAAAAAAAAAAAAGTAACATTTTGGCGTAGATCGATTGTGCATTTGTTCAGGAAATAACTTTACACTTATTGGGAGAAGGAAAAAAAAACCCCAAGTAAACCTTCTCTTTGTTTCCCTGCCCCTTCCCTATAGGATAACATCTTCCCTATAGTAAGGGGGAAAAAGGTTACCTTCTCTGTAGGAAGAGAGAAAACTAGGAAGAGAACAGTTTGCTCAGCTGTTTTGCAGTGTTGCTAAGTAGCTGAAGGTCTTGCTTCTCCTCTATGTGACAATTTAGAAGCAAGTGAATGACATCTGAAGAAAGTATCAGAAAAGTTTTATGAATGAGAGTAATACCAAAAAGAATCCTGGTTAATTTAGTTGACTGTTCTATTGCAGGATGTGTCACAATACCTGACACTTGCTAGCATTAGCCAATTGACTGGGAACAGAATTATTCACAGCACTTACACCTTTTCTGAGAAAGAAAGGCTGATAACATGAAGCCTACAGAATATTTTAAAGTCGTGCAGAACATAGCTGCCTAAAGGGAAGAACAACTCAAATTATGGCTCCGCTAACAAGACAAAACAAAGCTGGGCTATCAAGCCTTTTGTCTGCTAAATATTTTATTTGGAAAGCTCTTACTTAGCTTCAGCTACAGATTCACCAAAGTCACTTGTGATGTGTCATAAATACTTGGATTTATCACAGCCTATGTTGATGGCAGATGACTCTCTAAATTCCTTGTTACGTTTTTGGAAACAAAGGAGCATCTATCCTTTGTCTAGAGTCCTTCCTCTCCTCCTTCTATGGGATCCCTCCTTGGTATTTGCCAGGAGACAGCAGCTTCTCCCCCTGCAGGGACTACCAATAACTCTTCTACTCCCGGGGCTCCTTTGAGTTTCACAGAATTGTAAATTGGTTCTTTTTACTGACCTACATTTAACAGAAATTCCTGTGTAAAAGGAAAGTCATCTTTTCATGTCTCTTCAGTAGCCCTGTGCTGCTTTCTAGAATCCTTTCTCTCCTTACTGTTCCCCTGTGCTGCATTTAGCTTCACTCTTGCAGTCTCCTAGCATCCACAACTTCATACTGTCCTCTCAATTCCCATCTATTATGTGCCCTCACAGAGGGAAATCATCTGGTCTCATGCTCAACTAACTCCATGTCCACTATTGAGTAATCAGCGTACCTTTCTCTACATCCCTCAGTGACTGAGACTGATTTAGAAAGGAAGTATGTACACCTTGATAAAGGTAAAACGTATTGATCTTATTTTGCATAAGCATCCTATTTATCTGTTATCCATCATCTTCTGCCTAACACTGATTAGGACTGCAAAGGTGGAGAAGTGGAATCTTTGTTCTTTCTAATGCAGCACACACCCACTGTGCCTTGAAAAACTGTTCCAGCTCTACTTGACAAGCTGAAAATGACTTGATACCTTTCCTTATCTTGGAGGCTTTTTTTTGATGCTGAGTTGAATGTCTTATTTCCAGGTAGTAATCTAAGATAATACAGAATAAAGCTAAGGAAAGTTGGTATGCATTTTTAGTGAGGCTTTGTTCCCAAAGAACAGAAACACTTACTGTACAGACAGACTACCATTGATTTGGGATATAAAACCTTCCCACACACTCTACCTAGGTTATTCTAGGGGAGAAAATTTGGAACTTGAAAGCTGCCTGTCACTTCAGGACTTCAGAAGTCATGACAGACTGGCTTAAAAAAAAATAAAAGAAAGGGGAAAAAAAAAGGTAAGCATGAGGACTACATAATAATTGTGTTTCTGCTTCACTGCTGCAGCAGGAGAAGATGCTGCAGTTTCAAACTGAAGCAAAGGGAGAGCATCTCCTAGCCAGGGGAGGAACAAGGAGCAGTGGTGAAGAGCCTGAAGTATCAGTCATTTCTTTTAGAGCACCCACCTTTAATTTCAGTAATCATTCTAATTGTTTGAAGCAGGCAAAGTTAAAGCTTTCCTCTTCCTACAGAGGTACAAAGTGACATTCAGTTGTCCCTCTCCTCCTCCTCCTGTAACATTTAAGAGAACAGTTCCTACTGAATGCTGTGAAAAATGACTGGCATTCAGTTGGACTCGGCACAAGAGAAACCAGAGCTTGATTTTCTTTTCTAGGACAGCCCTCCTCCATCTGCAGATGGAAAGGTTAGTTTTTTACAGGGATGCCACATTTAAAAGCTACTCCTCCTACAGTGTCATTGAAGACTTGCCAAAGAAAGGAAAGTCTCATCCTTTCATTCTCATCACCTCCCCCCACAAACAACCAAAGGATGAAGCACAGCAGGCTCTACACCAAGCCACCTCGTTTAAATGGGATTTAAAACAAGCTGCAATACAATTTTGTTTGAAAGCATTTTTTAGCAAGATGACATTCTTACAAATTCCATTAATCTATAATGACTCCTATATATCTCACTCAATTTGCTCTTTTGGTCCCACATTTAAAATTCAGCAAATGTTTTAAAACTGCTTTTAGCTTCATAGCATTATTTCCAGCTAAAGTCTTCATGAAATTGTCTGATTAAAAAGAAATTCAACTGAACCACTTTTTATCAAGAACAAAAGTTCTTTAGTAAATGTATATCACACATTGACTACTGGAATACCTATAGATGATTATGAAAGGTTTTATTTCATTTCAGTCTTCTGTTATAGAAAAAGGGTCCCACAGAGACTTCACCTAGTTACCTGGCATGACCAGAATACAGATATGAAACATTCATCTCAAGTTTATAGAATACAGATATCAAACATTCATCTCAAGTTTATTTGCTGCTATGTTCAACAACAAAAAAAAATTTAAAAAATCAAATATTAATGTTCCCAGTCCTTAGCCAGTTAGAATGGCCCTGTTTTTTGTATTTCATCCCTTAAGACATTATGTCTGTCTCAGCCTTTGCTCATGGTACTGATGGCCAATCAATGCTAATATTAGTCCAATTGTCTTTACATAAGGTACAGAATTTTTAGTTTTCCTATCCCTGAAGAAGAAAAGCAGATGCGAACAACTGCATTCACAAGGATGTTAATCAACTGTAAAAGCACTAAACACTTCTACATGCATGTTCTTCCACCATCTCATAGCCATGCAACACTCAACACTTCTTGAGTTAAAAATCTTCACGGCGTGTTTACTGCTCTCTCACCTGGTTTCTGTTCCTCTAGCTCCGACAGGCCACTTGATTATTCTTTCCTACATTAACTGCTTCATACTTGCTTTATTACATTTTACACTGATTGCAGTTCGTGTTCCTAATTCATCAAGATCACACTCTATTTAAACAGATTACTCCAGAGTATTCACAATGCTCCTCAATCTGCCCCAGAACAGATGTGTTCTGGTTTAGAAACTGAAACATCCAAATATCTTTTTTTTTTTTT